>CAJQUW010000370.1:335000-890000 GCA_907163375.1 Prostheceraeus crozeri | reverse complement strand
CCCTTAAAAGAAACCCGAGCTCTTCATTCACATCCAATCCTCTGCTATTGACCGTCAAAGGTGGCCACAATTTAACATTTTCAGGAAAAAATCTCAACTTTTTCTCTCCGATTTTCTTGAAACTCACCCTCTAGATGTAGAATTGCACGCTAATTCCAAATCTGGTCTCAGATCTACCATCCGAGGCAATTCATTCACTCGCTAAAGCCATTTTCGTAAAAATTTCTAACTCTGTCGTTTTTTCACCAATGTCCCAAATTTTCAATGGCGTCTCACATCTATACGAAGGCAGATAGGAACAAGCGTTTCTTCCACTGAATTTTTCTCACTCTCAGCTTTCAAATGAGCTATCACACGACTTTCTACAATCTCCACAACCAAAGTTGGAAGATCGCTGCCGAGGGGGGGGACCGTCCTCAAAACTTTTTCTCTCCGATTTCGCTGGAAACATCCTTCCTAACCTAAATTTCACGTAGACTCCGAAGCTGCCAACCGTTTTTCCATCCGAGGCCTCCTTCATGTCGAAAAAACGACTTCTCATCCCAAAACATCCAAAACCCGCCTTTTCCAACTCTGACGTTTTCCTGCCATTTTCCTCCCTAAACCCAGGAAAATAGGACCAAACTGAGCTTTCCACTGCATTTTTCTCACTCTTAGCTTTCAAATGAGCTATCACACGACTTTCTACGATCTCTAGAACCAAAGTTGGAAGATCGCTGCCGAGAGGGGGGGGTCAGAACTTTTTCTCTCCGATTGAGCTGGAAAGAAGTTCCCAGAACCAAAATTGGCCAAAACTTCCGAATTTGCACTCCGTTTTCCCATCCGAGCCCTCCTTCATGTCGAAAACGACTTTTTCTCATCCCAAAACATGCAAAACCTGACTTTTCCAACTCTGACGTTTTCCTGCCATTTTCCTCCCTAAACCCAGGAAAATAGGACCAAACTGAGCTTTCCACTGCATTTTTCTCACTCTTAGCTTTCAAATGATCTATCACACGATTTTCTACGATCTGTAGAACCAAAGTTGGAAGATCGCTGCCGAGAGGGGGGGTCAGAACTTTTTCTCTCCGATTAAGCTGGAAAGAAGTTCCCAGAACCAAAATTGGCCAAAACTTCCGAATTTGCCCTCCGTTTTCCCATCCGAGGCCTCCTTCATGTCGAAAAACGACTTTTCTCATCCCAAAACATGCAAAACCTGCCTTTTCCAACTCTGACGTTTTCCTGCCATTTTCCTCCCTAAACCCAGGAAAATAGGACCAAACTGAGCTTTCCACTGCATTTTTCTCACTCTTAGCTTTCAAATGAGCTATCACACGACTTTCTACGATCTCTAGAACCAAAGTTGGAAGTTTGACAGGAGGGGGGGGGGGAACGTCCTCGAAATTGTTTCTCTCCGATTTCGCTAGAAACATCCTTCCTAACCCAAAATTTCACGTAGATTCCGAATCTGGCCTTCGTTTTCCCATCCGATGCCTCCTTCATGTCGAAAAACGACTTTTCTTATCCCAAAACCACCAAAATCCGCCTTTTTACAACTCTGCCGTTTTCAGAGATTCCTGAGAATGAAGGGGTGGAATCCTGCCTTCCTTCCCAACCCAAAAGTTCACGTAGACTCTGAATCTGAACTCCAATTTCACATCCGAACCCTTTTTCATGACGAAAAACGACTTTTCTCATCCCAAAAACCACCAAAAAACCCACATTTTCTCACTCTATCCTTCCCACATTCCCACCGCCTTCCTTCCTAGATTCCACCCCTTGCTGGAAAACTCCTTCCTTCCTTCCAGAGGGGGGGTAGGGAACTGTTTCCTCCTCTCGGACCCATCCTTCCATGACATCCGTGGCGACTTCCTTCCAGAGGGGGGGCTGAGTCAGCATTGCTCCTCATTTTGTCCTTGATTTTGTCAGGGGATTACTACTCTTGTTCCTCGAGAAACCATGAACCTTTTCGTCCAGGATCATCGCTTAAAGCGGTTTCGTCGTAATTGAAGATTATATTTGCTGGAATGTCTCCAGCACCTTCAGATAGTCGAGTAAAGAAGTCTTTGATATCTTCTCTTGAAACAGATGACCGAGCTCTTTTGATATTACACGCCCTTCTCACACGATGTTGTTTCGCTTCATGAAGCACCGGACGAAATCAGCGCCTGGTAAATTGTTTTCGAATTGCACAGCGGTTCGATTCAAACTATTCAGGTAGCTGCGGACCAAGACCTTGAAATCCTGAGCGTCAAAACCGTAGCCCCAAGCCGACATCTGATTTAGAGTGTCCACTAGGACGGCTTCTTCACATTCTGTGAGCACTGGTGGTCGGCCTACCTTGTTTACTTTTCCGCAGAGATGTCTACGCAAAGTTGTTCGTGATACACCATGCTGCTTGGATGCACCAGCATCATGACCATCCTTGCACGCTTGAACAGCTTCTTGTAATCTGGCGGTGGATTAACTTTCACATATGTACGAGGCATTTGTGCAGATTGATGTTTGGGAATGAAGGAAATCAAATATCACAACGGGGAGAGATCACAATTTAGCTAGCTGTCACAGTCAGTTCAATAGTTCAATAATCGAAGTTATCGGAGACCAGACCTACAGCAAAATGTAATTATCCCGCAGATGTGGTGAGTCATACATTGAATCCTTGATCGCTGAACAAGTTTGCGCGTGATTCATCAACATATTCGCGTGTGATAACAATAGACAGTGAGAAATGCCGTCTCAGCAGATTGATCAGTATCAATTAGCCTTCCTTGCTGCACCCACCGGCGCAAGAAATTCCAAGAATTCGCGTCGTCTGTATTTGGGTACAACAACTGACCAGCTACAAACGAGTGACTGAATTAGTAAGGGTTTCTAATGGTACTTCCGCAAGCCAGCCCATTTGAACCTACAAACTAAGCTTTGTGGTAGATCAAACCTGATGAAAAATAATAAAATTAGTTTTTTTTCGACTTTTTGAATTTCAAATATAATGTAGTTCTGAATACACTGAAAAAAATTTTTCGCGTCTATTGATAAATTTCAGTTGATTAATGTATATCTAACTAAAAAAATGCATTTCGGTCTCACTAGAAGCATCTAACAATTTTCATTAGTCGATTAAAGATAAATTGACCAAGTGTCCGAATTACCCCATTTTACGGTATTTCGTTTCCTATTCTGTACTGGGGTAGGTTATTGCTATCAATTTATATTCATTCGCTCTTGACTTAAAGTTGCCTAATTATTTACACTATTTCTACTAGGGCAGCTCTTTAACTTTGGTAACCTCGTTTCCTCGATCCTTCGAATTTTTTACCGTGTCGTATTTTAACTTAAGTAATAAGTAGAACATCTTCTTTCATTTTCGAGATCACATTCCACTGGAATGCCGGTCCATCTGTTACTGTCTCCATCACCAAGTCGTGAAAGGAGCGCAGACCTTCGGGATGTAGGGGAGCCATCGCCAGCTGTAGTTCCATTTCTGCCCATTCAACACCTTATACTTCACAGGGTAAATGTCATTGACCAATTTCTGCTGTTTCTCAACCCAGGTAATAGTGATGCCCGCCTCTTCATTTTAGTCTCTGATGCCACTGTGGTAGAAGATAGACTCGACACCATCAGAGCTCATTGGATGGGGTCAGTAAATGTAGTTGTGTATTGCGAGGGAGTTTTATTTAAGTTCTTTTCTACGGAAGCATTACTTGGCGGGTACAATTTGAATGAGACGATTATCAGTAGCAATAATATCTGGGCATTTCCATTATTAGATAGCGCCAGCTGACTTGCCCAGCCGGAAATGCAACCGGATGTTGGTCACTGCGCCCTTGTGGAATGGGATCAGTTTGCCCGCACCATCAAAAATTTCCATGTGGATATTATGCACTTTCGGGGTGATCACCTTGACGTACATGGGCGAAATTGAAGGGCGGTTCAACCACATTGGGATATATTTTCATATTATGTGGTAGCACAGCCAGTAGAGGCGCGCGTGTATCACCGATCCGGACATACTCACCAAGGTTGGAGTAGAGATAGAAGAATTCTCCTCAGGTCGTCTAATCGCCATCTTCGCCGCTTCATCCGCTGGAAGAACCAAACAAGTTGACTGCATCGTAGTTCATGATTGTCTTATCTTCCTCAAATCTTAAATCTCTGAGCATATCAACCATATGCCCCGTATCCACGACATGAGCTGGGGTAAATCCATTAAGGGAGCAGAGTATGCGTGCCGATTCTTTCGACACATTGTATGTTGAACTTCCCACAAATAAAAAAATCGTTCTCAAGGGTGCTCCTTCTTTATGTAGCTTCGGAAGAGCATACAGTACAGGACACTGTGGCGCTTTGAGTGTCAGTCTAAATCTCTCATGTCTGCTCAGTTCGTCTTTCTTCTCAATCTCCATCAGTAATTTACCCAACTTGTTCACTATCTGTTGGATCCTTCTTCAGCTTCACCAAGTGTTCTTCTTCCGCTCACTGCATTCATCACGGCTACCTTGTTCCCTTTATCGGCTTGTAGGACCATAATGTCATTGTCTTTGCTCTTTAATTATTGAATTGCACCTCAATCCTCCGCTGTAAGGTTGCTCGACGGCCTGTTTGAATTCTTCAAAATTCTTTTCACTTCGCACTATAATTCATCGGCTTACTCTTCGCTCAACCGTGGCGCAGACGTGATTATGTCCATCGCGGGAATTTGTTTCGGAGTGGCAACCTACTTCCTCAGAAGTCGAACTTGACTCAGTGGAGCCTCTGACAGCTCCACTGAAGACAAATTGACAACACAGTCTTCGAAATGTGATTCAATCACTCACCACAGCTTGAGATGAAACCTTGTAGATTTCCTGAAACTTCCTCCTTTGCCTTATCTTGCACTTCTTATATTCATCTTTTTTATCTCCATCAAGGTCGACCAGTTCTCGTTTGCAAATTCAAGTGAAATCCTTTGGAACATAGCTGTCTTCAACTCATTCAATAATTACTCTTGCGTGTAATAAATTTTCGAATCCGAGATTGGTCTCTTGAAGTATTCATTGTTAACAAATCAATTCATATTGTTTGCACATGCAGCTGTACCGCACGCCAGGGTCCTTGATGGTAATATACAGGGTGTCCATAAAGTTTGCACCTGGTCCCACTGTCATTTTGGAACTAAATGCTCAAATTTAATGAATCACATGTAGTGATGAGACCCCAAAGTTTGGCTTACAGCAATATTCAATGTCAAATATCTTTGACTATCTTAGATTATCTCGGAAAAAACATTTTGAAGAACACCTGATGTAAAAGTTTCTGCAATGGACAATTATTTTCAAGCATAAACTATGCTATGCACCTTTGTGAAGCCATCCATTCGTTGGTGGAAGTTATTTACATAATTCAATGTATAGAACTGATAAAAAGTAATGCTCAAAACAATTAACAATATTTGTTCCTAAAACGCCTAAGGAGTGTTTAAAAGTTTAGACATGTGGTTTCAAGAGTGATATAAACGAAACTTCCTTTCCTATGAATTAAAGAAGTTGGTTTAGTCGGTGAGGTCTTTCCCAATACGCGACTAAACAAATTTTAAAAAATCAGAAGATTAAATGGGGTTTTCTAGTGGTCTGGAGAATCGCCATCCCTTCCAATCCATCTTCCGGGAAGGTTGTAGGCTAGGAATCCTCGAACTTCTGAAACTCAGTATAGGTGATTACCATCCTGATGGAGCGGCGTGGGTTTGAGCTTCCTTCACCTCTTCAGCTCCAGAATGAAAAAATTCAAACGTGGCTTTGTGTCTTTTGACAGGAGCGCTTACAAAGAAAAATTAGGATTAATGATCTCATAATGAAACATTGCTCACCACTCTGTAATCAGCTACCCTGGAAAACTAGGCCTACCTCAGCGACACAGTGAAGAACCTTGTTCTTCAAATTACATAGTTGTGTCAGTTGTTCCCACACAGAGTGGAAGTTTCTTAATCAGACTGTGTAGTTGCAAATTCGTCGTCAGAATGAATAAGTTCATCATCGACATTACAGATAGCAATCGGCACCATTTTCTTATCTTCATAGACCTGTAGTTGTTGAGAAAAGAAAACTTCATGCAGCGCGTTTTTCTCTATTGCTTTATGGTGCAGTGCTCCATAGAACCTCAGTGAACGAAGTTGGTTTGCGAAGTGAAGTTGAGCTGTACTCTTGCTAGATTTCGTGAATTTGAATTGAACTCTTCTTTTTACACTCGTGAATTTTATCCTCTTCTGCGCTAGGCCTCCAAGAGCAAGGTCAATCCTGGAATGAACCCATTTCTTTGAGCCTGGCTTAAATTAATGTCATAGGCCTATGCTTGTCTGTGGGAATATTTCTTGCCTCCCCATTTGCGTTCAACCGAAGTATCAGATTTCAGCTTCGCCCTAAGCATCATAGTGTTGTATGCGGACATCAGTAGCTAGCATACCGGGAGGTATTGAAACTTTTCTTGTAATTTGAATCATCACACGCGAATAACTTATTTAAAATTTGTCTCAGATTTTATTCAAATATGCTAAAGATCTGTGCAGCATTTTTGCACGAGCAAGTTTTGGTAATGCAAAGCTTACATTTGCAATCTAGGATTTGCTTTATGATAAAGAAATGAGCGTGTGCTGTTTACGGGAGAGTCATATGACTCGAATTGTGCCACATTAGATATTCAAATATAACATCTGGCAGTTTGTGTTTGAAATGCATTGTGACATCAAGCATTGTTGTAAACAAAACTTAAGGGTCTCATCACTGCGCGTGATGAATCAAATTTGATTTTGAACATTTTCTATTAGAATGACAGTGAGTTAAAACGAGGTACAAACTTTATGGACACCCTGTGCATTGTTCAATTATTTTCGCTGTCTCGTCTCGCCAACATCAGTTTTCCAAGGTTGGAGGTGGCTACTGCAAAACTGACAGTGCCGATTAAACGTTTACTTAATATGAACTGACTATTGAAGTTCAAGATCGCGGAGACGAAATTCGACGATTTATTTCTGACAGTTCGTGGAAAAATGGACCCGAATATTTTTTAATATTGAATAACTTTTTTGTTTCGCTCTCTAGTATAGTTTTTACTTCGCTACCGAAACAGCTAATTCTGCTTTCTAGATCCTCACTCATCTTAGGAGGTAGATAACAATTATTTTATCAAAAGGTATAACAATCTTATTATCACTGACACTGGTACTTTCACTAGAAAATTTATGCTTCCAGTGCATGTTATCGAAATTGAGAGGTAATATGATCGTACAAGGTACTACTTATCGATTTATTATTTATCGCCCTTTTGTGCTCATTGTGTCAACTTGCGGGCAGTTTTGTCGATATAAAAATTCGTTACAGCGTTGGCATGTGTAGTTATTCGATGATACATTATGTCGATGATGCTTGGGTGGTATCACACCAATCTGAACTATCGCTTTTCATTGATTTCCTTCACGGTGAATCGATAAATTGATTAAAAAAAGATTGAATGATACCAGAAGAATGCCTGATTTTTCATTCGGTGAGTCATTATTTAATAGGCCAATGAGCTCAAATCGGTAGCTACCATTCCATTCGTATAATCCTATTTTCCATAAAAGATCCGTAGTGTCCAGCATTTCGAAACGGACCAGTCTCATCTGCATAGATAGTGAGCAAAGAGCTTATCAACTGAGCGACAGCCATGATGTGCTCTCCGCGAATGCTTATCCTGCACTTTTTATTCATCGTAATTCTTTTCATGATCCTTGTGAAACGGTGATCCTTGGCAAACGGGCAATATTTTCTGTACTCGCATGAATCAGCATATAGCGGTTTATTGCAGTGGTTCTCAAGGTGGGCGATGAAACGATTCTGGGGCTTTAGGGGGCGATGCTCAGTTGGTGGGCGATGAGAAAAAAATTCACACTTAGAAAATACTTAAATTAAACAGTAATTAATGTACATTACATTAACAGCCTTAATGTAGTTTCACTTAAGTTTCATGCGGGCAGTGAACAAGGCGTTCAATGTATTTTCCTTATTGTCAGCATATTGAAGAAGAAATAATTCGGAGATGATCTGTCCGTCTGCTTGACTCTGCATAAACATAAACATTATTGATCTAAAAACTTTTGACCATAGAGTAAAGGATTACTAAGAGGGCCGGTGCACTCAAAACTTTTCTCTGTAAATATGAAGGATGTGTAATATGCATAATGAAAATATGACTCACAAATGCTATGTTTTCTGATTCCAAATATTTTCTACTTCATTTGACATACGATGCGGTACATGAGAGAAAGTAGTCTGACAAAAGAGTAAGAAATTAAATGAACTTAAACTCATTTTGTGATTTTGCAACGCCATGATCGAGCTAAAATTCATGTAAGACAGATAGGAAAAATATCGTATTTTTGGATGAAATAACTATACATGTGTTAGGAGGAAAATAGATCTCAAAAGGTATATTTTTTTGTATATTTTTCTTTGATCTCGGGGATTCGGAACTCAACCATTGTGAAGATTGTGCCTTCGTTTCCGGGTCATACCCGAACACTCAAGATTTATGACCTGCAATGAAAACAATGTTGCAATTTCTGGAATCTGAAATCATGGAGAATGAAATTCAATAGTCACCTGTGATGATGGTGCTCATGAAATCTCGGTCGTTGGCAGCGAAGTCAAGCATTTTCACGAGACACTTCCAAACGAAGTTCTTCGTGCAAAAGTGAATGCACAGATCCGGCACTGATCTTCACTTCATCAGCAAAAAAGAAAGTAGTCTATATCGACTGCCACTGGGTCTTCTCACAGTGAAGAAGGCCACGTCAGTCTTAAGAGACGATTCTGAACGCGTATGCATTGTATGCAACGAATAGTTGATAGTCGACCACGCGAAAAGTGGATGCAGTGTATACAATGCAGTCAGTGGGCGCATGAGGAATGTACTGTGTCGGCAATCTTCCTAATTATGTTTGTGAAATATGCGAATAGTGATGGTGTTTCGGCCTAATCTTTTTCTGTGGGCCCCTGTTTGTTATAGAATAAACAGCTGGAAGACAAGTTGTTTTTGAGAATAAAGAAAATTGCCTTAGAGATTGTATGATCAAATAATGCTATTGACAAACATGCTTCAATACTCGAAACGTACCATCATCAGTGAACTGCAAAAGTGATACATGCGCAAAGACATAAATACATCCGAAAGTTCATTCAAGAGGAGCACGAGCAATAACAACAATAACAAAGAAAAACAACTAAAATAACAACAACTGATCAGATATTTTGTTTTTTGTAAGATTTTATCAGTAAAGCTTCTCCAATACGAGTATATACGGTCTTGCAAAAGTTCCCGTACACCGAACAAATGTCAATATTGCAACTGTTCTAGGGTACTAAGCAAGTTCATGTTTGTTTCGCATGAAACTTCACGGAATGACAAATACATCTGTTAATATGTATCACATGAAAAACGGCCGAGCCCGCAATGACAACAGCTCAAAATGAACAAGACGTGATTTAAGCAGTCGAGATTGTCAATAATGTTGTTATCGGTATCATGACAGCGACACGAGTTAGCGAGGGAAAGCGCTGGCGCATTGTTGCGTTAAGAGAAGACGGTCGTACGGAATGGTACGGAAAAATATGGTCGTACGGAAAAATAGCCAGACACTTTGGCATTGCGAGATCTACTGTCAGAGATCAAGTTATGCGAAATCTTGAGACAGATGGAGTTCAAGACAGACCACGGTCGGGCCGTCCCCGTGCAATGGACTCGGACGACATGGACCGTGCAACTGTGGCCGTCAGGAGCAATCCTTTTGTCACGTTGCCTCAACTGCAAAGCGAACTCCGTGAGCACAGTGTGAATGCCTCCCAATCGACCATTTGCCGACGCCTTCGTAATGTGGGACTCAACAGCTATCGTCCATTGAAGTTCCCTCGACTTCAAGAAAGTCACAAAACTGCTCGGTTACTTTGGTGTGGTCAACATCGGTCCTGGACAGCATCCCAGCAATGGAGACATGTTGTTTTCACCGACGAAAGCCGTTTTTGTGTCCGCTGGACAGACGGTAGGGTCCGAGTGCGGCGTTTACCAGGAAGAAGAACTGTCTGAACAATCTGCTGTTCAATGGACCGAAAGACGAGGAGGAGCTGGTGGTTCGATAATGGTGTGGGGTGGTATCAGCTGGAACCATAAATCTGCGCTGGCAGTTGTTGGTGGAACCCAGAATGGTAAACAATACCGGGACCAGATTTTACAGACAGTCGCAATTCCCTTCGGTCTTGAAAGCATCGGGCCATGATTTTTGCTGCAGAACGACAACGCCCCTCCACATCGATGCGCTTTTGTCAACACTTTCCATGAAGAGCACATGGAATACACCCACATGCAGTGGCCAAGCAGGAGTTCCGACTTGAACCCGATCGAGCAGATGTGGGATCAACTTGGCAGAGCGATTGTCCGCCGCGGAATACAGACGCAAGCGGATCTGATACCTGCCATAATGGAATGGGAGGAATGGGATGGCATCCCACAATTCCGAGTTCAAAGACTCATTCGCTCTATGCGATCAAGATGCGACAACGTCATCTCGGCAGGTGGAGGGGCAATAAAGTATTGACTTCAAATTGTGAATTGTGCTTCTGTTTTACTGTACATTTGCATGTATATATTATTGTTTGATAAGAAATTGCTTAATATGACTTGAGCATTTTTTTTCTCGCCAGTAGCAGCTTTCTTTCACTAACTCGTCAATGTCATGATATCTCGCACTGCTTAAATCACGTCTTGTTCATTTTGAGCTGTTGTCATTGCGGGCTCGGCCGTTTTTCATGTGATACATATTAACAGATGTATTTGTCATTCCGTGAAGTTTCATGCAAAACAAACATGAACTTGCTTAGTACCCTAGAACAGTTGCAATATTGACATTTGTTCGGTGTACGGGAACTTTTGCAAGACCGTATAGATGCTGGTTGTGTTGTGCACAAATTCGTTCTCACAAATTCGTAAAAATTCACAAATTAAATAAATTTACACGGATGATAAGTTTTCTCACATTATTACCAGTGTTATGTTGAATGAGGATTTATCACTAGACCTCTATTACAATGGGAAAGAAGTACATTTACGCAAGATAATCTTCTGCATATGCATGAAGGATTTGCTAAATCTCAAAAGGAAATCTGAAACACTATAACTTTGCTCGAATCATGGTGTACGAGGAAAATGACCAGGCCGTTCTTGTTGATCAAGTAGTTGATGTCTTAAATCAATTGACCGAAAGAGATTACAAAATTGACATCATGACTTTTGTATCTGAGCAAATTCAGTCAAAAAAACGCCAGAAGTCACTCATGTGAAACAATAATGAAAACTTTTTTATGGCTTTATATGAATTATTGGGGAACCCATTTGCTTTACCTAATGACCACCGACTGTGGCAATAATCATCTGGTCTGAATGTAAAATTGAATGTTATTGATAAGGCTTACCTATCCGAAAGAATCAGAAGCTTAGAGACTATGTCAGCTGCAAACAACTCTTCGAAGCAGAAACAAGCTGCAAGCATTGAATTTGATTAAATCGCACATTGATATTTCTATCCTGAATTAAATTGTTGAGATTGCAGAGTGCCAGTTCGCCTGGGCAATGAATAGAAAGATGTCCTCAGAGTTGAACAATTTAACCACAACAATTCCTTGGCAGCCGTAGACGCTGCGGATCTTTCTTCAGATGAGGATTCTGCATCGTCGTCATCGTTCATTGACCTTCATCTCGATGATGCTTCATTTGAGGACATTGATAACCTTGATGAGGTTGAGAGGGCAACGGTGCACTATGTGGCCGGATATGTCGGTCGCAGTATCTCACGACGCAACAAATGCGCCAATTGCAAAACAACTTTAATCGATAGTTAATTGCTTCCGACGGGAGGTTTTTCATAGTTATATGCAGGTCAAAATATATGCTCTCTCTTTAGTTAAGCGAATGTTAAAAACAATATTTGTACAAGAAAAACTTCTCGTTGATAAAGGGTCGGGACCCGAAACGTCCGAGACATACATTTCTTACATATGTTGTTTTTAACCTTCGCTTAACTAAAGGGAGAGCATATTTTAACCTGTATATAACTTTAATCGAGACCGACGAAACTGACCTTGAGTTTATTGACGACAAAAAGTTCATTTTAAATCATGTGAATCGTGGAGGATTGCGGTCATCATCCGACGTTTGCTCTCTTCCTTACTTCATAGATACCTCGATGCAGAAGATGATAAAAGCTTCATTAGGAGGTATTGAGTCATTTTACACAGGCATGCATTGTAAGCCCTATGTGGTTAACTCAAAAAAAATTTCCCCTCATGTCCGCTAAAATAACATCTATAGATTGAAGAGTATAATTCATTCTGTCGTAGGTAAGGGCTACACCGAAGGGGGCCCTGACCCACCATACTCTATCCCCTGACCTAAACTCGGGGACCTCGCACTCCCGGAACACTGATAGACATCCCGCCAAGGGCCCTGATGTTCATTTGTACCGGGATAGAACAACAGATCGACAAGATGTGACGCTGTGGAAAAAAATGATTTTTGATAAAATTCGATTTGTTTTTGCAACTCCGAACGACGGATCGAATGACGATGCTAATGATATGTACAGGGTGATTAAAGAAATATTTTAAAGCGCATAAAGTCTGATTTTACATTGCGTTTTGTGTGAAGCACTATGTACCACAAGAGTGGTACGAAAATGCGGTTTATGAATATGAATTAATGTTTCAAATGAGCTTATTATACATGTAAATATCATATAATTGGCACTTATCAAGGATGCGGCGAATAGCCAAGTAATTTATCTCAGCACTCGCGTGACGAAATAATTTCTTCGGAGATTTCCTAAACGCTGCTTCTTTGCTTATCGTCCAAACATGCAGTTCGTGGCCTGGCAGATCCAGCATTGTGATGAAGAACATTTCCACATGTAAGAAGGTTCGTGTGCCATAAGAGTACGTGTGCGCTTTGTGGTGCTCGCGAATGTCGACCAAAAGCGGATGCGAAACCGTCGACTCAGCAAAGCTCTTACACTCCTCATACCAGATGGCAGTCTAAACGCGCCTTTCCAACTTGCACGATATTCTCAATGACTCTTCGAGCACTTTTTCATTATTCAAACCCGGTATGTGGAAATTCAGATAATATAAATCGAACAATAGGCACATGACGATTCAAATCGAAGAGATCTAGCATTTTGTCTCAATCGTATCAATCTCCGCTAAAATGGCAAGGCAAGAAATTGAATTTCAGAACCGAAAGATGTGAAAGTGATATATGATTGCTCTATCTCATATAAAAAAAAGTTCGGATGTGATAGAAATAGATCCTGTTGAAGGATAAGAGCGGCTGACTGTTCCACTCCTACCGAAACCGGTAGAATAAACATTTGATGACATCTACGTGGTATTTGATTTAATTACGACGTTCGCAAAAACTGAATATCAATAAAATTCGACGAATAGTAGGCTGCCGTGCATATCTGCAGGAATATCAATGCCTGCAAACTGATCTTCTCCATACAAGCGAATTATTTTCTACACCGCTTTGCTTTTCTGATATATATATCATACATAGACATAGTATGAATACCTCCGACTAGCGTTCAATAAAACTGATCAGTGATCAAGTCATTGTTTGAATCGAGAATTTCAATATGCAGTATATCCAATAGGAATTTGAATTACGTGACTGAATATAACAGGGCTGCCACTCTTATAAAAAAAAAACCGGTAAGTCAAATCGGAATGGGCCCCCTAAATTACGTAGTCAGTAGTAACCCCATTGCAAATTTAAGCCCAAAATGTGAAATGCTGACTCAGCCCGCACCCCCACCCTCTGGAACGAAGGTGACGGAGTTCGTCAAGGATGTGCTGGGAGGAATGGGTCCGTGAGGAGAAAACTGTTCCCCAGTAACCCCATTGCAAATTCAAGCCCAAAATGTGAAATGCTGACTCAGCCCCCACCCTCTGGAAGGAAGGTGAGGGAGTTCGTCAAGGATGTGCTGGGAGGAATGGGTCCGTGAGGAGAAAACTGTTCCCCAGTAACCCCATTGCAAATTCAAGCCCAAAATGTGAAATGCTGACTCAGCCCACACCCCCAACCCCCACCCCCACCCTCTGGAACGAAGGTGAGGGAGTTCGTCAAGGATGTGCTGGGAGGAATGGGTCCGTAAGGAGGAAACTGTTCCCCCCCACCCCCACCCCCTCATGTCACACTTCCAACTTTGGTTGTAGAGATGGTAGAAAGTCGTGCCATAGCTCATTTGAAAGCTGAGAATGAGAAAAAGGCAGTGGCAAGCTCAGTTTGGACTCATTTTCTTGGGTTTAGGGAGGAAAATGGCAGGAAACGGTCAGAGTTGGAAAAAGTCAGGTTTTGGTGGTTTTCGGATGAGAAAAGTCGTTTTTCGACATGAAGGAGTGCTCGGATGGGAAAATGGAGTGCATATTCAGACGTTTTGGCCAATTTTGGGTCTAGCAACGTCTTCCCAACTCAATCGGAGAGAAAATGTTCTGACCCCCACCCCCACCCTCAACCCCACCCCCACCCCCTCCTGTCACACTTCCAACTTTGGTTGTAGAGATGGTAGAAAGTCGTGCCACAGCTCATTTGAAAGCTGAGAATGAGAAACAGGCAGAGGAAAGCTCAGTTTGGTCCTATTTTCCTGGGTTTAGGGAGGAAAATGGCAAGAAACCGTCACAGTTGGAAAAGTCAGGTTTTGGAGGTTTTGGGATGAGAAAAGTCGTTTTTCGACATGAAGGAGGCCTCGGATGGGAAAATGGAGTGCAAATTCGGATGTTTTGGCCAATTTTAGGTCTAGGAACATCTTCCCAACTCAATCGGAGAGAAAAAGTTCTGACCCTCACCCCCAACCCCCCCACGGCAGCGATCTTCTAACTTTGGTTGTAGACATCGTAGAAAGTCGTGCAATAGCTGGTTTGAAAGCTGAGAGTGAGACAAATTCAGTGGAAAACATGGCTTGTTCGTATCTGCCTTCGTTTAGATGTGAGGCGTCATTTAAGATTTTGGGATATTGGCGAAAAACGACAGTTAGAATTTTTGTGATGGCTGTGGGCTGTAGAGCCAAAACGAAGCATTGGACGGGAAAACAGAGACCAGATTCGGATTCAGCGTCAAATTCTACTTGGAAATGGTGTATTTCCAGCTCAATCGGACCACTAGAACCGGAGATAGACGGTTTTTAGTGTTTGAATGATGGGTATTACGTCATCAGCTGATCGCCACACACTATATAAGTGGAAACTCGGCTTGTGGAAATCAGTTCTCCTCCCGACTGGGTTGGGGTAGGTGAACTCTGCAGCTCCGATGATAGCATTGGATATCTGAAAAACCGGGTTTCTGTAAGAAACCGACTTAGAAAATTTCATTGCTGATATCAGCTAAGGCGTCAGACTTAGAGGTTCGCCAGGAGATGGCCTTCGTCTCCAGGCCATAAAAGACTCCAAAACTTTAAAGGCTTGTAACTTTGCTTCTACAAGTCCGTTTGACTTGATTCAAAAAAGGTTCGGTTGCTATTGACCTGCCCTAAGTGATAGACTACTTATAAAATTTCATAAGTAGTACTAAAAAGTTGAAAATTTTAAATTCACTAGTTTTGGAGGTTTTCTGGGGTATTCGACCCTGCTGAAGTCAACTAGAGGATTTTAGTGAGCCAGTCTTCTCATGGACTTTTCACTTAAAGCTCACTGTCTTTTCACTGAAAGCGAGCAAGACACGGAGAGTTTTGCTGTAATATTCCACTGACAGGGTGTTCCTTCGGGACGGCGGACGATGCCGTAGTGATAAGTGTGACAAGGGAGTGTGTCATAGTTTAGACCGAAACCGCTGGGGCAACTCATGTCTCATGTTGGGCATTTGACACAGTTCTCAACGTAGCACTTTGAACGCCAATCGGTTGAGTCTTAGCTATCTTGTCATGGGTGGCCTCTAAACATCTCCATTGCAAAACGCTGGTGAATCACGGCTTGCTATCAAGCTGCTCAAAGTCTGTCAACCTCTTACCAACTCCACCGGTTTTCATGTCTGAGCCACATATGGACTAAGCAGCTTTTCACTGAAAGCGAGCAAGACACGGAGAGTTTTGCTGTAATATTCCACTGACAGGGTGTTCCTTCGGGACGGCGGACGATGCCGTAGTGATAAGTGTGGCAAGGGAGTGTGTCATAGTTTAGACCGAAACCGCTGGGGCAACTCATGTCTCATGTTGGGCATTTGACACAGTTCTCAACGTAGCACTTTGAACGCCAATCGGTTGAGTCTTAGCTATCTTGTCATGGGTGGCCTCTAAACATCTCCATTGCAAAACGCTGGTGAATCAAGCTCTCTACGGCTTGCTATCAAGCTGATCAAAGTCTGTCCACCTCTTACCAACTCCACCGGTTTTCATGTCTGGCGATCAAGTCATGGACGGTGCACGATTTTCGGTGTGATACTTCCTGTGGGTGATTTCGAGACAGCGATGAAGTCCGTAGCTGCACGGGACGTGGGCAATGGTAATCCTTGTGAAACCTCTGCGTCATGTTTGCAATGTTTCGTCTCAACGTTGTACTCTGACCGCCAGGGCGACATTTAGCTATCTGCCACAGGTTACCTCATAAAATCTCCATTGCACTTGTCTCCCGACAGTTGGCCAAGCATGTGAGAATGAACCATCAGTTCTTCTTGTCTCTATCACGGAGAGGAAATGATGAATGGAATGAAGGGAGGACATTCATGCGCCACACGCAAAACATCACAGACTTCTCTCTTTGCTAGTGAACAAGCTCTTGTCAGTGTCGTCAGAAACTCTATCATGTCGTACAAAAGTTTTATTGCAACACAGGTTGATGTATAGTTAGAAAGTTTGATCATGACGTTTATTCGTGAGTGTCGTCAGAAAGTGTATCATGGTTTGTAAAAGTTTTACTGCAACACAGGTTGATGTATAGTTAGAAAAGTTTGATCATGATGTTTTATGAAACACACATGTCATAAAATGTAAGCGTTAGTGTAGTCAACTAGTTTTACTACGACACATGTTTGTGAAAATAAAATTTGATCATTGAAGTTTTGAGAAACACAAGTGTCATGAAATGCAAAGTTAGTGTAGTCAAGTAGTTTTACTGTGACAAACGTTTGTAAAAGTAAAGTTTGATCATTGAAGTTGTATTCGTGTCATGTTTTGTAAAAAGTTTTACTGCTACACAGGTTGATGTATAGTTAGAAAGTTTGATCATGACGTTTATTCGTGAGTGTCGTCAGAAAGTGTATCATGGTTTGTAAAAGTTTTACTGCACCACAGGTTGATGTATAGTTAGAAAATTTGATCATTGAAGTTGTATTCGTAAGTCTAATCAGAAAGTGTATCATGGTTTGCAAAGTTAGTGTAGTCAAGTAGTTTTACAACAACGCACGTTTGTGAAAATAAAGTTTGATCATTGACGTTGTATGACTGACCGAACTCATCACAGCATTAGAAAGTTTTAGAAGGTTTTACTGCACAGTGTAGATTGTCTTGTTACTTACTTTCACAGTGTTAAAAAGTTTTATTGGAGACAGTTGCGAAATGTTTCCCTATTAGAAAATTCAAACGTCATGACTGTTAGATTCGCTTCATCAGGTTTACTAAAAGCAGTTTTCTACTGCAATGAGAGTTTAGAATGTTATATGAAAACAGTGTTCGCCACAGCACTAGAAAGTTTTTATCCTTAGTTGAGATCCGGACTGCAGTGTGTAAAATGTTTTATGTGACAGTCTTTTCACAAACGGTGAAGTGTAAATTCAGAGTGACTACATCTGTTAGGTAGTCATTAACTTTGGATGTGAAGTAAAGCGAATCTGTGTACAGAATGAATTGAATATTAGACAACGCATGCAAGTTTTTGACGACTTGAGTGGTTGAAACCAAGTCTAAGTTTAACATGTTGGATATAAAAGTGAGATGGATAGGAATAAGTGTTGAATGTTTTATAAAACCAGATGTTGTCACACACATTGAGTGTGATTCCATGACATTGAATCGCGTGGGTCGTAAAGTCCATCATCCAAGGCTAGGCTCCTCTACGGTTGGATTTAGGGTTTTATATTACATGCGTTAACCATTCGTGTAGAATATGTGAAGCACATGTTCGCTTAAATGCAAATGTTGAAATAAGTTTTGTAAGAAGTCTTTGACAGGTTGTTGTGAAACTTAGCGAACGTTGAAAAAAAGTTTTATGAAATGTTTCTGCAGTCACACTCGTTAGCGTACCAGCTTTACTAAATGTGTTGTTTGCCTTTATCAAATTGAATGTGTGTGTTTTGTAAATAAAGACAGCGTGTTTGCACTCTGCATCGACAGCATACAAGTATAGACATAACAACTTGTTGTTAGTCGAATGCATATGAGATAGGAAACATTATGTGTGAGATAAAAATCAACCTGCTAGATGAAGTGAAACGCAAAAGTGTCACAACTAGTTTACGGGAAATAAAGGAGAACTGTGACAACGTTTACACTCATCATAGACAGATGAACATATAGTCTGACATTCAAATGAAAGTCGTAAACATGAACTGCGGTGTAAGAAACTTTACGTCAACAACTTTATGTTGGCAAAACTTTCATAGATTGCAGGCGTGTTGAAAGCTGATATAAAGACCTGTAGAAACGCATAAGTCTTAGTTCAACGAGTCGACCCTTGAACTCACACAATGAATACGTCTGTGTAGAAAACTCATTTGTAGGAAACAGCATTTTCTGTGCGAATGCAGACGATGTAAACATGACATTTAACATGGCTTGCAATAGTCAACATGCTGCCATTCAAAATGTTTATCATAAAACCTATCAGTGAAAAAACCCCTCCTGTGCCCACAAAGAATCATAAGTGCTCTCTGACGCCTGTCTGTCGCACTGCTCGCACTGCCCCTCAGCAGATAGAGTAGAACACAAAGATGTGCGCGCTCTCTCTCTCTGGCGCCCGTCTGTCACATGTAACAGAGAGCTATCGCATCTGTCCCAGGACGCAGGAACGCATCATCATCTCAGACCTCCCACACAGCTCATTGCTATCGCGTCGAAGAGATCATCGTGGGCGGCTGAAAGGATTCTCACGTTGACAATTCGTTACTGTACACTCCGCGCGCGCGCAAGTCACCATTTGCTGGCGAAGCATGGACACTGCCGATTTGTTCAATTCTTCAATGTCTTGCTAGCCAGTTACAAAAATGTGTGAGAAATATAAGGGAGACGTTCACACTCATTCATCAATTACAAGTCGTTTGAAGCAATGTCTTTCGATATCGCTTTCTTTGACATGAGTCGAACCCTTGAGCTCCGCTGTGGATGCAGGAAAAAGATGGGGAAAGTCTTTCTCCTGGCTGCTTTGCAGGCAGAGAAAGGCGAAGCAATTCGCTGCCCCGTCCATCTTATTCTACATGAGCTTGTGGAGAACCCTTTATTTAGGGATATGGCGCTAGAATATCTGGCGTTGTTGAGAATTCAGCGTCCGGAATACTTCGAGTAATCGAAGTATTCCATCGGTCCTTCCGAGGGCCCGGTCACCAATTCGTTGGAGGCCACCTTATTAACAAAGAAAAGTTACAGACTGTGCCACACACAAACACTAGATTCAAGGATCTCTATCTTTCTTATAAAATGAAGAAGCTCTTATTAAATTCATCTGATGAGAACTCAACTTCATGACAAGGTGTCCAACACACATCTTCAAATGTCCAACTGCCATGAAATCATCATGTTTAAAGTTTAAGGACCCTATGATAAGTAGCAAGGATCTTTTACATGATGTAAAATATAAATGTGTGTAGAGAGAGGTTTTAACCTGAAGTCATGAATTTATTTCATCACTACTCCTTAAATGGAAATAGTAAGGGTGGTGGAAGAATCATCAGAGCAACATGTTCTATAGTAATGCAGGCAATGACAGTCACGCTTGGACTTAGAGATTTAGCGTTTTATATAACATATATCAATGATAACTGTTGTTGTAGAGTGTATACATGCATTTACTAACTTAGTCATTGGTGAATGACATAGCTAAATTGCTAAAGAACATCATGTGAGGGGTAGGGTTACCTACCGTTGGATTAAGGGACTTAGGGATTTGGATAATACAAATGAACGATCTCTTTTAGTGTAGAATGCGTGATGCATATGTTCGCTTTATAAAATGACTTTGAAGGCAAGACTTAATTTTCATGGTGAAAAGCCAGTTTTGATATCGTTGATGAGAGATAGTTACATACTCATTATGTTATACACTTTACATTTGATGTGGTCAGCTGAAAGGTGATTGATGCATGTTCAATAGAAGCGTTGTATGTAACTTAGTGATTGGAATCATAAGTGTGTAAAGAGTTGATGAGGAAAATGTATAATAGTCAACGCAGGAAAGTTTCTTGTTATCCAAGCTAGGAGTATATGAACATCATTCATCAGTCAGTGTTGTATTTTGAAAGTCGTATACTGACAGAGACATAAGTTTACTAAATTATACAGCAAAACTCCTAAATCCATAGGATAGGTGTACCCTGTGTTGAGATCTAAGGATTTAACGTTTGAAAAGTGTAAGTTACATAGATAAATCACTAAATCCATAGCATAGTCAAGCCTATGACAAGACTTGGCGTTTTATATGATCCATGTTAGTAATATCGGTTTGTGTAGAATGTGACTCAATGCGTTTAGTCAGATAATGTATCATCAATGTCATTCACTTGGTTAGATGATGAAGAAAGTGTGAGATAGAAGTGAAAGCGAACTCATAAAGTTTAGAACACATAGTAGTAACATTGTAGGAATAAGTAAAGTGAAAGTTATGTCGTATGAAATGAGTGATACAAGATTAGCTCACATTGAATTGAATTGTTAGTGTAACAAAAAGCTGTATGGGTTTCAATAACATATCATGGTCATACTGTGTCGTTTTTTTTCACATAAAGTTGGGCTTCAAACAGAGTGGATTGGCTTAGTAATAAAGTTACAACCATGTCACTGTTTGTAAGTTAGGAATTTTATCAGAATCATTTCAGTGTTAGTAAGATAGGTAAAGTATAAAATAGTGTCACAAGCATTTCACTGTTTGTAACGTTAGAAATAAAGTTGATGTTTGTAAAGTTTGAAATCATGTTAGAATCCTTTCAGTGTTTGTAAGATAGGCGCAGCATAAAATAAAGTCGTGGACATGTCACTGTTTGTAAGTTAGGAATTTTATCAGAATCATTTCAGTGTTAGTAAGATAGGTAAAGTATAAAATAGTGTCACAAGCATCTCACTGTTTGTAACGTTAGAAATAAAGTTGATGTTTGTTATGTTTGAAATCATGCTAGAATCCTTTCAGTGTGTGCAAGATAGGGGACGTATAAAATAATGTTAGAATCCTTTCAGCATTTGTAACGTTAGAAATAAAGTTGATGTTTGTTATGTTTGAAATCATGCTAGAATCCTTTCAGTGTGTGCAAGATAGGGGACGTATAAAATAATGTTAGAATCCTTTCAGCATTTGTAACGTTAGAAATAAAGTTGATGTGTGAGAACTGTATTCCAGTCATGGTTTAAGTGTCAATGTGTGTGTGTGAGAGAGAGATTGAATTCAACATTATTGAGAGATATAGCTTCATGCACTGCGTAAACGAACACTTTATAAGACGATGCGAGTCCAGTGAAAGCTTATACACTTGTACAAACACATAAAATTGAAATGTCATGGGAATGCAGTATTGAACTTTACAAGCATCCTTCAAATGAAGCATTGAATCAAACCTCTTCGAAAGTGAGCATGATATAAGAAAACATTCAAATGGTGTGAATCCCTAAGTATCATTGTGAGCATCTGTACGTTGGTCATTCCATGTATTTTATCACACACTAGGAACTATTCAATCTTTTCATCTTCGTATACATTCAGTTCACTTGAGGGTCATACAAACTTGCCACTCAGGATAAAGAGATCGCTGTCACAAAGCGTGAGCCGAGCGTCATTCCCCTCAGCGAGAATGTCCATTTATGGCAATCTTGACTCCCTGCGTCAGTCAGGAAAATTAGCGGTTGAGATTCCAAATATGGCGAGATGAAATCGTTTGAAGGAGACATGACCAAATTTGGACATTGGCATGTTCTGTCTTTGTGAGAGAGAAGTATGTAAGGCGCTTCTCTTTACCCAATATCACTCCTGTTTCCTCCTTTCAACGGTGAGTCGTCTGACGTTTGCTATCAGACGTTCTAAGTTAGAGATTTAAAGTCAGATCTTACAGGCATTACTGATACACTTTCTAACACTAGGGTCTTAAGGTTAGGGCCATCATTGTATGTCCTATGCCATTTATTACAAACATGTTTCTGATAAACAGTGCTTTCTTGTGAGAACTGCAGTAAATAACTAACTTTTATCTTGCAGTTTGAACATGGTTTTATCAAAGTCTTCGCGCTACAGCGTCACAAGATGTTCATGCGATAAAGTATACGGAGGGACCGAATACAAAAAAGCACTTGAGACAGGTGGAACACATTGGGGAGCATAAGAAGGTCTTTGAAATAAAGACCTGTGTCCATCATGCTGTGGAAGCAGACTCTGACTTTGTCGAATTTAGGAAAAGACATGACCAGTGTCCTACTGCGTCTATTTCTAACTGCCACTTCAAAAAGTGGTTTGATGACTTGTATAGACGAAGGCAGGAGGAGAGGGCGGCTGTAAGACACATTGTCGACTTGGATGATGATGGGAGCAATCATTTCCTCAGCGATACAAGCAGCAGTGAGGAGGAAGGGGAAGTACAGGAGGTGAGAGCCGTTTTCATGAGTGGTAAACAGGAATCTGAACATGTATCTGAGCGCGCATCTGAACATGTAGAGGAGACACTTAACACTTCTACGCCAAAGAAAGGCGGTATACGCGAGCAAACAAGAGCTCTAGATAGAGATGAGTTGAAGGCGAAAGCATCACAGCAAGCCCATTACATGCTGCTCAAAGATGGCTATGAGGCCATGAATAGACAAAATAAAGAGATGGTGCAGGACATAGCCAAACTAGAAATTAAAGTGGGAACGGTGAAAGTCTTACAGGAGGAAGTATTACAGCTGCAGAAGAGAGAGGAAACATTAATAAAAGAGAGGCGGGAATGGAAGGAGAAGGAGATGGCTTATGAGGAGGTAGTATCCGAGTTGAATCATCAGAGGCAGGAGGTTACCAGACTTGGTGTGATAGAGAGGAACTGTCAAGGGATGAGAGAAGAAAATCATGAGCTGAAGAGGAGACGTAGTCAGGCTGAAGATATCAACAAGGAAATGAAGAGAAGACACGTAGAGGTACACCTGCCAATCTACAGAAACCAAGTATGTGACGTGCCTACTGTTACAGATGATTTAAACACCACGCAGGAGTGCTACGAGGGAGGTGGGGTCACCTGCATTCATATCAGTATGGAGGTAGACGGTCGACTGTGTGATTTTCAGTGAGAAAAGTGAAGAGGAAAATTCCTAGTAAGTTACTCGAACGTCATTGCCTCTCAATCAACTCTAACACTATTTTTCTTTCTTACAGAGATCTTCGAGCAAAAGTAGAGAGGAGTCGGAGAACGCCACAAACAGCCTTCATGAGGCTAGTGAATGTCTCAAACAGCCTTCATGAGGCTACCCATAATGAGGCCAGAAAGTGTTTTTACTTTCTGACGGTTCCAAGCCCGTTGAACTCAGAGGATGGGTTGAAAATTGATGAAAGGGATGAAAGGATGGCCACTCACACGTCAAACGTATACAGATATCAAATTTCTATCTTCATTAGTTTGCAATCTCTCTTCACAGTGTGATACAAACACTCATCTTCAGCGAGCTAAGAATGAATAATCAAAGTCTCCATTAAACTAGAGTGATGAAGTAACTCATACATGTTACTAGACATGAAGACATCAAATGTTACTCGTGTAAACTGAAATAACAACTGAAGTATCTTAGGTTCTCATAACCTTTTCACACCTGAGTAACAGAAATTTACAAGTCTGGGTCATGTACATGAATGCGATACAATTCACAACAGTCATTGCACAGTGATTAGAGTGCTAGAATACATGGTAGGGATTGTGTTGAGACCACTGCAGTAACATTCTGGGAATAATTAAAGTGAAAAGTTGTGTTACATGAAATGAGTGATGCAAGATTAGCCCACATTGAAATGTATTGGTAGTGTAACAAACAAGCTGTGTTGGATTCAGCATATGTTTTAAGACAAGCGCTGTTAAAGGGTTTTGAGATGATGTGAATTTTATCACATCATGTTCATGGATGTAACAGAATGAATGTCACTACTGGTTGAGTGTATAAGATAGAACACATATCATAGTTGTTGTATGTAAATTAGAGGTTCATATTCGATGAAAGCAAAGATTGAGATTGCAAAGTTTAATGAATAGGTAGTGTAATTAACTGTTTGAATCAGTAACATAGTTAAAAGAAACAACAATAGCATATCGAGACAGTATCATATAGCATCAGGGCATTTGGTTTATTCATGTAAAAGTTAGATAGAAGCAACTTGTTGATGTAGCATGACACCATGAGTGCGAAAGCAGGAATAACATGCTATGACTGGAGCATCCGTTGAAATTGATTGTATGTCAACTGTACATAAAAAGTTATTTCCAAAAGCTTGACATGGACACATTAAGAGTTAAGTCACTGCAAGCCTTTCATATTGATGAGCATGTAGTCACACATGATAGAAAAAATTACTAATGTTATAAATGTGGGAATCAGTGCATGTTTAGAGTCAGGTACTGCTAGTTGTTTCATGATAGTATTTGATATCGTAGATTTAATGTAATGTATCACATGTCAATAGATTTCAGGTGTAATAGAATAAATGTCGTTGCAGGTTTTGAGTGTATAGGATAGAAGACATGAAATGAATTGGTAGTATAACAAAAAAGCTGTGTGGGTTTCAATAACATATCATGGTCATACTGTGTCGTTTTCTTGTCGTTTCAATAGAGTGGATTGACTTAGTAATAAAGTTACAACCATTTTACTGTTTGTAAAGTTAGAAATAAAGTTGATGATTGTAAAGTTAGAAATAAAGTTATCGCCATGTCGCTGTTTGTAAGATAGGTGAAATATAAATGAAGTCAGATTCACTTCACTGTTTGCAACGTTAAAAATAAAGTTGACGTTTGTAAAGTTAGAAATAAAGTTGATGAATGTAAAGTTAGGAATAATATCAGAATCATTTCAGTGTTTGTAAAGTTAGAGATAATAGGTTTAATAAGTACGTTGGAGAGTTGACTGTACTGAGATCTAAGGATTAGGTCACATTAGAATTTAAGTGATTGAATGTCATCTTAATGAAGATAGAAATCTGTGATGTGTTGCGTGTGGCGCATGAATGTCCTCCTTTCATTCCATTCATCATTTTTCTTCCCCTCTGCATTCCATATCCGTAGATATGTGGCGGGCTTGGGACCGCTTTAGCTGCATTAGAAAGAAGTTCTTATAAGAACTCATGATGCATTCACGAGGAAATGTGGTGAAACAGTGTGCTGTATGTGTGCATGATGATTTTATGAACTAAAGAACACCCATCACTCACTCCATCACTGAAAGAAAACATGAACGAGTTGAGATGACAGCCATTCGCATGCATGTGTAAAACTCTTACTTCATCATCCGATATCACAATGACATCCACACTTTCCATGTCCTCACTTTCCATGTTATCACTTTCGACCGTCTCGCTCTCGCTAGTTGGCATCTCGGCCTCGCTCCCCACCGTCTCGGCATCACTTGCCACCGTCTCGGCCTCACTTGCCTCCATCTCAGCCTCCTCTCGCACTCGCCGATTCAAATCCTCCTGTAGGGTGAAGTAAGAATAGTACTTCACGAATTCCAGAGTGATATCCTCATCATAGATATCACTGTGGAATTCTTCGACGCGGTTTATGATACGAAAAGGTATCACGCACGCTGTTGGCTTCTCAGACATGATTATGATAGCAAAATGTAAGAGACTCTGCTTTATATGAGAATGATACAGCCTTTCAAACGTCTGGTTCGTGCAATCATATTGCACTAAACTTATGGTTGGTGGACGAAAAGGTAAGTCATATTTTCATTGACTGCCATCCTCAACCACTCAACAAACTTAGATGCATTTATCGCGTGAATCTCCCTTCTGGTACGATAGCAATGAGCTGTGTAGGAATCAGCTAGCTGGGAGGTCGGAGATGGCGATACCTTCCTGCATCCTTGCTCGTGGGACAGATGCGATAGATCTCTGTTTCATGTGACAGACGGGTGCCAGAGAGAGCGCGTACATCTTTGTGTTCTACTCCATCTGCTGAGGGGTTAGCGCGACAGACGACTGCCCACCGGCTGCGCTGTCATTCATCTTTGTGTTCTACTCTATCTGCTGAGGGGCAGTGCGAGCAGTGCGACAGACAGGCGTCAGAGAGCACTTATGATTCTTTGTGGGCACAGGAGGGTTTTTTTCACTGATAGGTTTTATGATAAACATTTTGAATGGCAGCATGTTGACTATTGCAAGCCATGTTAAATGTCATGTTTACATCGTCTGCATTCGCACAGAAAATGCTGTTTCCTACAAATGAGTTTTCTACACAGACGTATTCATTGTGTGAGTTCAAGGGTCGACTCGTTGAACTAAGACTTATGCGTTTCTACAGGTCTTTATATCAGCTTTCAACACGCCTGCAATCTATGAAAGTTTTGCCAACATAAAGTTGTTGACATAAAGTTTCTTACACCGCAGTTCATGTTTACGACTTTCATTTGAATGTCAGACTATATGTTCATCTGTCTATGATGAGTGTAAACGTTGTCACAGTTCTCCTTTATTTCCCGCAAACTAGTTGTGACACTTTTGCGTTTCACTTCATCTAGCAGGTTGATTTTTATCTCACACATAATGTTTCCTATCTCATATGCATTCGACTAACAACAAGTTGTTATGTCTATACTTGTATGCTGTCGATGCAGAGTGCAAACACGCTGTCTTTATTTACAAAACACACACATTCAATTTGATAAAGGCAAACAACACATTTAGTAAAGCTGGTACGCTAACGAGTGTGACTGCAGAAACATTTCATAAAACTTTTTTTCAACGTTCGCTAAGTTTCACAACAACCTGTCAAAGACTTCTTACAAAACTTATTTCAACATTTGCATTTAAGCGAACATGTGCTTCACATATTCTACACGAATGGTTAACGCATGTAATATAAAACCCTAAATCCAACCGTAGAGGAGCCTAGCCTTGGATGATGGACTTTACGACCCACGCGATTCAATGTCATGGAATCACACTCAATGTGTGTGACAACATCTGGTTTTATAAAACATTCAACACTTATTCCTATCCATCTCACTTTTATATCCAACATGTTAAACTTAGACTTGGTTTCAACCACTCAAGTCGTCAAAAACTTGCATGCGTTGTCTAATATTCAATTCATTCTGTACACAGATTCGCTTTACTTCACATCCAAAGTTAATGACTACCTAACAGATGTAGTCACTCTGAATTTACACTTCACCGTTTGTGAAAAGACTGTCACATAAAACATTTTACACACTGCAGTCCGGATCTCAACTAAGGATAAAAACTTTCTAGTGCTGTGGCGAACACTGTTTTCATATAACATTCTAAACTCTCATTGCAGTAGAAAACTGCTTTTAGTAAACCTGATGAAGCGAATCTAACAGTCATGACGTTTGAATTTTCTAATAGGGAAACATTTCGCAACTGTCTCCAATAAAACTTTTTAACACTGTGAAAGTAAGTAACAAGACAATCTACACTGTGCAGTAAAACCTTCTAAAACTTTCTAATGCTGTGATGAGTTCGGTCAGTCATACAACGTCAATGATCAAACTTTATTTTCACAAACGTGCGTTGTTGTAAAACTACTTGACTACACTAACTTTGCAAACCATGATACACTTTCTGATTAGACTTACGAATACAACTTCAATGATCAAATTTTCTAACTATACATCAACCTGTGGTGCAGTAAAACTTTTACAAACCATGATACACTTTCTGACGACACTCACGAATAAACGTCATGATCAAACTTTCTAACTATACATCAACCTGTGTTGCAATAAAACTTTTGTACGACATGATAGAGTTTCTGACGACACTGACAAGAGCTTGTTCACTAGCAAAGAGAGAAGTCTGTGATGTGTTGCGTGTGGCGCATGAATGTCCTCCCTTCATTCCATTCATCATTTCCTCTCCGTGATAGAGACAAGAAGAACTGATGGTTCATTCTCACATGCTTGGCCAACTGTCGGGAGACAAGTGCAATGGAGATTTTATGAGGTAACCTGTGGCAGATAGCTAAATGTCGCCCTGGCGGTCAGAGTACAACGTTGAGACGAAACATTGCAAACATGACGCAGAGGTTTCACAAGGATTACCATTGCCCACGTCCCGTGCAGCTACGGACTTCATCGCTGTCTCGAAATCACCCACAGGAAGTATCACACCGAAAATCGTGCACCGTCCATGACTTGATCGCCAGACATGAAAACCGGTGGAGTTGGTAAGAGGTGGACAGACTTTGATCAGCTTGATAGCAAGCCGTAGAGAGCTTGATTCACCAGCGTTTTGCAATGGAGATGTTTAGAGGCCACCCATGACAAGATAGCTAAGACTCAACCGATTGGCATTCAAAGTGCTACGTTGAGAACTGTGTCAAATGCCCAACATGAGACATGAGTTGCCCCAGCGGTTTCGGTCTAAACTATGACACACTCCCTTGCCACACTTATCACTACGGCATCGTCCGCCGTCCCGAAGGAACACCCTGTCAGTGGAATATTACAGCAAAACTCTCCGTGTCTTGCTCGCTTTCAGTGAAAAGCTGCTTAGTCCATATGTGGCTCAGACATGAAAACCGGTGGAGTTGGTAAGAGGTTGACAGACTTTGAGCAGCTTGATAGCAAGCCGTGATTCACCAGCGTTTTGCAATGGAGATGTTTAGAGGCCACCCATGACAAGATAGCTAAGACTCAACCGATTGGCGTTCAAAGTGCTACGTTGAGAACTGTGTCAAATGCCCAACATGAGACATGAGTTGCCCCAGCGGTTTCGGTCTAAACTATGACGCACTCCCTTGCCACACTTATCACTACGGCATCGTCCGCCGTCCCGAAGGAACACCCTGTCAGTGGAATATTACAGCAAAACTCTCCGTGTCTTGCTCGCTTTCAGTGAAAAGTCCATGAGAAGACTGGCTCACTAAAATCCTCTAGTTGACTTCAGCAGGGTCGAATACCCCAGAAAACCTCCAAAACTAGTGAATTTAAAATTTTCAACTTTTTAGTACTACTTATGAAATTTTATAAGTAGTCTATCACTTAGGGCATGTCAATAGCAACCGAACCTTTTTTGAATCAAGTCAAACGGACTTGTAGAAGCAAAGTTACAAGCCTTTAAAGCTTTGGAGTCTCTTATGGCCTGGAGACGAAGGCCATCTCCTGGCGAACCTCTAAGTCTGACGCCTTAGCTGATATCAGCAATGAAATTTTCTAAGTCGGTTTCTTACAGAAACCCGGTTTTTCAGATATCCAATGCTATCATCGGAGCTGCAGAGTTCACCTACCCCAACCCAGTCGGGAGGAGAACTGATTTCCACAAGCCGAGTTTCCACTTATATAGTGTGTGGCGATCAGCTGATGACGTAATACCCATCATTCAAACACTAAAACCGTCTATCTCCGGTTCTAGTGGTCCGATTGAGCTGGAAATACACCATTTCCAAGTAGAATTTGACGCTGAATCCGAATCTGGTCTCTGTTTTCCCGTCCAATGCTTCGTTTTGGCTCTACAGCCCACAGCCATCACAAAAATTCTAACTGTCGTTTTTCGCCAATATCCCAAAATCTTAAATGACGCCTCACATCTAAACGAAGGCATATACGAACAAGCCATGTTTTCCACTGAATTTGTCTCACTCTCAGCTTTCAAACGAGCTATTGCACGACTTTCTACGATGTCTACAACCAAAGTTAGAAGATCGCTGCCGAGGGGGGGATGGGGGTGAGGGTCAGAACTTTTTCTCTCCGATTGAGTTGGGAAGATGTTCCTAGACCTAAAATTGGCCAAAACATCCGAATTTGCACTCCATTTTCCCATCCGAGCACTCTTTCATGTCGAAAAACGACTTTCTCATCCCAAAACCTCCAAAACCTGACTTTTCCAACTGTGACGGTTTCTTGCCATTTTCCTCCCTAAACCCAAGAAAATGAGTCCAAACTGAGCTTTCCTCTGCCTTTTTCTCATTCTCAGCTTTCAAATGAGCTATGGCACGACTTTCTACCATCTCTACAACCAAAGTTGGAAGTGTGACAGGAGGGGGTGGGGGTTAGGGTGCGGGTGGGCGGGGAACAGTTTCCTCCTCACGGACCCATTCCTCCCAGCACATCCTTGACGAACTGCCTCACCTTCCTTCCAGAGGGTGGGGGTGGGGGTGGGGGCTGAGTCAGCATTTCACATTTTGGGCTTGAATTTGCAATGGGGTTACTACTGTAGTCGTGGGCCCCTCAAAGTAAGAAACTTGCGATATTATTCGATATCACACAACCCGTTAAGCTTTGACAGCGTTCAAGCAGCAGTTGGACATGTTCTAATAAAGATGCTTCTGAATCCTCACAGTTAGCAAGTAAATGTATACAATTATTACTGATGCTTATTCAGTCATCAGTTTCAACAGGGTGCACTAGAATACATGACTCGAACAGCCACTATTTTCAGAAGAACCGTTTTAGAAGGTTAGACAGTGTACTACACAGACCCCTCTACCTGCCCCCAATGCAAAATCAGCATGAAGTTTTTGAACGATTGACGATTTCAGCTGGATATAGATTGAATATAATCGAATAATCTACATGTAGGCTTATGGATGATTTTACTTAACGGTTTCAAAGACAATTTTCTTCATTTCGTTCAAAAATTTTACATTCTAATTTATAATGCACTATTCTCGTGTAGCTTTGTCATTTTCTATTAATCGTACCATGACGTCACACGGTGCAAGATCCCGTCTTTACTGTGAAAAATTTTCATGAAACCGCTAGGAAATTTCTGTTCAGCTGTTCAACGTTTGGAAGACTGCTTCAGCAGAGCGGTCTGGTCACAGCAAATATCTTCATACAAAATCCATGGTCAGTGCAGTCTAAATGCTTGGACAGGCATTTCTGTAAGCCACTTTTCTTTCAATCTTTCTTTCTTACATGCCGTATGAAATAAACCGAATGTCATGAAGGATAGGAACATATCTCCATGCAGGATGGAATGCCAGCGCACTGTTACAAACCCATCGTAAATTATTTAAACAGCAATTTTCCTAAATCTTGGATTGACCGTCATGGGAGCCTTTGGAATGGCTTCCGATACCACCAGATTCAATGCTCTGTGACTTCTTTCTGCTGGGTACGTTTAAGAAATGGTTCATCAGAGTGGTTCGTCAGAGCTGGAAAACAGAGCTTTGGACAGTTTTCTGCAGATCGACGAGCGATTGCGTAGAGATATGCTCTTACGCTGCTGACCGAAGAATTAGATTGTTCGGGCAAATAGTGAGAAAGAAGAAAATAAATGTTAATAAATGTTATAGCTGTACTCGTGTTAGCGACTATTTTCCCTTGAGTCATAATTAACTTACAGAAACTAAATTAATCATTGAGCCGCTACTGCTATTGCATCAACAACTTTGAAATGATCACTTACGTCACGTTACACAAACAAAATAATTTTGAATCAATGTCATACAGAATAAATTGACGACTAAAAACTATCGCATTTGCTCAATATGAGAAAACGGAGTTCGATTTTGTGCCCAAATATTACACATTACAGAAGCCATGCAACTTGATATACTATTTAATTATACTATTTTGTTACTATTAGACGGGACAAATTTCACAATCCATTACGGGAGATACTAAAGTTTCTAGATTTTTAATCGTCATCAGTGCAGTATACCTATGAAGAATCAATAACTCACATGCAAACAAATCATCATCCCAAATACAGACATCTAAAATTAATGAAATACATACAGTTCAAATCTCATTCTGTAGACTTATTTTGCAAAATTTGAAATTTGCTAACACCAATGCAACTTTCTAATTCGTGTTTGCACTTCATGCACGAAGGTGGGTGCCGGATTTCCAAGCACATCCACCTACCGATGGTCTGTGGAGTGAGTTGCTGATTTACTGCACTGATGACGGCTAAAAAGTCAAAAACGCTGAAGAAACTTCATTAGTACTTGCAGCTTCGGCAATGATTCAAATCAAACCTTGCTCTCATCTCTTGTATTTCAAACATAATAAAAAACAATTACATCTAAGAGCAACTTATGGATTTCAAACAAGATAATGACAGCTATTTGATGAAGGTTGAGCCGCCATGGCATAAGTAAACGCAAAATCAACACGAAAAGAAATCCTTGTCACTTCTGCGGTTGCTTGCGAGATTTCAATTTTCGTTGGCGTCTTCGCCGAAATTTAGCCGCTTTTGCAGCAAGTGATCGTGCAATATATTCTTTCGCCGCTCCCTTGTGTTCCCGAAAATATTTAGTAAATTTTTCTTATATATTTTTCTGACGGACGCTTCTTGAACGATACGCTTTGGAGAGCATCAAAGCAATCAGAACTCAATTCACAATAGACTCCATAATTGCGTATTAGAACTTTTTCGTAAAGCATTCCCACCTAAATTTGTTTTTTATTTCAAAACCTTGAATACTTGCGTTTCGTCCAGTTTCTTGGGAATGACGAAAGGATCACTGACTTCCTTGTAGAAAAATCTTCTGCTCAAGAGTCAAGCGGATTTTTAGAAAGCATCTGCTTTGAATTTGATCACCCTTAAAAATTGCAGGGTCTTTAAGGTCCCCTAACAATTTGCACAGCCCCGCTCACAATTTTAAAGAGCTCTACATAATCTAAAAAGCCCCCACATGCTCTTATCTTTAAGGGTGCCGGTCTCAATCCTATAGGCCCTTAAAATCTCAAGAGGTTTATTCATATCCAAAAAGAACTCTTCAAAAACCAAAACATGCAGTTGCCGTTCACAATCTCAAAAAGGCCCCTCACGATCCTAAAGGGGCCCCTTCGCAGTCTCAAAAGGGCGCCTTCACAACTCAAAAGGGTCTGTTCACAATCTCAAAAGGGCCCCTCACGATTTAAAAGGTACCCCTTACGCAGTCTCAAAAGGGCCCCATCACGATCTTAAAGGGGTCTGCTCACAATCTCAAAGAGTCCCTCACTATCTTAAAGGGGCCCCTTCGCAGTCTCAAAAGGGCCCTCACGATCTTAAAGTGCCATTGCACAATCTCAAAAGGGCCCCTCGCGATCTTAAAAGGCCTTTTCACAATCTTAAAGGGCCCCCTCGCAATCTCAAAAGGGACCCTTCGAAATCTAAAATAGTTCCTTGGCCAAACATTTTCTCACTACTTAGGTCATTAAAAAAACCGGAAATCCGGTTAAAACCGGAAGAGTGGCAGCCCTGATATAATGACGTGAAACGGGGAATGAAATTTCGCGGTTTTGACATAGAAATGCAGTCAAATCATATTACCACATCTTGAGGTCACACATCTGGAATCCAAGCTTCGATTTTCGAAAACGCCTGATACACAAAAGAAAGTGATGTCTATTGGATATGTTTGCATCTATACATTTCTTCGGTTATCAACTAGCGTGACCAAGTGGCGGGATTGATTCAAAATTAATTTACAGCTCACTGTCACTCTGTGAACTATAGTTACCACATTTTGTGGTCACATATCCTGATGAGGGTTGAAGCCTGCGATTGAACTTCTCTTACTACAACGCAATACCACCGGTGAAGAGACGTAAACTATGCTATATGCTGATATTGTGATCAAAGCGCATAGAAAATCACGAAGCTCCACGGGTTCTCTGAAATACTGAAGTCGTGGAAATCGTATCTAATATATACTCACTGACATAAATAATGAAACCAACTATCATTGACTTGAATGGAAGTTTGTTTCATTTTTTTCTATGGTTTGAGATGATATCTCGCTTTCTATGTATCACCATTGAACTCCATATGATAAGGGAAATGATATAGGACCATCAAATTTCAAAATTTGATATTGATCACAGTAACAGCTAGAAGTTGAACAGAATCACCACCTACTGCTGACCAGATTTGACTTACGAAATGGCGCACGATAACTTTACCAGAGGAATGGCAATTGGGATGATGCGTTGTGGGCAAAGTTCGACCCGCTGTGAGAATTCCGCTGAGCCTGGAACATCGAAGGAGACGAGTGACGTGGTGTCAAGGTCATCAGTCGTGGAGTGACAGTCAGTGGGAACGTGTGCTCTGGACTGATGATGAATCGAGGTTTACTCTCGATTTCAACGATGGTCGGATCCGTGTTCATCGCTTGCCAAGTGAACGATTTGCTCCATGTTGCGTCAAAGAACACGACCGGTACGGCGGCGGTAGTGTCATGGTTTGGGCCGGTATCTGGCACAATGGAAAAACACCAGCAATCGTAGTGAAAGGAACATTGACAGGACAGCGATATGCCGACGAGATCGTGACACAGGTCGTGGTTCCAGCAGTGACATCGAATCAATTGATTTTTCAGGATGACAACGCAAGGCCCCATCGCGCTTCAGTGGTCTCTAACAGGATAGCAAGCAGTGGAATCCCAACCTTGGAATGGCCCTCACGTTCTCCCGACCTCTCCCCCATCGAGCACTGCTGGGATGAACTTGGTCGCAGAGTGAGGGAGAGGTACAACCACCCACCAGTGTCTTTGAAGATGTTGGCCGACAGACTGATCGAGCAGTGGAACCTCTTAGACCTGGCATTCATCCAGCGACTGTGCTCATCCATGCCCTTACGCATCGATGCCTGTTTGGATGCTCGCGGTGGTCACACCCGTTTCTAACTTAAGTTGATAAAATCATGAGTATCAAATTAAATGTTTTTGAGTAAAGCATTCGAGTTCTCCTTTTACAAACAACAAACAAACGTACAGTACAACCAAGTTTAAGTCATAAGTATTCATATCAGGACTTGTTTCATTCTTTTTGTCACTGAGTATATATTAGTTTTTAAACAATAGTTACTACCAGCGAGAGGAAAGATAATCTTGCAACGTAATATGACGCATGGAGCACCATAGCTCATGGTGTAATTCCCTCTGTGAACATATACATTTTGGGAGTTCGTTTTCGTCTCTCTAAGTCTCATGGTCCACCTAACGTCAAAGAATGACATTCCATTGTAATGTTGGAATATTAGAGATTTGTTTATCTGTATCAATTGGGTCAGTTGCCCAGAAGTTGTTGCAAGCGCATATTCAAATATATATATTATATTCAATTTTATATTCAAATTTTCCATCGACTCGGCTGCAACTTAGAGCAACGGTAGAGGGAATTACAAAAGTTTATAAAGATCTTCAGTTGAGAATAATGTTTGAAAATTTATTCAAGGACGACAATATTTCATCAGACGAATATTTCCTCTACTTGTCTTGACATAAAAAGTTCGGCAGTTCGGCCGAATTACCGAACTTCTCGAAAATCGAGGTTTGGACGAACCTAATGTTCGGTACACCCCGAGTCATTACCAACTTACTCATATTCGTTCTGCAACAATTCCATTTGATCCTGATTCTTCTTCATCATGTCATCATATTCTTCCTTCAGAACTGTTTCCTGTAAAAATGAAAGATACAAATCAAAATCTTTAAACCCCAGAAAATGTGTGGGATAACGGGAAAACATACAAGAGTGAAGATAGATCGAAACACATTTTATTGTTTATTGGTCCTCAGCCTGATCGATGACAATGTTTAAATGTTGGGTTGGAACAAATGTTCATTCAAATGTAGATTTTTCTAAAAAGTCTCAGAAAGTTTTCAAAACCAAACAAAAAAGTTATGATTTAAAAGTTATGAAGTTTATGAAGTTATTTTAAAGTTATGATTTTAAAGTAGATAATTGAAGAGTGGTGTTGTTATTGTTATACTTCATGTGATTGTTTTATGTGATCACATTAATTGATTGTTTCACTTATGATTGTTTTTTCAAGTCAATATATTTCAACGACTTAGCGTAATTATCATCAGGGCACATGCCATAAGGGGAAATATGAACTATTCGAGCATTCACACGACGGACAAAATGGGGTTGCTCCATGCGATCGGAAAGCGGATCTCAGCCTCGGGTGGCGGCAACTTCCCAGGTCTATGTGTCTTGTGTTGCTTTGCATGTACATGTGAGTTTGTTGGACTTTTGCCTTTCAGGTGAGAGTGTTTCCTTTTCGTAACGGGTTTTCGTTTATGACGTGCGGGGGGCGGTTTTTCCTGGGAGGTTTTCTTCTCTGTTGGCTGTGAGAGTGCACACAAGGGTCTTATTGTGGAGGAGGTCGCTCTTGGGTGGTGACATAGAAAAGAATTCAGGATGAACCTCGGACTATGGTTGATGTGTGCGTAGTAGGCGATGCACGGGTAGGGGTCACTCTGCCACGGTGTTGGGGATGGTGCACCTGGGATGCAGTGGGTTGGAGAGGGATGTGTTTTACGGGATGGAGGGGCAGGCTGTGGCAGCCTGGCGGGATCCGTGCTGTGCGGTGGACGTACGTGACGGGGAAGGAGCGCAGTCCTTCATGGTGAAGTGTATGTGAGGTACGGTTACGTAGAAGCAACCCAGGGGGAGACAACGTGGTGTGTGGCATGCGGGTGCATGAGGGGTGCACTAGGATGTCGGGTTGGAAGTGGAGGGATCTGACGGGGATGGATGTGTGTCTGGGGATGGGTGTTTGTCTGATATTGGAGGAGCCGAGCGGGGAGAGGCGGGGTGGTCGACGAGGGAATGCTATGCAACAGGGCCTAGAAGGGGAGGACCCAGGGAATTGGGTGTGGTCAATGCGGAAGGCGAGTGCATAGGACGTGCATTGTTGTCGCGTTGGGACCGGGATAACGGAGCGGATTGGAGGTGTCGGGAAAGTGAAAGTGGCGGAAGTTGCGGAAAATGGTGGGAGAGGTTGAGAAATGATGGAGGAAGGTCCTGCAGACTGCGAGGGAGTGAGTGAATGCATTAGGGAAGGTGTATGAGAGCGTCAGCAGGATGAGGATCCACGGGGGCGAGGGCTAAAGGTGAGTAAGGTCCTGAGGAATCCCGATGTGAACTTGCAAGACAGTGCTGTCATCACCGTGGAGGAAGCAGAGCTGTCTCCACAGGTAGTGGCTGGACCAGATGGGGTCTACCGAGGCTCCTCAAGATAGTGTCAAAGGAAGGGATTGAGCTGGTGACGGCGCTGAAGCTGAGGAACGTAAAAGCTGAAGTCGTTCCAATGGTTACCGGGGCCCTTGGTGCCCATAGCCCAAGGTTGAATCAGTACTTGCAGAAGATCCCTGGTCACCATTATGCACAGAATTGATTAAGGCTGCACTCTTCGGCAGTGTCCACATCTGAAGGTCAGTGCTTGATCTCCTTGAGTTGTGGTAGAATTCAGAAGTCCGACCGAAAAAAGCAATATCATACGGTTGAGGACCAAAAAAAATAGTAATGGTAATATATAGAGGTGCACCAAACCTCGATTTTTGAGGTTCGGCCGAGCCGAACCGGTCGAACCTATTGATAGTTTCTTCTGAGTATTTCGAAATACTGCATGAGCCATCTTCTCTTGATATTCCATGGGCAAATATACTTATAATCCTACGAATTGTTAAGTCCTTAATACATTCATGCTTAAAATTTGAGGTGGATGAGTTCGTGAAATTGCTGCTCCTTGAGCAAATGGAGGACCCTTGAACTGGTGGCGGTAGAACGACAGATTCTCACTCTTGCGAGTTGCAACTAAGAAGTATCTCTCAAGTCTGTGCTCATCGGTGCACTCAGAAAAAATGTTTTTGGAGACTGGAACGATTTGGGAGGACCGCCACTCCCACCTACTTCCATCTCGGGGCGAGATGTTGTTGTTTTTTACATCAGAATACACGATGAACTCCGTTCGTGACCGTTATTAGTTTTGTTAGTTCAATTTGTGCTTTCAATACATATTAATGCAGTTTCAAAGCTCCTTTTCTTGCCTCACTCTAGGCCTCACTCTATCGCAGGCCGACGTTGAAGTCGTTTATAAATGACTGAGTGCAAACCGATATTCCAAACACTAATACTCCTAATACTCTCCGAGACTCAAAAATATTAACTCAAGCCTATCAGTGATGGAGTGTAGTAAATCGGGATTGTAAATTCTTGGATTGAATAAACCTCGAAGAAAAAAATATTCAGGACAGAAAAATTTCAGCTAAACATAGGTAGTTCGGCCGAACATCGGACCAGGTTCGATCGTCTATTCCAACACAATATCCCATTACAATTACGACACCTTCCGCTAAATTGGCGATCCTGCTTGACCGTGTTGAATTGAATAGAGACAAGTTGACTGTCATTGTATTATTGGATTCATTTGCGGCTTTCTGTGTGGCTACAAGCCTATCTTTTCTGCATCAATTATGCATGTAGTATGTGAATACTTCAGATTGTTATGAAATTCGCGAATATAGTATTAGATTCCTACATTTTCCTCATGCGACTCATCGTATGTTCTATGTTGAAAAGAAGCCATTTGTTAATGCTGTTTTTTAAACTTTTTGACACAATTTTAATACAGTATGTGCATATGTACTGTATTTAGAAGTTTCAAATGCTGTAATCTTTCAATGTGTTATTGTAGATACAAATGAATGTGTCACTCATTTCAAAGTCCCTGTTCGACTTTTGTTCTTGTATTTTCTTTAAATTCGTTTTCATTTCGGTTTGTGTCGAACCTTTTTGTACTACTATATGTACTTGGATGGTTGGTAATAAATATTACTTGAGTATATAAGAGAAAATGTAAACATGATATTGTGACTCCTTTCATAGAATCATTGAGTAGACCCTACTAAAAATGATGTGTTATGTATGTTAAGGTGATATAGTTTGAATTCATTTTGTTAGTGGTTGCATTACTTAAGTTCTTACTTAAGTTCTACTACTAAAATTATTCTTGATTAAGTTCACACCCATCAAATTGTTTTGTGCGTAATCTGGCTATGGTGTAATGTGTAATAACGTGCAAAAGAGACTGGCAGGAATGCTCCGGTCATGCAGCGATTTAGTCGAAAAATTAGAAACTTTAGTAAGCGCGTATCTTTTATGTAAATCAAAAGAATTTCTGCCTATTTTTTACAGATTGATTTAATACATTGATTTTCCACGTTGAATAAATAGAATTTATATAATTTTTTTCTCAATTGCCCATGAAACTTATATTATTTGTTATGCCTTTGCGTATGCAACTGTCTGAATGTGATTCATTGTCAAGATGATGTCCTTAGCCATGTTTCTGTAAAATAATTGAATAGTTCATTCTTCAAATTTTGAATTGACATTGCCGTGTGTCAGTTAATCACAAAGTTCATGTCTGACTTTTACACAAGTCAGTCCTCTTGTATAACAATAGTTGCCATTGAAATATTATTGTTTTGTTTACCTGGTAAATCGTCTCTTACTTACACGTATGATATTCGTCAGTGGGTCATTTATAACTTCACTCATTTTAGACATCATCAAAAATATCATTATATAGTATCAATAATTTCTATGATAATGAAAATGAAATATCATGAGGGTTAATGAAAGTATCATAATGATATTTTTTGATGATATCTGGTTTCAAAATGTCATGAGATAATAATATTAATATCATGGGGTAATGCTGGTATCATGGCGATTCATGATATCTAGTTTCAAAATACCATGTGGTTAATGACATTAAAATATCATTAAACTTGATGATACATTTCCGTAAGGGTACAGCAGCAGTAAATTGACGAAGTAGGTAGGGACTCCAAAATAGTGATTTTCTCTAATCATAGTTATAACTATTTAGTTGATCACATTTCCCATGCCATCTTGACAGCAGCATGAGCGGTTGGATAAATTGCTAGATAACGATGAATGATTTAGCAAAGAAAAGAAATGAAGCTTTAACATCACTGCTCCCACGTTTGGGACTGTTATGGTGTGGACATATTCTGAATTCATAGTGGATCATTTTGATACTTATAATTTGAAAGAAAGGATGGAAACTGTATATAATATGATGTAATGAATTTTTTCCACAATTAAATTGATCATTGAAATTAGTTGGAGATCGATAGTTTATTTGAGCATTATTCCACTTTTCAAGAGCAAGACGACACAGTTGATTATTTTTTCTATAAGTATTATTGTGAAGGACTTGAGAATCACACACTAACACATTTAAAATAGAGCTGCTTCTGCCGAAGTATATAAGAAAATCAAGCTTAAAAGGAAGGAGCTACAACACGACAGAGAGATTTACACTGAAGATTCCAGACACTAATCAACCCACTTCAGATGGTTGCGTACCTAGAACAGAATACTTGCTCTCTCAGTGGCTATGTAATGAACATTTAAAGATGACAGACAATAGTTTTGAAGGGTCAAGCAAGCTACTTACAACGGACCAGGTGTAAAAAATGTCACAAACTCTTTGTGAAAGGAGAGTGAAGGGTTTTTTTCCTCATATTTCAATTGTAGATGAACATCGGAAGCCACTTCAAGCAGACATTTGAATTTCATATGAATCTCCGTGAGATTTCCATTACGAAAATATTGATAGCCCACTTCATGCGAAAAGGTAAACATGATAAGTTGACCGTGACTACGAAAGAAGAGAAGGGAATGCATATTAAGATGATCGCACTTGATTGATGTACACTTCTGCACAGCCTAACGTGGTCAGTCTATTAGTATTTATTCTCAATGCTTTAACTATCAGCCATAATAAAAAAAGTGGGCCTACAAAAGTGTCTGTGTATTATCCACCTTCCATTGGTTGACAATAATCATATGACCTGGTTTCCTCGTGCTCGCTGATAACACGCACGGCACAATAGCTTCCTGCTTCATTTTGAGACCCCAACATTAATTGCCAAGCAAAGAGATGCAATTTTATCAAGCTGTAATTACGAAAAGACTGAATAAACACTTGTATCAGAGACCGTACGTACTCTAGATTACATATATAAATTGAAATGGTGTAAATGTTTACCTATTATCATGTGAGCTTCTAATTATGATCGCTTTTATCAATTAATAATTGCCGCGACTCTAATAGCGGCAACTTCTTGCCCAAGTAATTTCTGGCGAGAGACACTGTTATGATTTGTTTACCGGCTTCACGTGTTCATGAGGGTAGGCAGTCTTCCCTAATCCTAGGTCTGGACCCACAAACATCAAATACGTCATCCTATGTATTAGTCATCGATTCAACCACTCTTTCAGTCAGCGTCAATGTTCAACTTCCCTATGAGCGATTACCCAGCTGCAGTATACTATTGACACCGGTTCCCGAAGTCATAACTCTACCCACATGCATCGCACGCTTGGTTATCATCGACAATCTTTTGTAATGTAAGGCTAATGTAGCCGCCTGACTTTTCCATGTATATTTTCTTCTTGCATTTGTGAACTGTAATGCGCTGACCGATTTTAAACATGTGAGGCAAATAAAGAACTATCATTATTATTATTATTTCGTCCAATACAAGGTGATTCAAAAGTCGCTGCAAAAAGGAAGTGTCGATATCTCAGTAAGAACAGCGATATTGACCCGCTTTCTTATGATATAAGAGTTCAAAGGAATGGGGTTTCAGAATATAGTCGCATTATCATCAAAACGATCGCTTTTTCTGCGAAAATTTTCAATTGTAGTAGACAACCTTAGCGAATGCTCATTATGAAACTTGCTGAATTTTGCCATTATCTCAATCGATCACAATTAGTTAGTAAAGCTATATTTCTCCCCTTTTGACGTTGTCCAAAGCCATGACACATTCACTGTTTAAGATGAAAAAGCATCTAACAGATCATGTTTGGCACTTATGCTGATTCGCAGGCTGCTCATAGACATCTAAGGTTTGAGTGACTTTAAAAACAGCCACTGCTTTCAACAAAAATGATCACTAAATATGGATTTTGAAACTCGTAAAGAGCTTTTGCTATCTTTTTCAAAAACGAAAACATGATCGCAGCTATTTAAGCCTATGATCACCTCTGCAATGTCAATAAAATTCAATTGTCTCATCAATTCGTCAGTAATTTGAAGATACAAGTACCTTTACTAGAGTCAAGACAAGTCAAGACCACCGTTGTAGATGCATCTGATCACTTTTCTTCCGGGATTAACTGTTCCTTGAGCTTTTTTCAGTGAGTTGTTTCTCCTTATGACCTCCATCAGTCTTTCGTTATAATCGGCGATGTCCTGTTTAATCCTTTGTTTAGTTAATTTTCTGGTCACAGTGAACTCCACTTCCGTCAGGTTACTTTTTCATCTTATTTTCCGAAATTCCTCACGTTAGGAAGGAAGTGAATCCTTCATAATATTAATAGAGTTAGGAAGCAGTGAATACTTTTCGTTATTTCGTTGATGTCATTGATGCTAGCGGAGGAGCAAGTGCAGCAGTCAGGGCGAGGATCCGGAACGGTTCGTGCAGGTTTCGCGAAATGGCATCCTTTTTGACATCTAGAGCAACTGCACTTTCAATCAAGGCCGGTCAGGTTTCATCTACCGGTCATGTGTGTGCAGCAGCATGTTGTTTGGCAGCGAGACTTGGACCATGTGTTTGAGGCGACTTGAGGTGAATGAAATGAGGATGGTCTGTTGGATGTGCGGAGTCTCCTCTCGCGACTGCATTTCCAATGAAGTGCTCAGACGACGAATGTGCTTTGAGTCTATCGATGACACTGTATGACGTCGACTGAGATGGTGTGGTCATGTGGAAAGGAAAGACGAATGTCAGTGGAAGAAGCGCGTGCGGAAATTGCAAGTGCACAGTCGCCGACCTGTTGGACGTGCAAAGAAATTATGGAGCGACAACATCGAAGAAGATCTTCGAGCCCTCCGTATGGAAGATGCAAGTGACCGAACGAAGAGAAGAAATGTCATACTCGCACAAGCAAACCTCGTACCCAACAATCGACGTTGAATGGTGCAAGTATAAGTGAGTAAGTATGTGACAAACCAGATGAAACACGGAGGCGATGTCAAAAGCGTGCTATGTCTCGCGCTCTTGCAATCTAGGGCGACCACCATTTCTTAGGTCTACGTCGTTTTCTGAAGCCCTCCGATTCTCTAGCGGCATTGTGAACTGCATCGGTGATTGCGTTGTCTATGTCATCTACAGATTCACAATTGGGTATCATTTAGAAAACTTTAACGAAAAAGGGCCAAGCCACTCCCCCCTTCTCCACAGCACACGTCATCCGCCTCCCCAACATTCGCTCCATCCCCTTCCCCAGACACGCCGTTAATTACACCGGCCGGTAGGACTTAATCTTCTAAGGGTGCTTCTCAGTCTTTAACAATGGAACAATTTCAAATTCCTGCAGATGTTTGATTTGAAGCAAGTTGTAATGCATCCAGCGCATGTAAAGGGTCACATTCTGGATTTGGTTATTTTACGTGAGTCAGATGAGTTGATATTCACTGTGGAAACTTGTGATACCTTGTAATCTGATCATCGTGTTGTTCTTACTAACTTTTGCATAAAAACATTACATACTACTTCTACCGTTGCTTGTCGCAATTTATGGCGTATTGATCATTCTGCGCTTGGTCGTGATTTATCTGATGGATTAAAAAGCTTGGAACCTTCCGATGTTATAAACTACAATAACACATTGAGAAAAACTTTGAACATTCATGCTTAAAAAATGCTAAGCTTCAGGTAATTAGACTTGTTACCCGAGCAAAGTCAAATTACTATAGCAAATTGATCAGTAAAACAGAAACAGAAACCATAAAAACCATAAAGAGCTGCTTAAAGTTGTGAATGATCTAACCTCAAACAAGAAGCGGAATCAAGTTCCAACAATTTACAGTTCTACGGATTTGCGTAATTTATTTCTGAATTATTTCGTTGATAAGATTTCGTGCATAAAGAGACAAATCACTGGTGCCACTAATAGTGATACTGATGACAGTCATATTTTCGATGTGCGTTTCTCCGGGGTTCCATTGTCTTCTTTCAGTGTAATGTCGCAGTCTGACATACGTGAAGTCATAGCTTAATTGTCGATGAAATCATCAGTCTTGGATCCAATTCCTGTAGCTTTACTGAAAGATCACATTGATGATATGCAGTGGCGTAGCCAAGGGGGGACATAACGAAATCTGAGCGGGGGACAATGCTTTAAAGCCCTTAAACGGCCACATTGGATAGGAATTCTTTCGAAGATTATCGTCCGGTGACACAATTACCTTTTCTTTCAAAAGTGATAAAGAAAGTAGCTTCTCAACAGTTGATGCAACATCTGACTGCGAATAACTTATTTGAATCTTATCAATCGGTTTACCGGTCGAATCATAGCACGGAGACGGCGCTATTGAAAATCATGAATGAATTGCTTTTATGTTTTGACAATGGTCAAGTGTCTGTCTTTGTGCTTGTTGATTTGACTTCTGCATTTGATACGGTTGATCATGATATTTTGAAATCCCGTCTGAAATACACGCATGGCGTGATAGGAACAACTTATGAATGGTTCGCATCATGCTTCTCTCAAAGAACTCAGTCTGTTATGTTGTCTCACAGCATATCCAAAAATCATTTCTTTCATGTGGTGTTCCGCAAGGCTCCGTCCTAGGACCTATTTTATTCTCACTTTATCTCTCACCAATCTCGAAAGTGTTTGGCTACCACTCTTTCAAATACCGTATGTATGCGGATGACTGCCAATTCTATCAAAGCACGACTTCTGAGCGAGTGCATGAGCTCTTACTGTCTGCGAATAACTGTCTTCATCAAGTGGAGGATTGGTTGGCAAGTAATCAACTGATTTTGAATAGACGGAAGACTGAAGTGATTATGTTATGTCCTCCAAGCATAAGAATTCCAAGTGAACCGCTACCGCATTTTGATTTTTCTCAGAAAGTGAGGAATCTTGGTATATCATTCAATCGAAACCTCGATTTATCGTGTCACGTTATCAACTTGATTCGTTTTTTAAATTGCGAGTTGGGCCGCTTGCGCCTTATCCGACGCTATTTATCAACGGATGCGTGTAAAACTGTGGAGTGCAGTACCATTCTTTCTCGAATTGATTACTGTAACTCAATTCTATACAACTGTCCAACGCATTTCCTGGATAAGCTACAGCGTATTCAAAACAATGCGACGAGGTTAACTGTGCGTATTCCGAAATATGATCACATATCTTGCCATCTTTCTGATTTACACTGGCTTCGTATCAGACAACGGATATGTTTTAAAATTTGTGTCACTGTGTACGAGATTCTTCAGGGCTCTTGTCCGTCCTATTTGTCAGATCTCGTATCCGCATATGTACCAGAACGACCGCCTGTGAAGGAAGCTCGAGTGTATTAGTGAAATCATGCAGAGCAGATAAGAGACATGCACGGAGTATTATTCAACTGCGACTACCGCAACAACGACGTCACACAGAGATCAATGGATGCACACTACTATATGTTCCTAGTTGATCGTTGCGTTCATCTGATGATGACCGAATTTTGGAGCCTCGTAATTATCGTACTCGGTTTGGAAGATCATTTTCCTATGCTGCACCCGTATTATGGAATTCCTTACCAAGAGAAGTGATGAACTCTGCATCCCCACACTCATTGAAAAGGTCTTTGAAGACACTTAATTTCTTACAATCGCTGACGTGTTTATATTTTTTTGTGGACATGTAATGTTGTATAATTATGTTGCGCACTGAGCTCACCAAGTAATGGCGCTCTATAAATATGCAGTTATTATTATAATTCCGCTGCGGTGAGAGGCTATCTTAATGAAGTCTTCTCGATGAAGTGGATCGTTCAATGTCAATCAGGTCCCATAGAGTGGCCTCCTCGTTCCCTTGATCTCACCCAAATGGACTTCAGTGTTTGCCAGTGTTTTGGAACAATGTGAGCAATAAGCCGAAACTCGTAGAAAGAGCACTTCAGGCAATGAAATCATATTTTGACTTTTAACTTCTTTGACCGAATTTGTAGTCTGTCATGAAATAAATGCTATAAATATCATGATATTATTTTTTAGTTTTATGTTGTTAAATAGGAGATCCATGGATGAATTATGTTTGTGAGAACTTAGTACCTTAAAATAACATTTAACAATCATTATTTCACGAAAAGCAAAGTTTTCAATGTAATTCTAGAATTAGATTTATCATAGTTTCTTTGTTTCCTCAATCATGTGTCATGGATATCCATTTCAAGTTATCTTCCATCAAACTTTTACTTGAATATGGAATTCGCTTAGGAATATACAAACTAATTTGCCACTCTGTGTATGTATGTATGTATGTATATATATATATATATATACTCTAACAAAAGAAACCGACCAGGTAGATTTTCGAAATTTTTACAATGTTGAAAGCGTTCAATTTGAAAACGGTACATGCCTGCAGTCATGCAGTCTTAACAAGCATTGTGAGGTAGGTCGTGGTGAATACAACTCACAAGACGCCTCGTAACAATAGCCTTTTGTTAAATGACGATTTCATGATTTCACGGTCTGCATTTTGACGAAATGAATTGAACTGTGATAATCGAGTTTTGTCAGTCAGCAGGTATTTAAAAAACAGGTTATTGCATCGATTGAAAAGATGCTACGACTGAAAGAAGACGCACGAAACCAAGCGATTGGCCTTTTGACTGCTGGCTGGTCTATCTCTGAAGTTGCACGCCACTTTGACGCGTGTAGGGCAACAATAAGAGATCTGCAGCATAGATGGAGGACTAGAGGGAGCACGAATGACCGACCACGGACTGGGAGACCGCGTGTGACGTCCCACAGGGAAGATCGGTACATTCGGCTGGCACATCTACGTGATCGCTTCAGAACAGCACAAGCAACTGCCGACAACTTCCGGGGACGTGATGGAAGACGGATCAGTAACATGACCGTTTTGAGACGTCTACGGGAAGTAAACATACGCGCTTACTGACCTTCCCAACGATGGCGTTTATCATCCCATCATATCCGGGAGCGGCTGAGATGGGCTCGAGCACACTTTCGTTGGAATTTCATTCAGTGGCAATCAGTTGTCTTTTCTGATGAGTCAAGATTCCTTTTGGATCGGCATGATGGAAGGGTTCGTGTTTACCGACGAAGAGGAGAACGATTCCAGGCCTGCTGCATTCAAGAAGCCGCACACTTTGGGCGAGGAAGCGTCATGGTGTGGGGAGCAATGTAGGCGAACTACCGCACTCCACTCATCCGCATTCAAGGCAACTTGACATCGTCCCGGTATGTCGCGGAAATTCTGCAGCCTCATCTTCTTCCTTTCATGGAGCAACATGGACCTGGTCTTATCTTCATGCAAGACAACGCACCTGCTCATCGCGCGAGTTCAACTCAGAGCTTCCTGAACGACACAAGCATCGATCAGTTGAGTCCTTGGCCAGCCCATTCTCCTGACATTAATCCCATCGAGCACGTGTGGGATCACCTCGACAGGCATGTTCGCGCTCTTCAACATCCTCCGACAACTCTAAATCAGCTCGCGACATGCTTGAGTGCAGCTTGGAACAACATCCCACATACTTTCATGAGACGACTGGTACTCAGTATGAGAAGGCGTTGTGCAGCTGTTGTTGATGCCCGAGGAGGTCATACTCGCTACTGACTCTTGTTAACCTTATCTTTGCCTAATTAATAAATTTTTGCTTGGAAGTTGCTGTTTCATGCTTTCCATAAACGCACTTTTATCTGAAATAATCTGATCAAGTAATGCAGTTTTCATCCATGGGTGTACACTTCACAAGAGATGCCTCACAATAGCAGACTACGTAGCAATATACGATTTAATTGATTTTCTATTGGAAAGCATTAATATAGAGTATCATATATCTAGAATATATATAGAATACAATATAGAATATAGACATGTGCCTTTAAGTCAAATTGAACGCTTTCAACATTGTAAAAATTTCAAAAATCTACCTGGTAGGTTTCTTTTGTTAGATATACATGTTTGTAGTATAATACATATACAGGGTGTTAGCGATCTCTTTGCCGATTTTTATTGAAGTGTAATTCTATGAAAAAAGCATAGCATTTCAGTGCATCATTTTATTAATAATATTTAACAAAGATATTTCAACAATATAAATGCAAAGAAGCACATACTTATAATAAATGATCAATATGTCCACCTCATTGTTCAACACAAACACCACATCGATGGAAAAATGACTGAACAACCCTTTCGATAACGTCGACATCGATTTCATTCAAAAATTCTGTCAATCTTTGCTCTAATTCTTGTAAACTTCTAGGAACTGGACGTTGATAGAGTCTGTTACGGATGTCACCCCAAAGCCAGAAATCGAGAATAGACAAATCTGGACTCCTTAGGGGCCATGGAAATGTGCTACCCCGACCAATCCATCGATTAGGGAGTTCTTTATCGAGAAGAGTCATTACTTCACGAGAGAAGTGGGCTGGGGCGCCATCTTGTTGGTATACAAGTTTCCTGTTTCTTCTATTTTCCAAAATGGGAATGACATCAGAAGCGATAATTTCCTTGTACTTTTCACTGTTCATAGTAGAATGCAACACACGAAAATGAATTCCAATGTGAGGAGATACTGTAGAATTACGTCTTGTTAGTTATAACTCTGTATTGAGTGTGAAGCATTGACATGTGTACAAAATTCAAAATGTAACATAGCATGTAATACATGTAAATAACACAGTGTAGGTGTCATTGGATTTCTACACCTAGAAATCTAACCCTACAGTAATCCCCACTCAAGTGACTGAAGAAGGAGCGATATAGAAACGGGTTTCAAGCGTTCAAGTGAAATTTTATCCTCCTTGCCATTGAATTTATTGTGAAGTACTTTTCATGTCTCTTGATGATGCGAAAAGGACCAGAGTATGGTCTTTGTAGTGGTTTGCGATACCCATCACTGCGCACGTACACGTATTCCGAATTTGCAAGATCTTTAGGGATATAAGGAGAATTTGATCGGTTATGTTCGATTATTTGATCGGTTGGTTCAAGACTTCGCATTGTGTTTTGCAGCTGTTTGACGAATTCACATGACGGTTGATTGAGACCATACATTGAGACCGAGCATTGTTGTCTCGGGTCATTTCTCCGGGAATACGTAAGGTTGTTCCATAAACTAATTCCGCAGGGCTGCAGCCCGGTTCAACTCTCCAGCAGTGCGAATTCCTAACATAACGAATGGAAGCTCGTGCATCCAGCGTGAATTGTCCGTTCGAGCTTTCAGAGCTTGTTTAAGTTGACGATGCAGACTCGAAAAGTCCATTTGCTTGTGGGTGGTTGGCTGTTGTCAATGTTGCTTCGGTACCGATCAGTGAATTTAACTCAATCCACAATTTAGTGGTAAATTGTGGACCACGATCTGAGGTTATGTCGTCTGGGACCCCAAATCGAGCAATCCAATGATGTATAAATGCCTTGGCACACGAAATAGAAGTAGCATCTGGCAGTGGAATCGCTTCAGGCCAGCGAGTAAATCTGTCGATGATTGTGAAAATATAAGTCATGCCTTCGCTCGAAGGGAGAGGTCCAACTAAATCTACGTGTAAACTGCGAAATCAATCCATTGGAAGTGAACGTTTTGAAAAGGGAGTACGGGTATGTCGAGATATTTTGCTGGTTTGACATGCGTGGCATTCACGACACCATTGTCTTATGTCTTTCTTCATTCCGCGCCAAACAAAACGAGAAGTAATAGCATGTTGAGTAGGGCGGGGACCAGGATGCGATAGACCATGAATTTGATTAAATATCATGCGGCACCATAAACGAGGGAGTATTGGTCTAGCAGTTCTTGTTGAAATATCACATAAGATAGTCACATTTCCGAAAGACACATCTTGAAGATTCATATCGGTATCAGACGTGCGATAATCAGACATTTCACCAGACTGAATTCGATCGCTTGCCAAACGATTACATGAAATGTTATGTTGTGATTGTAATTGTATTTGCGGAATTGATGAAATCAACTTCTGCTTTTGATTCAGATGTCGCTGAACTTGATGGTATACGCGAGAGAGCGTCTGCAACTACATTAAATTTGCCTTGCACATGTCTGATGTTTGTTGTGAATTCACTGATGAAAGGCATATGACGTATTTATCTAGGTGAACGACCGGTTTGACTGCTCAAACAATAAGTCAGAGGTTTTATGATCTGTGAAAAGTGTAAATTCACGACCTTCGATGAAGTGCTGAAAGTGTTTTATGGCTGCATAAGCTGCAAGCAATTCACGATCAAAAACACTATAACTTCTTTCGGCTGCTGAAAGTTTTCGGGAGAAGATAGCTATTGGAACCCATGTTCCACTATGCTTTTGTACAAGTTGTGCTCCAATTGCAGAGTCCGAGGCATCAACTGTGATACTAGAGGAGGCATCAGGTCGAGGATGATACAGAAGTGCAGCTTTAGTAAGTGCACGTTTCGCCTCATCAGAAGCAGTCTGACATGTATCTGTCCATTCAATTGCTTGTCCAGAACCAGATGCTTGCGAATGCAGAGAAGCGAGCTTGCCGGAAATATTTGGTAAAAATCGGTGATAATAATTGATCATACCCAAAAATCGTTGAAGTTCTGAGCGCGAGGAAGGTTTTGGGAAATTGATTATTGTTTCTACACGATCAATCAAAGGAAGAATCTCGGTACTTGTAATCTTGTGACCAAGAAATTTGAGCTCAGAAACACCAAATTCGCATTTTGCACTGTTGATAACAAGGCCATTATCAGATAAGAGGCGGAAAACATGGCGTAAGTGTTCACAATGTTCTTTTGAATTCTTACTCGCCACAAGTATGTCATCCAGATAGACGAAAACAAATGGTAAATCCTGTAATACTCCATTCATAAGACGTTGAAATGCTTGAGTTGCGTTTTTCAGCCCAAAGGGCATTCGCAAAAATTCTTAGAGTCCAAATGGAGTGATGACTGCGGTTTTGGGAATAGACGATGCTGCTACGGGAATTTGATGGTATCCGCGAACGAGATCGATTTTTGAAAATATAGTAGCATCTGCAAGATTGTTATTGAAATCTTGGATGTGTGGAAGGGGATATCTATCAGCAACAGTTACATCGTTTAGACGACGATAATCTCCACATAGTCTCCAATCACCAGATGATTTTGGTACCATGTGAAGCGGCGAAGACCATGGAGATTTTGATGGTCTGATAATACCAAGCTGTTCCATTTTCCGAAATTCGTTACGAGCAATATTCAATTTTGCTGAATCCAAAGTAGTATATAGTGTGACATCCGGCGCGACGCTTCGCTTCGCTTGCGCCGGATGTCAACTTTTGCGGTTTTTCAAAAAAATCAAAATTTCAAAAATTTCAAAAATTTAGGTAGACTTCAAATTTCACGTGGCCGAAGGCCGAAGGGCGAAAATTTAGGTAGTGACAAGTTTTCAAAAAAATCAAAATTTCAAAAATTTAGCCGGTCTTAAAATATCACGTAATCTAAAAAATATCACGTGGTCGAAAAATATCACGTAATCGAAAATTTAAGTTGTCTCAAAATATCATGTGGTCTAAGAATTTTGAAAATTTAGGCAGACGAAAATTTAAGTTGTCTCAAAATATCACGTAGTCTCAATATACCAGAAGATTGTATTCAAAATGTTTATTCAAAATATTTCTTTAAAAATGGAAGAAACAAAAGTGGATGAAACAAAAGTGGAAGAAACCGCAAGAATATATCCTTCGTTATCATATGAACGTAGTTCTACTTTAATGGACATTGAAAAAATGAATAAAGAAAAACACAAAGATAGAGTACGTTATATGAAAGTTAAGGAATCTCAATTATTATTAAGATTAGAGCATTATAAAAAATTAAGAAAGAGATGGACTAAAGTTAAAAATGTAACACAAGTAATTGGCATATTCTTAACAATAAGTTTAGGTGCTTTACCAATTGTTATATCTTCAGGTGTTTTAGTAATTCCAGTAGTTGCTACAGCTTTAACAGGTACTGGTGTTTTTGCAACTTCACTTGTTACAATGTTAGATAAGTCTTTAATAACTAAGAAACAAAAATCATTAAAAACTAAGCATTTACATATTAAAGAAGTCTATGATAAACTACATTACTACTTTCAAAGAGTATGTGATGATAATGTTATTACGTTAGATGAGATTGAAAAATTTGATCAAATAGCTAATGAAGTAAATCAAATATCATTTCAATTACAGTCAGAAAAAGTTGATGATAAGAATAAACGGGATGGTAAAATTTCTAATGAAGAAAATGATAAAATTTTTTTAGAAGAGCTAAAAACTTTAAGCGAAAATTTAAGCAAAACTTTATTAAAAAAAAAAACTTAAAACGAGAAAACTTTAAACGAAAAGATGTCAGACAGCAAAGCAATAAAAAAATAATTAGTTCAGTAAAATGTTTTTGTTGTATTCCAATGTTACCACAAAATTCAAATATTATATTTTAAAAATGGATAAAATTAAAGCTGATAATTTTAAAAGAATAAAACAATTAGAAGAGTTAATAAAACAAAGAAATATTATGAAAGAAAATCATCTTCAACATAGAATGATAAAAGCTGGTATTCAATCTGATATGTTTGAAAAAATGCAACAAACCGAGCAAGTAAAAACTGATTTTGAGAAAACTATTAAACCATTTAAAACTCTTGAAAAAGAACTTACAAATAATGATAAACAAATTGATATAACAGATCCAGAGCACAAAACTATATTAGATGACTATGGATTACTAGAATCAAACATTGATAAGAAATTACCAAAATCTATGCAATTTGAACATTCTATTTCATTTATAGATGGAAAAACAATACCTAGATTTTATCTCGGACGAAAAGAAATATTTCCACAACCTTTTCGAGGTTTAATTTTTTCACCAGATAAATCTCCTTTTAGTTTAGATAGAAATTTTGTTGATCTTTTAAGAGGATTTAAATAATTATGCTGTAGAAGATCTCATAAAATATAAAGCTATGTTAGATAGAGTTAAAGCAGGAAAAACTCTTAAACGTTATAAACAATTAGAAAATTTATTATCAACGGGAGTTAAAGTAGGAACAGGATTACAAAAAGAAACAACTGTATTTTTACCAGATGATCCACAAGAATTACTAAATAGATTAAATATTTTAATATCTGCAATAAAAGAAGGACATCATTCTAGTTTCAATGAAATTCATGCTATATTGAAAAGACTGTTAGAAATGAAGATTCTAAATGAAGAGGATTATAAAAGTATAACGAACCGAATGTTCTAGGGCTTCGCCCGTAGCTGAAATATGTTGTTGTTTTTAATTTTTTTATAAAAGAAATTTCTTCAAAATTTTAACTAAAAAATGTGTTCAGCAGATTTAGACAAAATTAATAATCATTTAGAAAATTTGACAGAGATTTTGGGTTCATCAAAATATAGTACGACGTTAAAAATTATAACAACTACTTCATCACACACTTGTAATTTAGAACCCATTCTACATTTGGAACAAAATAAAAATTATCAAATTGCATTGACTAGTTTCTCCACATTTAACACTATTCAAAACGTTATAAAAGATGTGAATGATCAATTTAGATATTCTACTGATAAAGGCAAAACATGGAAAATACTAACTTTTCTTCCTGGTTCTTACGAAGTTGAAACAATATCAAATGAAATTAAGAGACATTTAGGTATACCATTTAAAGATACGAAACAATTACATTTTGCAGTTGAACCGGCAGTTAATAAATTTTCTCTTACTTTAGACGAAAATCATCAAGTTGATTTTAATCATGATAGATCATTGTCACAGCTACTAGGATTTAATAAACAAACCTATAGTCAAGGTTATCATTTAGGTGAGAAGATTCCAAAAATAACTGAAATAAATTCAATTGTTGTACATTGTGACATTATTGAAGGAGGATATATAAATGGTAAATTGTCAAATTTAATATTCAGTTTTCCAGCTTTTACTGTACCCATTGGTTATAGATTAAATGTAATTCCACAAACATTAATATATTTCCCCATTACAAGAAAAACTATTAACAACATTAAAATAAAAATCACTGATGAGAAAGGACAAGAAATAAATTTTGGAGGTGAAGAGATTATGATAGATCTTTTGGTTCGGGAGGTATAAACCCCCGTTCGGGAGGTATAAACTCCCGTTCGAGAGGTATAAACTCCCACGCGAAGCTAGAGAAGTTTAATTCTTCTTCTTATTATTATTATTCTTCTTATTCTTCTTCTTTAGAAACAAAAAATAAAAAAATTAAAAATAAATTTTTTTTATTAAAAAATGAGTGAAGTGCCACCATTAAATAAAAAAACTTAAATTTAATCATCATCCAAATTTATCTAATAAAGTTTTGTCAGTTATTTGTGGAAGATCAGGATGTGGAAAAACATATCTATTATTTAAAATTTTAACGACTCCAAATTTTTTGGATTATAACAATCTTATAATTTATACAACAACAGCAGAACAACCCGTCTATCAATTTTTAAAATATGGATTTGAAAATAATCTTAAAAAAACAGCAATTGCTTCATTATTCAAAGAATATGAAAAATCTGATGATGAAGAAGAAATAAGTTCGTGGTGTGAAGAAGCAGCAAAAAATAATCAGTTAGTTGAATCTAATAAAAATAAGCATATAAAGATACAATTAATGGATGATAGTGGTAATATGCAAGATCCCAGTAAACTAGATAAAACAATGAAACATTGTGTAATTTTTGATGATTGTGTTAATGACAGAAATCAGTCAGTTCAGAGAAATTATTTCACAAGAGGTAGACATAATAACTGTAGTGTTTTTTATTTAACACAAAGTACGTGTATGTATTCATTAGACGGAAGTGTTATTAGAAAGAATGCAAATATATTTATACTATTTGAAATAAATGCAAGAAACTTAAGTGATTTGTTAAGAGATTTATGTGTAAGAAATAAAGAGGAATTTAAACAATCGTGTAACAATGCTTGGTCAAAAGATAATGGATTTATCACAATTACATGTAATATTGATAAAAAAATTCATGATAGAGTTATAGAAAATATTTTCGCGGAGTGATCGAATAATTTTTTCTTATAAATTTTTTGTTAATAAAAATAAAAAAAAATATGTTGAATGCTTACAAGATAGAGCATGTACCAGTTTTCAAAGATTATCGTCATCCTACAAATCCTGTAAATTCGAAGAAACAAGTTAGATTTTATTATCATCATAAATACGTAGTGCTCGTTACAGATTATAAAACAAAACATGGTATTAAACCGTGTGTTAAAACAAAAGACTTTCCACTTTGTTTAAGAAGTTTCCGAGTATTTTTGGCGTATAATAATTTATGGTGGTTGGTTAAAAAAGAACATTTAACAACACATGAATTAGAAACATTACATCAATTACATATTCCTGTGTATATGTAAAAACGGAACCGAGGTTCCATGTAAAAATTCATTTTTTCTTTTAAAAAATATGAATCGTGAAATGTCTCTCGGACAAACGTCTAGGATTGATGAATTAATCAAGAAACAAACTGCTGAGTTTGATGCGCAAATTAAACATAGTAAACGTAGTAAACGTATTAAAAAACAGAAACGTACTAGGCGTAGTATTAGACGCAATATTAAAAAACAGAAAAGTGGAACAAAAGAAATATTAGAAACTCCTATTACTGATATCTTTTTTGATGATAGAATTAAGGATGAGCTTGGTGATGATTTATGTAATTTATTTAATCCAAATGAAATTAAATATGAAAATGTATCTTTTATTAATGTAGTAAATGATATGCGGAAACTTTTAGCAAATGGTAAAATTATTAATTTACTTGGAAAAGTTGTTAAAGATCAGGAAAATATAATTCAAAATTCTTACGTAACCTTCTATAATAAAAATTCATTTGAAATATGGTTTTCGAATCTGGATGAGAAATCCGATGCTAACGAATGGATTTTTACAGGTAATATTAAATATGAAGATTTTGGAATGAAGTTAGTACAAAGATCGCATAGAGGGGCAGGGATTAATATGAAATATAGAATCAAAGAATATTTCGGTGAATATTGTTATATTCCTTCTGAAGATTTTTGTTTTATTAAATGTTATAATGTTTTACGAGGTTTTAATGAAGAACAAGGAGAAATGATGAAAGAAATGTTTAATAATTTTTTATATAAAGAGAAAGCCACATCTAGAACAGGAGTAATGTCAAACTGCAAATTTTCTCAATTCAATAAATATTTTGGGGAATGTGTTCAATATTATAGTCCTGCCAATCGTCATTTAAATCCTAGAGGAATTGAAACGTTTCATAATTATGTTTATTACAATTATTTTCACGCAGGTTCAACAATTGGTCACTATTGTTTAATTAATAAATCTCATAAATTAAAAGCTATTAGAGAAATTGAAAATAATTTCAAACCCATATATAAAACAGTTACTGATGAAAATCTAACAACGCGTCCATATAAAATCATAACAAAGAAAAAATTGACTATGGTTCAACATATATTTGGGATCTCGAAACTTTTCCCGATCCTAACTGTTCAACAGCTCATCCTATTCCTTATGCTGTAGGAGCTATTAATTTTAATAAATTTATATGTTGTTTACCGAAAGAAAGATTGAAAGAATTAGAAACACGTTTGTTAAGTGATATGATTAAAATTAAACGATCAAAAGATGAAGATGAAATTAAAAAACTTAAAAAACAGATTAATGAGTATAATAATTTAACTGAATTAGAATTTAATAAACTTCAAAATTGTGTGAAAATATTTACGAGAGTAGTAAGCAAAACTCCACCACTGGACCGCGCAAGATGGCCGCCGTCGCTGACGTCCCCCCCTCCTGTTGGTCGAGTCGGTCGTGGTGTGCCGCAGTGTTGCTTCGAGTCTGACGTCCCCCCCCTCCTGTCCGTCGAGTCGGTCGTGGTGTACCGCCGTGTTGCTTCGAGTCTGACGTCCTACCCCCCCCCTCTGGCCGGCCGTCGTAGCGCGCGGTGATGTGCTGTCCAGGTTGGCGTGCTGTGCCGGCCAGGTTGGCGTGGTGTGCCGGCCAGGTTGGGAGGGTGGACTGTCGGAGCTCACCTGAAAAAATCCTAAGTGTCAGAGTGACTTTGTATGGACAAAATTTTGAAAATTTTCCAAAGTGTGGCATTTCGACCTGGGACCTTCACCAAAACATTTTTCATCAAATTTCACTGACCCCCCCCCCGACAGCAATCTTCTAACTTTGGTTCTAGTGGACGGATTTTGTCTTACAGCTACTCGTTTGAAAGAGGAGAAAAAACTGCTCGACGACATTTTTGTTGCGAGTCAATCCGATCAGCCGTTCAAAAGTTAGAGCTGCTACAAGATTTCACGTCGGAGCTCACCTGAAAAAATTCTAAGTGTCAGAGTGACTTTGTATGGACAAAATTTTGAAAATTTTCCAAAGTGTGGCATTTCGACCTGGGACCTTCACCAAAACATTTTTCATCAAATTTCACTGACCCCCCCCCCGACAGCAATCTTCTAACTTTGGTTCTAGTGGACGGATTTTGTCTTACAGCTACTCGTTTGAAAGAGGAGAGGACGACCTGGGACCTTCACCAAAACATTTTTCATCAAATTTCTCTGAACGAGGGGGGAGGGGGTTGTCAGTGAAATTTGCTGAAAAAGGTTTGGTAAAGGTCCCAGGTCGAAATTCGGAAGTTTTAAATTTTTCAAAATTTTCACCACACTGGAGCTCTCACACTTAGGAATTTTTTCACTTGTGGCATGTTACATGGACATGTGCTGACGGACAAACTTCCCGTGGTCATATGAGAATGGTTCAGGTGTCATATGATAGAGAATGATGAGACGAATCGTTTGCAACAAACCGCATGTCGCTACGATGAATACTTTCGGAGATAGAGCCATTTTAAGTTTTCTTCCGAGCATATATAAACCCCCGACAACGTAAGTCTGATCACTTCATCGAAAGACGAGGTAAGCGACAGTCGTCGCTCTGAGCTCCCGATATCGGGTGTTTCAAAGGACTCTATCTTTTGAAGTATGCAAGCTATCTTCTTACTTCAAAGTTTGTATGATAGAGTTTGATAGTGTCTTTACTACTGATAATTTTTTTAAAAAGTAGTATGAGTAGTAAAATGCGGAATTTTTAAAAAAAATTCTTAATTTTCAGTTTTTTCAAAGTTTTAACATGTAGACTAAGGTTTTCAAGTATGCTGAGTTTAAATCTGCTATCAGATTTGAAATTTAACTAAGTCTAAGGCAGCTTTGAGGGGTTAGATCCCAGCTACTGATCACTACCTTTGACTCGGCGTTGCTGTTACCACTTCGGGGCAGTGACAATGATGTCTTCAGCTGTAAATAGCGGGTATCGGGGAAGATCTCTCACTTCCCTAGTAATCGGTACAAGGCCTTCGGGCTGTCGACGGGATCGAGTGCCACTCACTATACTCAAATCTATCATTCCTGACTATGTGTAATGCTTTAGGAATATGACTGTACTACATGATTCCAAACTTATACAAATTTCATTATCTTACAGTTAACAAGAAATCTCAGGCATGGCTAACGACAAAAATAGAAAATTCCATATTAAAATGTGTACATGTGGGCGAATCAATCGCAGTGCGGACGCCAAGGCGCATGTCAAGAAGGCGGGCACCGACCACATGATTATCCTGAATAGGGTTGCGTGTGTGAAGTGTAGAGTGTTGAAGGGTGATGAGGATGAGGCGCGTTTTTACAGAGTGCATGCTGACTGTAGTGGAGGTTTGGTGAATGACTTGCGATTCACGCAGTTGATTGTTGAAGAGAGGGAGCGAATGTTGGCGATAGAGCGAGAGGGCAAGGTTGAGAATGTTGTTGAGAATGGTGAGTTGGCGAGAGCAGTTGCGTCGTTGGAGGCTGAGATTGGGCGAAAGAGAGTGCTTGAGAGTGATGATGAGGATGATGTGGATTTAGATAGGGAGCATGTGAGGAAGCGTGTGAGGAAGTTGAGCTCTTCGTAGTCGGAGGTGTCAAACATTGTCATCACCGACCCCCCGAAGAGCTCATCTTCCCCAAAAGTGAAGAGTGGTGGGATTCGTAAGCAGTCGGCGAGGTGGTTGAAGGATGAAGAGAAGAGGCATGTATCGCAACAGATGGCGCATGATTTGTTGGTGAATAAGTATGAGAGTTTGAAGAAGGTGAAGGATGAAGTCGTGAAGGAGTTGGATGAGTTGAAAAAGAAGGAACTGAAGTCGAAGGAGGTAGCGGATGAGAATATTCGAATGAGGCGTAGTGTGACTGATTTGAAGAATAAGACGCGAGAGTTGGAAGAGAAGAATGATGACTGTGAGAAGAGGGCGAGTGCTGCGGAGAGAAGAATGAGAGATGCAGAAGCGAAGTTTGAGGAGATGATGAAGGAGATGAGTGTGTTGAGAGCGAAGAATGTTGAGTTGGAGCGCATGAGGGATGAGTGGAATCGTGTGAATGAGGATTGCTTGTTTGAATTTCACATCCCTATTCGGGATAATCATTTGGATGGACAAGTCCTTGTAAATCAAAGTCTCGACGAGTCCATCATATGTTACAACGGCCATCCAACCAAAAAATGCCTCCATGCCAGCCTGAGAATGCGCGGTCATCTGCACAAATTTTCTATTCGGAAGCGCGCGAGACTACCTAAGGATGGCTAACTTGGTAAGTGAAAAGTAAATAAGATAGTATATCCTATTCTAATACATATCATTTTCATTGCAGATCTTTGCCCGCCTTCACCACCCCATCACGACACTCCCGAGAACGAACCATCGGCTCTCTTAAGGGTCACCTAGGGGCAAGACATGATAGAACCTCCACGCGGTTTGCCCTGGGCAGTCTTCGGACTGGCGAATACCATCATTAAGTTGAATCTGCTATCAGTCAACTTGAACGTTGCGTCGCGTTAGAGGGGTATATAAACCACTGCCTCTCATTTCATTTCATTTCAATCATGCAGACGCCGAACAGTCAAGTCAGCTCTCCTCGCGGACCGCAGTTAAGGCCGCGAAATTTATTTGAGGAATTTGTCAGGCTAGAGGAGCAAGACAGAGTCCACAATAATCTTGCTCGGATTGGCAATCCGATGACAGCAACTGTCGTCAATCCAACGGAATGGCGCTACATTCCACTTTTCAGCCATGTGCCAATTAGTGTGGAAGTCGACACTGCTACCAAAGAGAGAGTCAAAGACTCTCTCAGCAGAATTGGTAGGCTGTAAGATGACGTTACTCCCGAGAACGAACCATCGGCTCTCTTAAGGGCCACCATGGGGCAAGACATGATAGAACCTCCACGCGGTTTGCCCTGGGCAGTCTTCGGACTGGCGAATACCATCATTAAGTTGAATCTGCTATCAGTTAACTTGAACGTTATGCAGTCGATTGCCATCCCTGAAGCATTCTGATTCGCTGTTGAGCAATTCATTGTTGAAAACCCTATATAAGCCAGAAGATTGTAGCGCTTCTCATTCAATTTCAAGTCACGATGGAAGCAACATCTACTAGCACCATTCCCGTCTTCATCGATGAAGACAACGCCATTCCCGAGTTCATCATCCTCGACGAGTGGGATGAAGAGGATGAGAAGAAGGGGAAGATCAAGAAGATCATTTGGACGGAAGAGGTATGGACTCCGAATACCACTCGCATCCGAAAGGTGCCAGATGCACCAGCACGACCTAGGCGGTATAGGGTCTATGACAACCTAACCGTCATACCCATTGACTATTCCAGCCAATAGTCAACTTAATTCACACCGAGAACGAACCATCGGCTCATTTAAGGGCCACCTAGGGGCAAGACATGATAGAACCTCCACGCGGTTTGCCCTGGGCAGTCTTTGGACTGGCGAATACTATCATTAAGTTGAATCTGCTATCAGTCAACTTGAACGTTGCAAATGAAGTTCGGTGTAATACTTCCTTTCGACGGGCGTTCCTGTAAAGGGCGGCGGTGAAACCCGTAGCTATGTATACCGTAAGGGACATTCGGCAATGGTCAATCTTGTTAAACCTCTCTGCGTCATGTTTGCAAGTGATTGCCTCTGTCTCAACGTAGTATGCATTCGCGCCAGGGCGACATTTAGCCAACTGTCGAAGGTTGCCTAAAACTTTCCATTGCATACGTTATGAGAACCATGAGTTCTACCTGTCTCTATCAATGAGACGAATTGATGAATGGACTGAAATGGGAGGACACTCACGCGCCACACGCAACATAACACACTTCTCTCTTCCGTAGTCTAACAAGCTCTTTACACATGGATCGCAGTCGATTGCTATCCCTGTATCAGAAGTGTAAGCTATCTTAATTTTATTTGACACTATTTCATCTATCATCGCCCATATGAAATGTTTTAAGATTTACAAGTTAGACTAAGCGTGCTACTATTTCCAAATGAAAAAATTATACATGGTTAAATCATCCACTTAAGCCCATCCGTAGTCTAACAAGCTCTTTACACATGGATCGCAGTCGATTGCTATCCCTGTATCAGAAGTGTAAGCCATCTTAATTTTATTTGACACTATTTCATCCATCATCATCGCCCATATGAAATGTTTTAAGATTTTCAAGTTAGACTAAGCGTGCTACTATTTCCAAATGAAAAAGTATACATGGTTAAATCATCCACTGAAGCCCCGTTCAAGTAAGTCAGTATGAAAGCAAAGATAATACGAAATAAAAATTTATTATGGCATGTATTTCAAAAGGTCTTCATCGTCAATATCGTCCCAGAGTCTGGCTTCACATAGATAACAAAAACAGTTCACTTGCTTTAATCGTTCTACCACTGCGAGCCTCACTTTGTCGATATACTCCCATTCCGCCATAGTTCGTGGCTGGGAGTTAGGGGTGTACCACTCCCATAATTGGTGGAGGAATTTGGTGCTGGTGATCTCCATCACATCGTCAGTATCGTACTGGAGATACTTCCACCTCACGCCTGTTAAGTCGGGACACTCCTTCTCACATACACTCTCTTCGTCGTCCGCTGGTAATGACAACTTTCTGATATTGTCCAGTCGGTACACCTTCTCTACCTTCCCCTTCGTTGGAGCGTTTGGTGCAACGAGCGCCTTTGGTGTTGAGCATGGAGAAGAGAATTTTGTGTTTGGTGTTGTCGGAGGGCTTGTCATGTTGACTGTGAATAATAACTTTGAAATGTTTTCTAATTCTTAAGTATCAACAAGCAACCAATCAGAATGAACAGCCAATGAATGATGAATATTAAAGTATATATGTAAAGTGACATTCGTGTCATTTCACTCTGTCTTTGTGACATATAAGTGAAGTGTTCTCTGGCGAATTCTATATTTGAGGCGTACAAGTGAACTGCTCTCTCGTGAATTCCAAATTTGAGTGAAGTCTCTATCTTGTTGAAGTATCAACCTTAAACTCGATTTCGTTGAAATGGTAAGTTGAAAATTTCTTCACTCATCTCCCTCAAACGTGTGGCTAATAGCATCTTCCTCAATTTCAGGCATCAACTTCATCACCAACGCCCTCCCTTCTCGAGGAAAGTTTAGAGTTCTTGAGTCAAAGTAGGTTGTAACAATACACTGAGACTTGAACAGAGATGATAGAATGATTTCTCTTTCAGGTGATGTGAGTTGCAGCTCAGGACTCTCGCGACAAGGCAACGAGTGGGAATGTGCCGACTGCGGACATATGTTTACAAGGAAGCACAGTCTCCTTCGACACATCAAACAACGTGTGTGTCAACGCAAAGCGGCGTCAATCTCCGGAGGTGAAGTTGATTCTGACGATGACATCTCCTTTCCTTGCGATTTGTGCCCTCTTTCTTTTGATAGTCACTTTCAGCGATCTTCACACAGACTTCAACACACGCATGCAAATGATCACTACACCAACGGTACCTCTACCATCTCCCTCATTAATGTTTCACATACTAATTTAATACGCGACTACTGCATGGAGTCCAATACTCAAATAGTAGATTTTCCTGAGTGGCTCCTTCAAAATTCTAACATTATCGAAGCGCTCTTCAACAATTTAGACAATTTTAGAATGAAGGCGCTCATCTACCTTAAACTAAAATATATTAAGATAGATTTTCAAACGGGTCAAGTGACGGAGAGAATACAGTTTCATGTTCATTCCTCTTCCGCAACCGAAGTTGTAGACTGCGAGTCTTGGCTAAATTTTCACATTCAATGTTTAAAATCAAATGTAGATAAATTCAATCAACGCGACAGCGCTCTCATTTTTGATGGTGTGGACTCAGCCATATTCAAAATTTCCCTATTAGAAAGTCATGCAGCTCGAGGCACATTTAAACTACCAAAAACGTTGTATAATAAGAAAGCTGTCATCAATGTCGATTGTAAATCACAGTGTTTCAAATATGCAGGCCTATCCATCCTTCACTATAATGATATCAACGCGCACCGAGATCGCACCTATAGCTATAGACAGTGGGAGGATGAACTAGTCTTTGAAGGTTGTCATAGTAACAACATGAAAATCAAAGATGCAGAAACGTTCAAAAACATAATAAGATTAAAATTGTCGTTCACGTGTGGGAGAAGGGGTTGAAGGGTGCCCGCTATAATTCACGTTCAACTTGTTATGAACGTGTAGTCAACCTCTTATTAGTAAAACAGGATGATAGCGAGGAATGGCACTACTGTGGTATACCCAAAATCTCTCGCTTGTACACTCACTTGGGGCACTCTAAAAGAGGTGAACATTTTGTATGCGACCGCTGCATCCGCTCCTTTTTGAGTAAAGATAAATTTGAAACTCACTATGAATGGTGCAAGCGAGGTAAATTACAAATGGAACGCATGCCCAAAGATAAAATATTTTCACATAGGATAATGGTGACGAATTAAGTCCCCTGCGTGTCATTTACGCAGACATAGAATGCTACATTGATGATATCATCCACAAGCCAGCAGCCATATCCTGCTATGAAGTATGGCATGACCACTTTAGGAATAGACAAAACAAAATGCATACTTGGCAAGGTGAAGATTGCATTTCAAAATTTCTAGAATTTCTCGATAAAGCTGCTAAATTTCAACAATCATATGATTCCCAATTGAAGCGTAAGTCACTACATATGTCAGATGAAGACAAACAAAAATTTGAAAGTTGCACATCGTGCCCTAAATGTCATAAAACGTTTGATGACGATAAAATTAAGAAAGTGCGTGATCATGATCACATCACTGGTAAATTTAGAAACGCACTCTGCTCCAAATGTAACTTTTCACTTAGGTTGAGACGTCGTGTACTACCCGTCATTTTTCATAACTTTAAGGGCTATGACAGTCATATGCTCATAAAAGGAGGGTTGAGCCAGATGAGATCGTGGCAGTTTAATGTAATAGCGCAAACGAGAGAAAAATTCATGGCAATGACAGCAAAAGTACCAGTAGATAAAACTAAAGAAAATAAGACAGTCTTCTTCGAAATAAAATTTTTAGATTCATTCCAATTCATGTCAGCGTCACTAGCTTCTCTCGTTCGTAATCTCAAGTTTCTTCCCCATAGTCAAACTTTGAAGGAACACTATCCAAACTTAACGGATGAAATAATCACTCGCAAAGGAGTCTTTCCCTATGCGTATTTTAGCTCAATGTCTAAACTAAATGAAACAACCCTTCCTTCCATTGACAAATTCCAAAACGATTTGACGGGTCAAGATTGTCCAGTAGAAGATTATGAACATGCTCAAGAGGCATGGTTAAAATTTGATTGTAAAACGTTTGGCGATTATATGATCGCTTACTTAGAATTAGATGTCATTTTGCTGGCTGATGTCTTTCAGGAATTTCGACGAGTGGCATTAGAAGAAGACAAATTAGATCCTGTCCACTTTGTCAGTCTACCTGCCATGTCCTTTAAGTCAGCCTTTAAAATGACTGGTGAGACCATTCATCTCTTACAAGACCCCGAGATGTATAATATATTTGAGCGCGGAATACGCGGTGGTCTCACATTTGTAAATAAACATCATATAAAATCTGAAACAGTAGGTGATGATCATATCCACCTAAAGTACTATGACCAAAATAATTTATATGGCAGTTCACTGTCTAAACCACTACCTCATTCCGAGTTTAGTTGGTTAAATCAAGATGAGCTTGAGTATTACTCCAACCCTTCAAACATACTGAAGATTCCAGATGAAGATGATTGGGGATATTATTTTGAAGTGGATTTGATTTATCCAAATAGCATTAAAAATAAAACTGCTGATTTTCCACTCGCACCTGAATCTGGTGAAGTGACTGAAGATATGTTTTCACCATTCATGTCACAATTTCATAATAACTTAACCCTAGAACGTACAAAATTATTTTCTACGTTTTAGTACAAATGAGGTCATTTTGACCTCACGTAATTTAAAGAATATTTTTGACATTAGCTAACACTTTAGAATTGTATTGTTATAAGAAGCGATAGGAAATCATGTCCCCTTTGCTATAATTACCTGATTATAAATAAATCAAAGTGCTCCATTGACTAATCGTGTATTTTACACAAATATGAAATTTTATACAAACTGTCAAAAAAATCTAACTACAACAGTTCAAACAAAAATGGTTGGATTCGAATGTATGTCTTCCGCACACGAACTTCTTGCATGAAAAGCAAATGTTTTGCGTTTTATTGCGATTGCCTTTGTCGCAGAAATTGCAGTTTCCACGTTTCCTTGAGCTGGCACATTGGGTTACCGTGTGTGTAGGAAGTGGAATCGAGGATCGTCTTTCCTTTAGGTACTCAAGCAAATTGGTTGCAACCTCATAAATAAAAAGAAATCGAGATGATTGATTTGATATCTCTTTCCACAGGACAAAGGCGTTCAGCATAGTAATATCGAGTATGTTGCAAAATACGGCCAACGGCCATCGACGGGAAGCCATTTTAGTAGAAAAATGTCGTAGCATTTGGTCAACCGTATCTACACCGCCTTTCTTTTTGTTATATTCAAGAATGATGTGAGGCTTTTTCTTTTGTGTGGAGTTATCGATAGTCTATGAATACCTCGAAGAAGTCAGGAGCACTACGTTCTTATTGCGCTTTGGGATATAACTCACCATGGTCGCTTCTCCTTCAGAATGGAATGCAAACACTGACGAATATTGCTCACGATTCGCGGTAGATTTCATTTCAGTCGGAATCTCCCTTTTGTTTGAGCGAATGGTTCCGAGAAGTGTCATGTCTTTCTTTCTCAACTCCCTTGCCAACTTCACAGAGGTGAAGAAATTGTCGGTGACAACTTCACACCCACTATTAAAGCCTTTAAAATGACTGGTGAGACCATTCATCTCTTACAAGACCCCTAGATGTATAATATATTTGAGCGCGGAATACGCGGTGGTCTCACATTTGTAAATAAACATCATATAAAATCTGAAACAGTAGGTGATGATCATATCCACCTAAAGTACTATGACCAAAATAATTTATATGGCAGTTCACTGTCTAAACCACTACCTCATTCCGAGTTTAGTTGGTTAAATCAAGATGAGCTTGAGTATTACTCCGACCCTTCAAACATACTGAAGATTCCAGATGAAGATGATTGGGGATATTATTTTGAAGTGGATTTGATTTATCCAAATAGCATTAAAAATAAAACTGCTGATTTCCCACTCGCACCTGAATCTGGTGAAGTGACTGAAGATATGTTTTCACCATTCATGTCACAATTTCATAATAACTTAACCCTAGAACGTACAAAATTATTTTCTACGTTTTAGTACAAATGAGGTCATTTTGACCTCACGTAATTTAAAGAATATTTTTGACATTAGCTAATACTTTAGAATTGTATTGTTATAAGAAGCGATAGGAAATCATGTCCCCTTTGCTATAATTACCTGATTATAAATAAATCAAAGTGCTCCATTGACTAATCGTGTATTTTACACAAATATGAAATTTTATACAAACTGTCAAAAAAATCTAACTACAACAGTTCAAACAAAAATGGTTGGATTCGAATGTATGTCTTCCGCACACGAACTTCTTGCATGAAAAGCAAATGTTTTGCGTTTTATTGCGATTGCCTTTGTCGCAGAAATTGCAGTTTCCACGTTTCCTTGAGCTGGCACATTGGGTTACCGTGTGTGTAGGAAGTGGAATCGAGGATCATCTTTCCTTTAGGTACTCAAGCAAATTGGTTGCAACCTCATAAATAAAAAGAAATCGAGATGATTGATTTGTTATCTCTTTCCACAGGACAAAGGCGTTCAGCATAGTAATATCGAGTATGTTGCAAAATACGGCCAACGGCCATCGACGGGAAGCCATTTTAGTAGAAAAATGTCGTAGCATTTGGTCAACTGTATCTACACCGCCTTTCTTTTTGTTATATTCAAGAATGATGTGAGGCTTTTTCTTTTGTGTGGAGTTATCGATAGTCTATGAATACCTCGAAGAAGTCAGGAGCACTACGTTCTTATTGCGCTTTGGGATATAACTCACCATGGTCGCTTCTCCTTCAGAATGGAATGCAAACACTGACGAATATTGCTCACGATTCGCGGTAGATTTCATTTCAGTCGGAATCTCCCTTTTGTTTGAGCGAATGGTTCCGAGAAGTGTCATGTCTTTCTTTCTCAACTCCCTTGCCAACTTCACAGAGGTGAAGAAATTGTCGGTGACAACTTCACACCCACTATTAAAGCCTTTAAAATGACTGGTGAGACCATTCATCTCTTACAAGACCCCTAGATGTATAATATATTTGAGCGCGGAATACGCGGTGGTCTCACATTTGTAAATAAACATCATATAAAATCTGAAACAGTAGGTGATGATCATATCCACCTAAAGTACTATGACCAAAATAATTTATATGGCAGTTCACTGTCTAAACCACTACCTCATTCCGAGTTTAGTTGGTTAAATCAAGATGAGCTTGAGTATTACTCCGACCCTTCAAACATACTGAAGATTCCAGATGAAGGTGATTGGGGATATTATTTTGAAGTGGATTTGATTTATCCAAATAGCATTAAAAATAAAACTGCTGATTTCCCACTCGCACCTGAATCTGGTGAAGTGACTGAAGATATGTTTTCACCATTCATGTCACAATTTCGTAATAACTTTACAGAGTGTGGACAGCCAAGGTACAAACCATGCCGCAAACTTTTACTCACCCAATATGATAAGAAAAATTATCTCGTACACTTCTGCATACTAAAATTCTATTTAGAAATGGGCATGCTTCTAAAGTCAGTTCACCGCATTATCAAATTTAGACAGAAAGCCTTCCTCAAACCATACATAGATAGTAACAGTCAAAAACGTGCACTCGCCCAAAATAATTTTGAAAAGGATTTTTATAAATATAAGAATAACAGTCTTTTCGGAAAGACCATGGAGGATGTTAGAAAACGTATGAACTACAAACTAGTCGTTGATGAACAAAAATATCACAAATTGACCTCATCACCTCTTTTCATTGATAGAGACATCATCGATGAGGATCTCGTAGGTGTTAAAATGATAAAATCAGAAGTTGAGTTGTGCAAACCCATCTATATTGGGCAAACCGTTTTAGATTATTCCAAGCTTGAAATGTATCAATTCTTCTACAAAATATTAAAACCATGCCCTCTCGTGAAAGAGGCTCGCTTGCTGGGTGGTGATACAGATAGTTTCTTTTTAGGAATTACCACTTAAAAAGATTTAAATTTTAATGAAGTAGGCAAGTCAATAGAAAAATATTTCGACACATCTAACTACAATCCCACTCATCCACTCTATTCCATACATAATAAAGCCAAACTTGGTTGTTTTAAGGATGAAACAGCAGGAAAGGAAATAGATGAAATGATTCTCCTCCGTCGTAAAATGTATTCCATGAAATTAAAAGAATGTGCAGATATTATTAAGCGTGCTAAAGCTATATCAAAATCCATTGTTCACAAAATTAAACATCGATCCTATAAGAAGGCCTATAAAAATAAAACGATAACGTTTGTCAATATGACAATCTTAAAATCTCAAGTTCATACTGTGAAAACGCACACGTTCAAGAAACGAGCGCTTTCAGCATGGGAGGATAAGAGGTGTTGGATAGGACATAACACATCTCTTCCACATGGACATCCTGACACAAACATACCTCCACCCAAAAGAATAAAACTCACGCTACCACATTCAGGAGATGTATTGACATAATCAACTTTAACTCAGTATTTTGATGTTGCTTTTTGTAGATATACATGGTTGTTTTATGTATCGCATGAGATCGTTTCTTCCTTGTGAATATATGCCTACAGTCAGCCCATTCCCCCTTTATCTGTGAAAAGACTTTTTCATATACATATTTTTATTTCAATAAACATATCACATTGACTTCACTTTGTTTTCCGAAACACTAAAGTTACGAGGGATTTGGTATCTTTCACATGGATGCACTCTTGTAAACCATTGGTAATTTTGATAGCAATAGAGGGTATAGTTTGTTTGACGACGGGATTATAGAAAATAGATTCAAACATCTTCTCGACTATTCCATATGAAGCGTCTTTATCATGAATGAAATGACGTAAAATGTATTCTTTTTTCTCACCAACAGAAATAGGTAGAATCAAATCACTTTGAATGTAAAGGTGCTGTTCATGTTTATCAAGTGTCATTGGTGTTTCTATACCAATCGTATGCGCAGCAGTAGACACAGTTTGTAGCATTGAAAAACCAAAGAGTTTTTTCAAATTTTTACTCAATTGACATTGAATGTCATCACCCAGTTTCAGAACAACGCGTTGATTTTCAATTGAAAACGAAATAAGGTGTGTCTTTACATCATATTTACTTTTCATCACATGCTTCAACTTCTGTTGTATATAAGGATTTACTACATGAATGAAGCTTTCAACTGTATGATATAGACGCGGCATTATATTGATAGCAACTTTAGATTCTTCATAAGACTGGTAAATTTTCTTGATGCGATCACCAAAGATGTCAACCCACCATTCATCATTAACTGAATCAGCTTTAGTGTGATATTCATGAGAAGCATACACCAGACCGCTTCCAATAATAGGGGTTGGATGTCTTACAAAATGACGCAAGGTTGGAGAGAAATAAACTGTAAGTTTGTCATTATATTTCTGAATAACCAACTTATTTTTGTCCGCCATAATTTTCTCTCCATACTTCTTACCCACAGTCTCATTCCATCGTTTTACTAACTCAATAAGTGATAAAGGTTGAACACCACGCTTTTTCAAAATGATGCGTTCTTCGCATTCTACAACATCTTCATCAAATATTTTAAATCTATAATGAAATTTGTTGATTCGATTTGAATAAACTTTTCTAACATTTGCAGTAGCAATTGACGTTAGATGTAGTCCATGACCAAAACCGAGATGTGGATAGAATTCATTATCCAACCTCAGTGTAAGACCTTTAGTAAAAGAAAGAAAGCGAAGGAACTGTCTCCCACTCCAATGATAGATAGTAAACTCATAAACTTTCTGATCCTTATTCTTCATGATGGAAGTATTACCACTGTTGAATGCCTTAATAATTTTCTCATTCCCAAATGGACCATAATAATCTGATTTTATCTGAATCCATTCATAGTTCCACTTTCCATCTGACGTTAAATTGTATGGGAACTGGAATGCATTATTCATCGTTATTCCATCATGGGTGCGAGGAGTCAATATCATTTCTTCCAAATCATTCACATTCTGAATATTGCTATCATAGCAAATACTAGAAACGCCAACCTCCCATTCACCTTCTAAATGTAGTGGGCGATTTAATTCTACTCGATAGGGAAATTTTTGGGAAATTTATTCATAGAAGCATTACTGGGCAAGTAGATTAGAAACGAGTCCTTATTTTCACTTTCCATATTATTCACATTGGAAAAATATATTAGCATACTTTTGCATTAACTCTTCATTCGGAAATGGAGTGTGATACTTGTCACAGCATCTTTATGAAAAGGAATCAACGCACCAGCATCGTCATAAATTGCAATATCAATTTGTGGGATGTAGTTTGATTTCAGCTTTGTATAATGCACTTTCTTGAAAGTATGCTCAGATAAAATACTGCAGCTTTTTGGCTGGAATGGTATCATTGCTAGCAATGGAGCTTCAACATCTCCCACACGTACATCTTCACCAATATTGGAATATATCTGAAAATAGTTAATACGACGCGATAGTGACATGTCTGCGCTAGCTTTGGTTACAGTACCACTTTTAAAGATATTTTGATCAAAACCCAAAATGTCCATTAGAGTTTTATCCATAATTAGGTCAATACCTTTTCCACTTATAGTGAGAGACAAAGCACCTTCTTTTTCAGAAAATGAAATATGTTGCTCATTAATCACTTCATTTAAATAATCTACAACCAATCTAACTGAAGTAATAATCCGAGGCATCAGCACTCTTGTTTCATGTAAGACACCACCTAAAGGCTCTACACACTTTCTGTATAAAGATACGGCCCATTCTGTATCAAATTGATTTGACCTTTCACATGGTAAATGTTGCATATCAAATTTTCCATGAACAGCTGCAGAACGATGTCGTAAGAACTGATGAAAATCTTTTGAACAAACTAATACTAGATCATCATCATTTAATTTACTTATCGCAATATGATTAGATGATTTGATATAAGTCAATGTTGCCACTTGTTTACCATCAACTCGAAGGAGATAATTAAATTTCTTCAATAATGTTTCAGGAGTCATGTTTGCCTTTCTTGGCTTAATCACAATCTTCTTCACCAACGTCTTCTCATTTTTTGGAATAAGATCTACATAATAAGCTTCCTCTCGATATATTAACTGTTTATGACCACTTGGGTGGTAATTAACGTTATAATTATCATAGCTTGTTAAGGCACTAGCGAGGTAACCTAAATCATTTCTTAAACTTGGACTTAAACCAACAATCCAATCTTTCTCAACTACATGATGTACATAATTATGATCATCATTGTGCGGAGTAAATTGGGCAATATGTTTACACGCTTTATTCAATCAAATTAAGACACGACACGGTTAAAAAATTCGAAGAATCCAGGAAACGGAAGACGCCAAAGTTAAACAATTACCCTAGTGGAGAATCTTGTAAATAATTAGAATCATAAGAAATATCAAGAAATCATATATAAACTTTTTACATGATAAGAGATCTTTCTTTGGCCACTGTGGAATGTATACTCGGCAGCCCTTTTCACATTGGTAAGCAGCTGTGCGTCTCATATTAACAGTCATCACCTCATGATCAAAAGTATAGACACAGTTGCTATGAACAAGTTGAGTGACACCCACTTTCCACTTTCCATTTAGCTGTTGTGTATGATCAATGGGAGTAGAAAAGAGTGCGGCTCGATTACTAGCAAATCTATTTGCAGCCGCATTGCTAAGCAAAATATGATAAAACGACATTTTGATATTGCTGATCTGCGGCTTTGCATAACATCATGAAGACTTGGATTTTGGACTCTCTACAATATATCAGAGTTCATCGTAATGGAAACGTACATTTCAAAAATTCTCATGGTCATACATCAAGAGGTATTACATTAACATGGCGACAATTTGTCAACCTCAATGATATCATGAGGGATTTGGAATATTTTGAAACATTAAGATTCATCTCCTTGGGTGATCAAGTTTGGCTTCAACATTGCAGAAATGAAATTCAAATCTGCCATTCTCATTCCGCAAACTGTTTCTCATTTCGCAAATACGATTGGGAGAAGTATAGAAGATACATACATCGCTCCATCATGACATTTATTCGTCGTGAGTTCATCGCCCTACTATGCAAATCTTAATCAGACATGACTACCACGCACCATGAGTTGGAAATTAGATTCCCTACAACGTATTGAAACGGATCATGATCGAAACGTCTATTTCAAAGATTCAACTGGAAATGTGAGAAGAGAGTTTGCTTTATCTTATCGTCATTTTCAATCTCTACATCATATCATGAAGGATTTGAAATACTTCTATATGAAAAGACATTCACGTATTGGAAATCGCATCTGGTTGCGCGTTAACAAACGGCGAATTCAACTCTATCATTCCCAACTCCATACTAACTTCACATTTCATCAAGGTAGTTGGGAAAAGTATAAAAGGAAGGTACATCGCTCAATTTACTCATTTTTTCATCATGAAGCGCCATCGCTGCACCATCGTCAACATTCTCCGTCGCTTCAGACTCTACACCAAAATCGATCTCACAACATTACAGCAACACCTTCCAAACAGCAAGTATTACCCGGGCCGACCTCAAATGTTAGTGGTGATGATGAACAATTCACGGAATCTTCAACTCTTCCCAAATGGGACTGTACAGATTCTCGGCGCCCTTTCTCATTCATCGGCGCAGTCAATGCGCTTAGAGCTACAGAGACTACTACGTCGGATATGGAAGAGGGAGAGGTGTGTGATGTCGAATCTGACTGTGGACAATATGGTGATCTCTACTCAATTGAGTGAAAGTGTATCATTTGTGAAGATTCGTACCAGCAGTTACAATTTGTGTTATGAACCCGAACTTTTCCTGCAGCTCTCATTAGTTGTTGGTTACCTGTGCATGTTGCAATCTTTCATAATAGTAAAGTGATCATTACTGGACTAAAATCTCATGTACAAGCAAATGTGATCCTAGACTATCTCATCGAGTATGTACGTAGCCAGCGGATTGTAAAATAAAAAACAATTTTTCCAACATGATGTTATTATTTCAAATCATGATAGAACTTACAAATCATTTTTTCATTAGAAGATGGATTACATGAAAAGTTTTGAATAACAGATACAAATCGAGATACATGCAAACGTTTTAAGATGAAGTACAGTACAAAAGCACCACACGTTGATGAAAGTGGATGTTGTAGTATGCGTTCATTTCGCTGATATTGACGCGTATGTTTTCTCAACCACTGCTGTGTTGGTATATTTGGAGGTTGAGCAAGAGAGTCAAATAGTTCACCACGTCGGTCTTCTCCAATAAAGATCGCTTTCCAATGCTCACCGCCTAAATTCTGCGAATGAGTGTTTAGCACAATAAAGATGGGATAGTGATTTACTGCAGGTGGAAGGTATCGATCGAATAGACATTATCGAAAGCTTTCAACGTCACTTCGTCTGCATTACGCTGTACTTTAGTTTTAATATCGTCAGCAGTCAACCAACTCATTAACGATTATACTGAAGAATCACGTCACGATACTTTGTAATTTCAATATTTGAATCGAAGACTGCATAAATTAATACATTGATCGTCTCAGTTAGTGTTCTTTTGAACGTCAAATCCAAACGAATATTATGAGGCACGTTCGCTTGACGATAGGGTGCACTAATATCGCTGTCAGCAGTCAAATCAAATGCATAAATAGTATATCCACTCTTAAACTCTTTCATAGTCAGTCCGTTGGTGTCATCCGTATTGTAAAAGCCAAAGACATCCATAAAATCAACATAACTGCGCATAAATTGATCCGAAGCAAAATCTGGTTTGTAGGGTGGACCAGGATGACTCACACCATTTACACGTAAAGCAATTTCACTTAACTGATTGTGTTTAAAATTGAAAGGATTCTTCTTTATATTACCATTAAATGCATCATTTTCAACCATTGCCACCATGAGGAGCTTCGGTGCTTCCGATGGAAAGAGGCCATCTTTCATGAAACTCTTTTGATCTTTCGGAATTGTAAAGGTGAGAAGCTTTGTATGCTGAATGGGGTAAATGGCATTTTGGCGGTTAAGACCTTCAGCATGCCCTCTAATGACACTTGGATTCGGTACTACTCGACGAATGTAAAGTGCAATATCTTCCACATGAATTCTAAAATTGTCAACTTTAGCAAATGCATTCAGCGCAAATTCAGGCTTATTCAATGTCAGCTTGAGTCGCATGCTGGTATTACAGAGTAAAAACTTTGACTGTCTAAAGAAGTCTAAATTCAGCGGACCATATAGCTGACATACTTTACTATCTTTAATCATAGCAGATCGCTTTACAAAGCCACTGTTTGTTTCAGCATCAAATTTTCCTGCTTCATCTCTGTACCATCCCATGGCTTCCATATGACCTTTTTGTGCTGCTGGATGAAACTGTGATACATGATTGAAATATGATTTATAGGGATAATCGCTTTGAATACCTTCCACCTGCTGCTCTCCAATCGTTAGAGAAACATCGCGAAGTAATGTAGTCAATGGTAAATTGTTCAGTCCAACTTTATGTGTATCGTCAATAGCAGTTCCATCTGCTTGCTGAATTCTAAACTTCAAATCAACCATCGCATAACTCAAATCTATGTAGTCATCACTACCACCAGGAATAACAAATTCAATGGGGCCAGCATTCTCAGCTGTTCGAGGATGATAATCTACAATACTTGAACTAAGAATATCTGTCTGTATGGCTTGTTGATCAAACAAACAAAACCCGGAAGTTTTACATTCCATGATTAGAAGTTATGGCAGCGTCGTCGTTTAGCGCCTGATGAATGATTAGAGCCTCTGTGACGTTTGCGTGAATGCCTTTTGACTGAAGATCGCACCTTACCAGCTCCGCGATGTTTCCTCCTTCCTTTATTCATTCGTTTAGGTGATTTCTTTCCTTGAGTAACACCAGCGAAGGTCTGCTTCAATGTTTTTAAACCGCGTTCCTTCCCACGATTCAACAAACTGCTCTTAAAACTTCTACCTCTGGAAAGATCACTAGCAACATCACCAGCAAAGCCAACGGCATTACTTAAAACATTTCGTTTTAAAGATCTTCCGACATTGGATATAAGAGGTGCTACAATAGATTTCAGTGCACCAAGTATGCCACCTCCACGTTGGCGGCGAGCGCCGCTGTAAATTTGTCCTCCACTACTTACATAGGAGGGTTGTGAATAAAATGAGGCAGTTGGATTCATAGCTCAAACCCTAAACATTGTTAGTTACAACTTTGCATGAATCACTGTCGATCACTTAGATGAAAGATGTCGGCACGACGCATCCAAGAGTTCATACTTGAAGGATAACCAGTCCATTTAACAAGACACCATTCTTCACCTTGCCGTTTTTTACACCGAATGATTTTCTCTACCAAATATGTTTCACTTTCAGTGACTACCTCAATCTCATCGCGGTAAAAGCTACCCTCAATTTCTTCATTATCGTAATCTTTTAACTTGTAGGTGGTGGGAGAGTCTTTTTGATCAATCCTTGATACTGTAAATACCTCCTCTGTCCAATCCGGAAGGTACCCTTTAGCAAAAACACTCTTCACTTTTGAGATACGAACTTTATCGCCAATTTTCACATCACTTTTCACATGAGTGCGTTTACGTTGGAATGATTCGCGCACTTTATCTACATTGTCAGCATTTACATCTACTGGTCTGAGTCCAATAGAACGATGGATAGAGTGATTGTAGGCATGGAGTGTATCTTGTAGAACCTTTGTCCAATTTTGTGTCAAGTTGGCAGTAAAATGTCGCCACAAGCGATTTTTTAATGTGCGATTGAAACGTTCAACGAGTGCAGCTTTATAGGCACTCTTTACACTAAACAACTCAATGTCATGCCTCTCAAATAATCTTCTCACATGCTGATTTTCAAACTCTTTTCCTTGATCACTCTGAATTCTTTTTGGAATGCGACCTTCTCGAAAAATTGTTTGGAATGCTTTTGCTACTCCTTTCCCTTCTTTAGTTTTTAAAGGTTGAGCCCACGCATAACGCGAGAAAATATCAATGGCAGTTAAAATAAAATTATTGCCCGAGTTATGTTTTGAAATGGAGGCAACATCACACAAATCTGCTTGCCACTGTTCATCGATGTCATGAACAATATAATGGCGGGTGCGGTACTTCTTTTTCGCTTGTTTGTGGAGTGTATAGGTAGCCTGACCCTTTAACCATCTTTTCACTTGTGATTGTGGAAGACCACTCGCTTTTGACAATTTCTTGATCGATGCAAATCCTGCCGGATGTTTTACATCATAATAGATTGACTTCAAACGTTCAGTCGATGACGACTGACTCTTTTTCCTCCTTCTCATCTTTTTGCTTTCTTGCCTTTCTAGATTTACAACAACTGCAGCATTTAGCTTTAGCGGTTTTGCGATCGTGTTCACATTGCTTAGGAGTTTCATTGTGAGAGCTGGCGCAGCAAGTGCAAGTGACAACGACATTCACCTCTGGCGGCTCATTACATGGCAAGCAACACATCTGCTTCATATTAATAGTCTGAGAACATGTATTTCCTGGGAGGAGCTGTTTTACGTTTTCCTTTTATTAGTTTTAGTGGTGGCGTAGATCTACGTCGAGTTCTTCCTCTTGTTTGCTTAGTGAGTGTGGGAGGGGATGTAGCAGGTGACGTCTTAAACCAATTTGTTGGCATTTTCATCGTCTGAAGCATTGGAGTAGTAGCCACTGTTGAATCAAGTTCTTTCGATGTCTCATTATTCAAAGCAAATTTTGGCACATTATGCTTTTTCAATAGTTTAAGAAAGTATGACCAACCAGGTGGAACATAGCCCTGACGGCGCTTTCTACGTGTCGCATACTGAATCAAGTCTTCATAACGTGAAGCATCAATCACTTTATTTTCATCTGTAATGATTTCTCCTCTATCATTTACATTGAGATGGGGTTCAATACTGTTGAAAAGAGATATGGCATGTGCGCGAGATGCTAAAGGTGTAGCAGTCGATACAGAGTCACGCATCTTATTCTTCAAGCCTTTCAATTGCTCAACAGTTTCCGATTGTAATAATACAGCACGATGTGGATCTTTGATGTGAACATTTTGCTGATAATCTATTTCTTTCCCATACATTTGATTTGCAAGAGGTTGCTTTACTTGCTGCATGGCAGTCAATTGTACATATTCATCCTGAGGAATAACAGTCATGCGAGAATAAGAACTCATAGTTTGTAGATAATCATGGGAGTTTTCAAAATATCACTTCGAAATCTAAATTCTTCCGGACACTCTTGCGTAAAGTCAATGAATAAGTAACCGTGTGGTTTTCCAGTAGCTGCTTGAAAAATTTCAATTAAGGCTTTTGATCCTCTGGGTGCAACTTGTCGCGCTAAAATTTCAAATTGACTTTTATCTCGCGGATTCTTGAAAATAGCATAATAGTGTGTATTCAGGTTTCGTGTACGAGCTTCTTTTCCATCAGGAAACAAATTTTGTGTGATATAGATGATAAAGCACCTTTTATGATGTGCTGCGGGAGTGAACATATCTGTAACATCTTTTGAATTCTTACTTTTTTTTAATAAATCATCCAATACAACAACATCATTAGACTGAAGTTTATCCACTGGATTAATTCCTTGATGTCGAATAAAGTTGCGACTTTGCAATTCCTGAAACAGCGACGCTTGATAAATACCATAACACCAAATCACTCGATTGATAGGTTCCTTAAACAACTCCCTTCTTTTATCCAATAAATTCAGCGTGAAAACAGTTTTACCTGCATGAGATGGACCTGATACAGTCAGAACTTTATCACATTGAAGTCTGAAATCCATTATAATACTTTGAGATTCAACATTTGCATAATTAACGTCTAGAGCCAAAGATATTACCCAATACGTTGCCCACGATAGGAGCTAGCATCGGTAGTAACGCTGGAAGGAAACCGCCATTTTGTGTTAGAGTTTCCCTATTTCTTTGAAGGGTGACTTTAGGATTGGAGATGAAACGCAATTTCGTAGCATATCGCTTAAGTAACTTTCGTTGTTTTGGTGCTAATTTCTTCGTCCTCAACTTTCTCACATGAAAAATAATTTCACGAATGAATTTATCGTTAGCATGTCGTATAGCATTGTATCGCTGATTTGCTTTCATTCGTCGGAGAGCTTGAATGGCTGAAAAAAACTTTGAAGACTTTTGTCTTTTACGTTTCGTCATTTTACGTTTCGCCATTTTTCGTGTTAGTCTTTGCTAAAACCTATCTTTACCACATTTGCATAGGTACTAACTATTGCGGCATAAGTGGCACTCGAAATGAGCAATATCACAGTGGTTATATTTGCAAAGTTGAATGCAATTACGTATGAAACAGCGTTGACAAAAAGCGTGCTTACATCTCTTGAAGATGCGCTTTTCATTTCCATCCTTTCGCTTACATACATCACAACACATAGTTTCACCGTTACTGATGTCTATAGCAAGTCGTTTTGAAGATATGAATTTGCTAGCCTTTTCTAAATAATAGACGCATGTACAGAAGGAATATACTTCGAGAGTGAGCAGACATAGCTCGAAAACCAGTTGTGCTACAATCAAGTACCACTGCATTTTCAATTTTTCTTTATGGAAAGTTGAATGTGAATATCTGAAATCGCTTCAATCACTAGACTGCTACCATGATGGTTAAATGCGTTAAGACGTTCAGCAATTTTTATCATGACTTTCAAAAAATTCTTCGGGGTGATCTACCACTTCCATTGAATAAGAAGCAAAATGGAAAGAGCGACTTTCCACCTCTTCCTTTCCAAAATGACTAAACTTAATTTTCGCAACTAATCGCGCCATGACAATGCTATCAGAGAATGTATTCATTAACTCTAGAAATAGAGTGCTAGCATCATCGACCACTGCTTCGATGTCGGTCTCATCTTTATGATAAGTTATCACATAAATTTGAACAGCTCCTTTTAAACTTTGTCTATGAAAATGTAATGTTCCGCAGTCGTTTGAGAAAGAAATGATCGCCCTTTATCTAACCCATCCATTGCATGAAAACAACAACTCTTCTCATAGTAACATTTATTGAATAACGGTAACAAGCATGCGTTATAAATCAATGGTTTGAAACAGATAAAATAGATACAGCTGGTAACTATCATACAGCGAGCAATGATAACCATACAGGACTTTGGCAGTGCTGAGGTAAGGAGGAAAGAAGCATTGGTTATGAACGTAGCTACTACAACGAACAGACAAAATAGGAACGGACAAATCCTTAAAACGTTTCGTGACCATGATAATGTTGATTCACTCTACTATCCCAAGGCGGGAGCAAAATATCATCAATGATTAGATTGGGAAATACTTTCCTCTCCTTACCAGGATTATTACAAAAGATGCGTATAACATTGAAAGCAGCTAACCATCGTTTAAAGTCAATAAGAAGAGCAGTCTCACAAGAAAAGCCATAGTCTTGCAAATATTTCAGATTAAGTCCATGAATGTGTTTTCTCGCCCATTGATCAACATTGGGATTGCAGTTGGCATGTTGATGATAGACACTGACAATCTGATATGTCCAATTGTTCATAGCAATAGCACTGAGCTCCTGTACAGGTTCACCCTCACAATCCATAAAAATGATGATAGAAGCCTAAAACGCAAATTTACACATCTAAGGAAACGTTCTATAACATATTACAAAATGAAGAATTACATCGATGCTTTTCCCGACAAAACACGCAAATGATATGATGGCAACGAAGAAGTAAAATGTATCTAATAAGATCACGTCTACGACACTCAAAGCACATAAGCGAATTGTCATAGGGTAGAGTTAGGAAAGGACTAGTAATTCTCCTTCTTTGATTTGCGTTTTGATGCAGCATTCTTCTCCGACTTGCGCTTCGTACCACTTCTGTTAAGGATTTGATCAATTATGTCGTCCACGTTGGGTGGTTTTGGAATATATAGGATGGATTCCATATGCATGGAGAGAGAGGCTATTTTATTATCCTTGTGACGACCATAATATAGCCCATTCACTTTGAAAAGGATATCCCAAGTACCTTCTCCGAGCTCGTCGCATGTGATGGGTGTTGAATGATCTCCCTCCTTCTTATAGTAAGTGCACCAATGTGATACCGGTAGGCAAATTTGATTACCATCCCAAATCTTTCTATAGGGAGTATCCTTGCTATCTCTCGCCTTCCACTCTTGAGCAAGAGGAGTAGGAATGTCCATATTTAATGTCACGTACTCCTCAATAATATCAAGTTGGTGGCGAATGTACGGACTCACGGGGATCAGTATGTAGTCCCCATACTGATTGTGCATTATCTTGACATCCGTGGAAGGGAGCATTCCCGTTTGGAGTACTACGCTATGATCGTCATAACGCAAGACTTGTTTAAATTTACGCTGTAGCGGTGTAGGATTATGTACCTTGGTTGTTTCTTCCACTGGCCTCAGTTGTAGATGATCTGATCGTAGCGAACCTTGTAACGTTTGACCGCCATTTTGTCCTACTAGTGCAGCAGATGGAGTAGATGCCTGAAAATGAAAAAGATTGTATTAAGTTTACGTTCAAGGGAGGAGAGGGAGGAAAGTAGCGACTTACCATTTTAGTTGGATAATAGAATAGGGAACTAGAGAGAGGAAATGTGCGTCCGTCACTCGTGTGATTCAACGATAGGATGATTCTCACTGTGGAAGACTCGCTATTTATATAGCAATGCTTGATTCTCATTGGATGATGATCCTCATTGGACAATAACATCAAGCTGATTCCAAATCTGGCCTCCGTTTACCAATCCGAGCCTTCATTCGCCCGCTGGAGCTGTTTCTTGGGAAATTCTAACTCTGTCGTTTTTCGTCAATCTCCCAAAATCTTAAATGGCGTCTCACATCTAAACGTAGACAGATATGAACAAGCCGTTTCTTTCAGTGAATTTGTCTCACTCTTAGCTTTCAAACGAGCTATTGCACGACAAAATCCGTCCACTGGAAGCCAAGATCGAAGCTAGCTCTCCCAGGGGGGTCAGTGAAATTTGATGAAAAATGTTTTGGTGAAGGTCCCAGGTCGAAATGCCACACTTTGGAAAATTTTCAAAATTTTGTCCATACAAAGTCACTCTGACACTTAGGATTTTTTCAGGTGAGCTCCGACAGTCCACCCTCCCAACCTGGCCGGCACACCACGCCAACCTGGCCGGCACAGCACGCCAACCTGGACAGCACATCACCGCGCGCTACGACGGCCGGCCAGAGGGGGGGGTAGGACGTCAGACTCGAAGCAACACGGCGGTACACTACGACCGACTCGACGGACGGGAGGGGGGGACGTCAGCGACGGCGGCCATCTTGCGCGGTCCAGTGGTGGAGTTTTGCTTACTACTTACGAGAACTGAGGATGATGAATGTCCAATCAGGGGAAACCCAGAGGACGTATGTTCGATCCATCAATTTTTTAAAACTTTTGGAAAATTTAATTATTCGAGAGTAACTTTAATAGCTCACAATTCATCAGGTTTTAATTCCTATTTTCCGATAAAAGATAATTTTAAATTATCTAAACCGCCTCCTAAAACTTCAAGAGTAATATTAACTGCTTCATTACAAAATCCTTACACAACTGAATGTGTTAGTAGATACATTCAAAAATCTTTTAGATTTAAAAACAATATGAAAAAAGATTCACCTTCAGGTAAATTAGCACTTCAAACTATTATAATGAAATGTAGTTATCAACATGTAAAAACAAGTCTTTCTAAATAGTGTGAGAATTTTAAAATTCCTACGAATGTGTGTAAATTAAATTATGAAATTGGAGACATAACACATGAAAATTATAAAGAAAAAGAAAATGAATGGAGACCATATTTAGTTAACGATATTCTTTCTTTAGCTTTTTGTATCTACAAATATAATAATGTTATGCGAGATTTAGTTGGTGAAGATATAACTACTAATTTAACATCCTCCGCTTTAACATTTAACGGTTGGATGAAAAGCGTACAAAATGACAATATAAATATTCATTCTCATATAGATTTATGGGCTAGAAATTATATTAGAAAATCTGTTAAAGGTGGAAGAGTTTCAGCAAATATAAGAAAATACATATCGCCATTTTGTAGCATCTTGTTACCAATATTAAAACAGTATTTACCTGGTCGCTGCGCTGGGGGGACTTTGTCCCTTGGAAGTAATTTAATAGATTTAATGAAACAGTATCGAGATTTAGAAGATAAAACTGAAATTTGTAAGAAAATTTCAAATCAACTACTTGAACAAAAAAATGAATTTCTAATGGCTTTTGATGCAACATCTTTATGTCCATCAGCTATGTATGATGAAAATTCAGAATACCCTAAATCTGAATCAGCTAGAAAATTTCGTCAAGAAGAAGAGCGGGAAATAGTATATAAATTTAATACTCAAACATTTAGACCTAAAACTGGAATATTCTCTGTTGTGTTTCAATATCCGAATGATATGTTTTTCCAACCAGTTCCTATAAAAGATAGTTAAAAATCAAAATAATAATTCTCATGTAAAAGTAATCAGGTTTAGAAATGGTATATGTTATGATGTATTAACTTCTGTAGACATACAAGAAATTGTTAGATGTGGGGGAAAAATCTTACATATTACTGATGGTATAATTTATGAAAAAAATTATCAAGTTTCACCATTTCGAAATTATATTGAAAAACTTTTTAATTTGAGAAAAAGATATAAAACAGAAGGAAATACTGTAGGTGATGAGTTAATTAAATTATTGATGAATTCGCTATATGGCAAAACTGTGCAAAAAGATATAACCACTAAATATCATTTATGGAATGAGAATACATTGAGAAAAAATTTCACTCAAGAAGTAAAAGATTATGAAAAATTAAATGATGAACAATATTTAGCGAAAGTAGAAATGGAAGATGATGAATTTCTCAAAACTAATATTGTAAAAGATGGGATGACGTCATTCATGCCATCACACTTAGGTTCTTTCATTCTTTCTCACTCTAGAAGAATCATGAATAACTTTATTTTAGAAATTAATGGTTTCAACGAAAAATACATTCATTATACAGATTCAGTAACAGCTGACACGCCTGTAATATTGAGAAAGAATAATTTATTATCTATTTCTAGAATAGATAGTATTGTAAACAACTATAGAATTAATCCGTTTGAAATTAATGGTGATATGAAAGAAATTTCATTTGTTGATAATTTAGAAATTTATACTCATAATGGATGGAGTAAAGTAAAACAAATTATTAGACATCTTACAAATAAAAGTATTTATCGAATAAGAACAAAAATGGGAATAGTAGATGTTACTGAAGATCATTCATTGTTAGATGAAAGAGGTAATGAAATAAAGCCACAATAATTAAATATAGGAACAAATTTACTACATAATAAATTATTTTTACACGACAATACAATCACATTGAAACAAATTGTAAGTGATATTTATGTTAATGATCCACCTAATTTAAGATGTAAGCAAGCATTTATAGAAGGGTTCTTTTTAGGAGATGGCTCTGCTGGAATCTATAATTATGAATCAGGAGTCAGATATTGTTGTACTTTAAATAACCAAGACCTTAACCTCTTAATGAAATTAAAAACATATATTAATGAAGCTTATAACAATGATTGTAAAATATATGATACAATGAGATCATCTAGTGTATGCAAACTTAATTTTCAAAATCCAAAACAATATGCTATATACTTTAGTGAAAATTATTATAATCAGTTTAGAGAAAAACGTGTTCCTTGGTATGTTCTAAATGCTGAATATAATATTAGATATTGGTTCTTTGTTGGATTTTATGCAGCAGATGGGGACAAGAAATCTTTTTTTACAAGGAAATATGCAACTATTCGTTTCACACAGAAAAATGAAGAAACCTTTAGTGGTTTATACAATTTGGCATCATCTCTAGGTATTAATTTGGTAGTAAGCGAAAGACAAGATAAATCATTATGCTTTAGTGCGTGTCAAGTTAAAAATAATATTACCAAAGATGTCACCACTGTAAGATACTTAAATAATAAACCACAATATGTTTATGATATTGAAACAGAAGATGGCACATTTAATTGTGGTTTTTCCATTAATTGTAAAAAACACTGATTCAATATACATTTCCAATGAACTCTTCAATAAATTAGATGCTGCTGGATATGTTGGGGGAGAATTGTGTCAATGAAAAAATGATTATGGAAATGGTGGAATTATTTTTGCAATATTTATTGCTCATAAAATAAAATATTGTATTACTGTAGATGAACAAGGGAGACTTAGTGAAAACAAAACATTCAAAGGATATTCACAAGATAAAGTAAAAGTAGAAGATTTTCTAAAATTATATTCGGGGAAAACATTATCGACTACAGTTAATAAACCATGGAAAAGATCTTTAGAAACTGGAATTAGTATTCCTGATAAAAATAATAATACTGAAGAAAAAAAATTCTCTGGTCAAATAAATATTCTTAAACGTCAAGCACCTGATGAAAATGAAATTATGTTACCTTATAACGGAGAAGATATTCAAGCTGAAATATTTCAAACAATCATCTGTGAGAGTAATTTAAGTGATGATGATGACACGTGGGAATGATAATTTTTTTATTACATCTAAAAAATTTATAACATCTAAAAACTGACTACATCTAAAAACTTATTACATCTAAAAGTTTTATTACATATGAAAATATATTTATCGAATATTTTGGTATTTTCTATTAAGTTTTATCATATAACGTTTTATCAAAAGATAATTTAAATTTATTTTCACTAACTATTGATTCTTCATCATCATCATCAATTGATTCTTCATCATCATAAATTGATTCTTCAACATCATAAATTACACTTTTTGTTATAGGATGCCATTCCCTGATAGGATACCATTCTCTTATTGGAATATCTAACTCTAAATTACATTTTTTATCTGATAATAATATAATAGAGAAAAATATTGGTCTTTGATCTCTTTTGGAAAATTTAATAACACCACCATAATCTGAATCACTTTTAGTTTTTATTAAAGATGATAAAATTTTAAATTGATTAGATGTAAATCCTAATTTAAATTTTGTAGACCCGACATATAGTTGTCTAACAGTATCTTCAACTATACCATCATTATTATTTTCAATTGTAAGAAAATGAAATTTAGATAAATTTTGATTATATGTAGTATTAATATCATGTACATCAGTATGAGATATAAATTTTTCTTCACTTAAATTTTTATAATTACTAATATTTTTATAATCTTTTTTACCATTTACACCTTTTTCAGATGTTTCAGAATGATCACTTATATTATCATTATTATTATTATTATAAGATTCTTTAAGATCCGGCAAAGCCCTAGAACCTTCGGTTCGTTTATTATGATTATGATTATGGTCATTGTTAATAGTATAAGGTGTTGTCCACATATAAATTTTTTCTTGTTGAGCTAAACCATTTATATAAGATTTTAACAAATTAATATTTAAATTTGAATATAATCCTATATATGTATCATCATCATATCTTTGGCGCATTTCTAATGTTTCTTGTTTATAAATTGTATCTCTATAATAAACTTGACATAATAAGTCTTCGTTATGTTTTTTACTCTCTATATGAATATTATATTGGTTTTGTTCATCAACAAATAATCTTATTTTTTCTTTGGAAAAAGATTTTAATTTTTTAACAAATTCTTTAATATTGATATAATTAATAATTTTAGTTTCTATCCAATCAGTACTGCTAATTGGCAACACTGCTCTAATAAATCCATAAACATTATTATGACCGATTATAACCATATTTTCTTTATTTAATTCCACATAAGCTACATCATTATATTTACTTACAATATCCATAAATTTTATAAATGGATCACCTGGAAAAATACAATAGTTAGTTTCTATTGAAGGTAAACCTTTTGTTTGTTCTCTAAATATTTCGGCTTGTAATTCGAATAAAATATTTACATCTATACATGGATTATTATTATTATTATTATCAAAACATTTATTTTCAAATCCCGATGATCTCGTCGAATAAGAAGAACAGGATGATGCGGGCGAATATAATTTTTTTAAATTTGCTTTATCCATTTTTTTATTTTTATTAGAAAAAATTTTATTTTTTCTTCTCATTATATAAAAAAATAACTTTTTTATTGTTTTAAAAATGATGTTACCAAATGTTGGTGGAGGTGCATATATCCCGAATAATCGTGAATTAGAAATAGAGATAGAAAATTATATCATGAAAACTGGAGACGTTTTATCTGGTCCATTGCATCTTTCTATTCTTCCGCAACAAAATACAGAGTTAACAAATAAACAATATGTTGATACACAAATCAATGACTTAAAAGAAAAATATATAAACGATGTTTTGGTTCCACTGATGAATGAATTAAAGTTGCTTAAACTTAATGACAAATCATTAAACGAAAAATTATTAAAACTTGATGAAAAGGATAGAGAGCTAGAAGCAGATATAGCAAAACTTTTTAAAAAGATTTCTGAACAATCAAAAATTTTAATATTACTTTCTATAAAGTTGAAATCCACAGTCATTAGAAATAAACATCAGATACAACTATTGAAAGAAAAATTAGAAGATGAAATAGAAAAACTTCCTGAAAGAATTAAAAAAAATTTAAAGCAGTTACAAACTACATTCCAAAAAAGTGTTGATGAATTAAGTTCTAAAATTACTCAACAAATGAAAAAGATGAATAGAATAATAAATGAAGCAAACTCACTTAATCAAAAAGTTGATAAAATGAAAACTCTTAAAATCAATTTAGAAAATGAATTAAAGAAAAATTTACAAGAAAACTAAAAACACACAACAAAATAACAAGAAAACAAAGAACAGTTAGATTCTGTTAAAAGACAATTAGTTGTCCTCAAAATTAAGTTAAATGCTCTTAAAACGGCGTTGAAGATGAATCAGGAGAAAATGCAAGTTAATAGAAAAGAAATTAAAGTACATCACACGCTACTTGACGCAATAGATAAAGTGCAACGGAAAATTAATAAAGTTATCTCGAAGTTGTTGTCAATTCACAAACGTAAATCTTGATCGGACCAAAGCTCCTCGAGGCTTTAGCCGATCGGACCAAAGGTCCTGAGGTTACTAACCAATCATAAACGTAAATATTAACGTAAATATTTTTCCCAAAAGTCAAATTTATTCCTAAAAATGCCTATAATTTATAAACACAATCTTAAACATTTTGCTTCAAATCAAAGAATTGCTCATGAACCACGTATGAATCCTGTTTATCATTCTGATAATAGAGAAACACTTCACACGGAAGGAGCTGGCATCTTTTCTGGTATTGGAAGTATCGTTAACTTAATTAAAAATAATAAAGATTTGATTACATCTGCTGCAAAAGGAGCAGCTGTTATAGGTAGTACAGCTAGTGCAATATCAAATGCTGTTAAGTCTCAAAACGAATTAAAACAACTAGAAGCTATTCGTAAACTTAGGAATGATTCTGAAGAACTAAAAAATTTAAAAAAACTTTCAGAGGAAACAAAAAACAAAATTCCTAACATAGCTGTGGGGGAAACCTTTAGGAGCGGAGCTCCGTCTGATAGTAAACATAAGAAGAAATCGTAGCCATAAAACGTTCAATTGAAGAAATAAGAGGTAATGGTATTAACAGCAACCTTCGGTCTAACCAGCAAAGCTGTAGCGGAGCTGGTCTAGCAAAATTCTAAAATTATATTTTAGTAAAATTATTTTAGCAGAATTTTTTCTGTGTGTGAGAAAAACCAAAAAGTCAAATTATTTTTCTTAAAAATGTCTTCGCTAATTGAAAATAAATTTGAATTAGATAAACCACCAGGTGTTAGTTATAATCAAAAAAGAATGACTATTTAAGAATTGCTATGAATCCCGGATCTTCCAGTAGAGTAAATACTGGAGGAGATTTAATTTTTGAAGTTGATAATCAACAAAGTTATTTATATTTACCTGATTCATTTTTACACTGAATATTCTTTATATAGTGATGCCAATTTTACAACACCATTACCAGAAACCGATAATATTGCATTAGAGAATAATTTTTTCCAAGATTATTTACACAAATGCGTTTAGATGTTGCAGCTCAAAATATAGAAACAATAAGCGATTCTCCAGGCGTAATTGATACAATGCTTAGATTTGTAACAATTGGTGAAAATAATAGAAAGTATGAAATCGAAGGTTGGTTTCCAGATAATAATGATGGTATAATTGTTGATGATTTAACTCACGCTGGAACAGATGCAGCAGGAATTGCGAAAGATGTAGAAAATATTGCAAAACATTTAAATAAACAAATAATGATGCATATAAAGAAAGACGTGAATTTAACAAGAAAAGTAAACATACAATAAATTGGTCATTGTCTCCATTATTCGGATATTTAGATTATGATAAAATATCATATCAATTAAAATTTAAATTAATAATTCATCGTACAGCAAATAATGAATTAATCTTTTTTGGTAAAACTGGAAAAAAAGCATATTTAAAAATTGATAGACTTGAATGGTGGATTAAGCATATTACTCCTAGTTTAGAGGTTGAAACAGCTATTGCAAAAAGATTAAATATTAACAAACCAATTCCAGTAAATTTTCTAAGGAGAACTGCTAGTTCAATAACTTTTTCCGAACAAAGATTTAACTGGCATTTTACTAGAACTTCGAATACTCCAAGATATTTATTACTAACTTTTCAAAGAAATAATTCTCCAAGTTTTGATAAGAACAACAATCTTTTTCATATTAATACAATTCGAAGTTTACAAATTTCATTAAATCAAACCCGATATCCAATTGATCCATTAAGATTCGATGATACCAATAATCAATTTATGGAAGGATATGATTCTTATCGAAATCTTTGTATAGAATTTGGAGTTGAACCACAATTAACTCCTGGAGATTGGAGACATTTATATCATATTTTCTGTTTCGATTTAAATGAACAATCTGAAGATATTATCAAGACTGGTTGTGATGTAACAATTAATATTGAAAAGAAAGATTCCACAACTTCATTGATGGCTTATGGTTTATTGCTAGAAGATGTAAAATATTCTATTGAAATTCCTAATGGAAAGATGGCTAGGATCGGCTGAAGCCTCGAGGAGCTTCGCTCCGATAAGTTAATTAAATTTTTGATAACTAGAATAGATTAAAAATTCTTAACTTAAAATTTTTCATAACTAGAATAGATTAAAATTTTTGATAACTTAAAAATTTTCGTGACTTAAAATGTTTTTATTAAAAATGTCGCAAGCGAAAAGTAATAATAATAATAAAACTGTTGAATTAAAATTACGTAATATTGTTGACAAAAATACACCTAAAACTATTACGATTAACAAAAAAAAGTATTACATAAGTAAACCAATGATAGAGAATATTCAATTACAAGAAGAAAAGAATGGCGGGATTCTCCCATTAATTCCACTAATAACAGGTGGCATAGCAGCTGCAAGAAGTGTTGCAGGTGGGACAGCTGGTATTGTCCAAGCAGTAAATAAAAATAAATCAGAGAAGGCAGCATTAGAAGAACAAAAACGACATAATAGAGAGTTAGAAAAAATTGCGAGGGGTAAAGGAATAGTAGATAATTTTATTAGTAAATTAAATTTAGTTGATGAAGGAAAACGAGTTCTTAAAAATATTCTCCGCAATGTTGATGATTTAATTGAAATTAAAGAAACAAAAGATGGTTCTGGAATCTATCTAAGTCCTAGTATGATTCGGTAATATCCTCAGGACCTTTGGTCCGATCGGCTAAAGCCTCTGAACAAGGTTCTATTCGGTAAAACTTTTATTTTATCTTTTAAAATGAATTCTACAAATTCCGAAAATTTAATTAAATTAAAAATTTCTAATTTAGATTTATTGAATTATCTCTTAAAAGTACATAAAACCTCAAATTGTAAAATTTATGAAGGTAACGATATACAAAAAACATTAGAAAACTTTCCTGGTTTTATTTGGAGTAAATATTCGAAAGAGAAACATTTACCTGGACATTCATATACCGGCCCAGGAACTCGATTAGATATAAGACTAGATGAGAATAATAATCCAAAACGAGGTGAAGAACCAATAAATAGAGTAGATGCCGCGGCTTACCGACATGATTTAGCTTATCGAAATCATGATCTAAGTTCTCGACATGTAGCTGATAAGAAGATGATTCAAGAATTAGATAGTATTCAGAATCCTACATTTAGAGAAAAAATTGAAAGACTGTTTGTTAAGAAAGCTTTACAAGCTAAAATATTATTCGGTCAGGCTTTAAATGAAACGACAGCAAAGCTGTCTGAGAGCAACGCTCGAACCTACGCGTCTGAAATGTCGAATGATCTAGGACGCTATGCGTCCGAAATTCATAAAGAATATAGAAAGCCTAAATATTTATTGAAAGTAAAAGTATTTAACAAAGATGATATTTGGAGTGCTGATCTTATTCATATGCCGAATGAAAGGGACTACAAATACGCATTGACCGTTATAGATTTATATACACGAAACGCTTGGCTAAAGCCTTTGAAAAATAAAAGTGGTCTATCAGTTAAATATGCGTTTGAAGAAATCTTTAAAGAAAGTAAGAGAAAGCCAAAAAAATTGTTTGTTGATAAAGGGTCGGAATTTTATAACCCAAACGTTCAGCCACTATTTGAAACTGTTTATTCAACTGAAAATGCAGGGAAGGCCGTAGTGATAGAAAGATTCAATCGGACGTTAAAAAATAAATTATTCAAGAAATTTACTGAGCAAAGAAATCAGAAATGGTTGAAGATATTACCAGGAATTGTAGAGCAGTACAAAAATAAAGTTCATTCTGGTATTGAAGAAACCCCAAAGAATGCTTCTGACGACCCTGATTTAATCCGAAAGAAAATATTCGAGAATAATTATCCGAATGAGAGTAATCCGAATTTGCAGAAACTTAAGCCGAAATTTAAAATTGGTGATAGAGTTAGAATATTTAAGTATAAGAATAAATTTGAAAAAGGCTTCGTCGGATACTGGACTAAAGAAATATTTGAAGTTTGTAAAATAAATCAAACTTATCCGATTACTTATGAAATTAAAGATTTAGATGATGAAGATATCAGAAGCCGATTTCATCAAAATGAATTACAACGAACTGATTTTTAATTATCATTATTTATTATTGGAACCAACGTTTCGGGAATGAAAATCCCTTGTTCAATTCTAACATAATATCAAGAAATGGTACTCCTTTTTGTAATTTAAATAAAACATAAAGACATAATTGACCACAGTAAGTAGTTCCCGGTTTTTGAATTTGAAATGTATTATAAGTTCCATTGCCAAGTAATTTTTTGACTTCACTTGTAGGTGGAAGTCCATAAGAGTCGAAATAGTAATTATTTCGATTTTTATTAAAGATACCTGCAGACCAATGTATTCCTTTTTCATCTGACGTATGAAGATTTGTTATGAAATTTATAGTTATTGTTGGCTTATTTTTTTGGAATTGTAATTCGTCTCTCATCAATATGTGAAAATTCTTTATTCCCAATTGATTTGCGATTTTCTTTGAATCGAAATTTGTAGTTGTTTGCGTTCCATATAATTTCAAAAACTCATTTATGTTGCTCATTTTATTATAAAAAAATTTCTTAAGGGTCCCCTAGAAGTCAGAAGGGAAGGGGTATTGATTTAAAACTGTTCCATAATGATGTCTTTCCTTACTACTTAGTCAGAAGGGGTATTGATTTAAAACTGTTCCATAATGATGACTTTCCTTACTACTTAGTCAGAAGGGGGGGTATTGATTTAAAACTGTTCCACAATGATGACTTTCCTTACTACTTATTCGATTTTGAAATGATTTAATTTAATCTAAATTAAAAAGGTACATTTGTAAGGAATCAGTTGATTAGCAGAGTTAGTGTTTCGTACATCTTTAATCAACCGCAATTCATTTCTCATCAATAGGTAAAAATTCTTTATTCTCAATTGATTAGCGATCTTATTTAAATCGAAATTCGTAGTTGCTTGTTTGCCGTATATTTTTAGGAAGTCTCTAATGTTACTCATTTTAAATGGAATAAAATCTATTTCAGAAATTTCTCAAAAGAATTGCCGTGTAGCAGCTGCTAAAATTGTGTCAGCTGATACGAGTGAAGGAAATCACAGACAATAGCGCATGATGCGGGTTGTGAAATCTCATTCACACTATGAGAACAAAAGAACAGATACAATCTAAACACAATAGACATATGAGAGAGAAGAGAAATGAATGAGCATTTCTCTTCATTTTGGTTTCCATAACAATCATTCATGCGACATTATTTTGAATGGAAAAATACACCGACTCTCGAACGATGTCGGCACTTTTATCGGCAGCCATGTCGACAAACTTTCTGACACATTTTCCGGCTCCCAGAACCATTTTTGGTGTAAATTTCCATTAGCGTTCAAGGTCATTCTATTAAAAGCATACGGGAATTATTCTCATTGAAGACAAGCAATTGTTTTAAAGAATGCATGTCATTGTGAATACAATATTCCTGTAACAGACAGGATCGAGAGAGAGAGAGAGAGAGAGAAAGAAAGAAGTCACGCTGCTCCGTAAAAGTTTAATTGAGATAACGAAGGATATATTCTTGCGGTTTCTTCCACTTTTGTTTCTTCCATTTTCGTCGTCGCCGTTACCGTCGCCGTCCCCGTTGTGGTTTCCATTTTTAAAGAAATATTTTGAATAAATGTTTTGAATACAATCTTCTGGTATATTGAGACTACGTGATATTTTGAGACAACTTAAATTTTCGTCTGCCTAAATTTTCAAAATTCTTAGACCACGTGATATTTTGACACAACTTAAATTTTCGATTACGTGATATTTTGTGACAACTTAAATTTTCGATTACATGAAATTTGGAGTCTACCTAAATTTTTGAAATTTTGATTTTTTGAAAACTTGTCACTACCTAAATTTTCGGCCTTCGCCCTTCGGCCACGTGAAATTTGAAATCTACCTAAATTTTTGAAATTTTGATTTTTTGAAAAAAACCCGCAAAAGTGTGACATCCGGCGCAAGCGAAGCGAAGCAAAGCGAAGCGAAGCGAAGCAAAGCGAAGCGAAGCGTCGCGCCGGATGTCACACTATATACTACTATCCAAGCGTCTAGCTCTAGCATGGACAGGTGGACCATGAGTTTCAATATGATGTTCAATTCCGTGTTTGTTTCTATTTACGTCAAAATGTGGTACTAGAATGTCAGGATATTCGCGCACAATCGTTGCATATTGGTTATCTGTGGCAACTGAGAGGCCATGAATTTGATATGAATTTTCGAGGACTTTCGCATTGAAAACATAGAAATCATTCAAGTCAAATAAACGGCGTCCACGTAGATCGATAGCAAGATAATTGTTTATAAAGAATCTGCGCCGAGAATTGGCTTTGTTACGTCAGCGATGTAAAACTCTTGATAGTATAATCTTTTCCCGCCAATAGAGAATGATAACTTTCTGGTTCCCATGTTCGGATGATAGAGCCATTGGCAGCGAGCGATAAGAGGATCGGTTGGAGCACTTGTCTTGTGAAGTAGCTGGAATAACTGAAACGTCAGCACCAGTATCAACAAGAAACAATTGGCCTGTGCGACGATCCCAAACATATAACGTGTTCCGTTTGGTTCCGCCGGCCGCCTCCACGCCTAGCGACCGGCTGTGGCATTTCCCGATGCAGAATTTTGATGCGTGATTAGGCTTTCAAATATACAGCCAGGGTGGCAACGACGAGCTTTAGGGCCGAACTTGGAATGATAGAAGCAAATGTTAGACTAGGAACTAGAAGTGCTTGATCTGCCATACTCGCGTTGTTGATCAGATGAACGTGGTCGACGGAAATTTCGAGATGAGGCATTGATCTCAACACTATGTGCGTTTGAAGTTTCCGTCGAATCAACATGATGAAACAATGTAGATCGCGACTGAATGATTCTGTCAGCCGTTTTCGCAAGTTCCTGAATAGTAGCGAATTCTTGACCAGCTAGTATGCTGCGTACATCGATCGGTAAATTTGAGAGAAAAAGTGCTCTTTACGAGTGTTTGGATCATTATTAAGCGAATCGATTTTTCGCAATAATGCAGTAGGTTTGCGATCTCCTACTGGAAGGAATTGCCATATGAACTTCTATATGCAGATGACCTTCTCCTTATGGCTGACTCGGAGGAAGATCTTCAAGCGAAATTGCTGTGTTGGGAGAGAATTGTCCTGTAAAGGTTTGAAGATGAATGCCACAAAGACAAAGATCATGGTAAGCGGTGGTAAAGACACAGTCGAGAAGAAGTACCAGACAGCAAAATGGCCATGTGTTAAATGCTGCAAAGGTGTGGGAGCGAACTCAATCCAATGTAACATCTGCAATGGTTGGTTACATGCGTGATGCTCAAAAGTGAAAGGGAGACTCACTGCGGCTATCAATTACAAGTGTGAGAAGTGCTGATCAGCTTCGAATGATCCTCTGCTTATCAGAGAGAAGGTCGAATAAAGAATTGCGACAGGAAATGGGGCTAGAGAACATCTTGGATTCGATCAGAAGACAAAGGTTGCGCTGGTTTGGTCATGTGCGGAGGAAGAGCGAGTCGGAATGGGTCAAGAAAGTTGCGGACATGGAAGTATCTGGCAAGCGTGCTGTTGGACGCCAAAGAAAGACCTGACGCGATGTCATCGCCGAAGACCTGAAAATTGTTGGTGCTCAAGAAGCTGATACACACGATCGCCAGAGTGGAGGAGCATCATCAAGCGGAAATCGTCTAACCCAGCATCTTCTGGACCACAAGGACGCAAAAAGGGATGAGTGAGTGAGTGAGTCAATAAGGCAAAAAGGTTTCATGAGTAGGAGATATCTAAATATTACAGCAACATGGAAAAAAGACTCAAAACTCACTGCCTGGGAATGATTGTTCCAGGCATCACTCAGAGTAAATTTCACTTTATTGCCACTGTTGTATCTTTTTGTCCATATGGCTTCTTTTACAATTGAAAATTGCAATTACCTAAATTAAAATTAATTAAAATTAATTAATTGTAATTAAATCATAATTGTAATTGTAATAAAATTACCAGGAAGCTTCAAATATGACATTAAATTGAAAAAGAAAATCGGTAAAATGATGATGAACAACAACAAGTCTATAGCTATAATTCTACATTTTCAATATATCAGAAGAATTGAAACGGAAATTGATATCAGACGTCAATGCTTGGATTTATTGTTATTAAATCCCAGTGATAAAAAGAACGTCTTTGAATTTCTCTCAAGCAGTCAAATTTCCACAAAATCACATAAAAATAAATTGATAGTTGATAGACTGAGTCCCTTAAAAAAGCTATCCATATGCACATCAGAACCTGTTGTCTCAGAAGAAAGACCAAAACCAAAACTTGGTAACAGTCGTGAATCTCAGTAGTAGAACTCTTACTGACGATGAAACTAAACTGCTAGAGAAGGTTTTGAACTTTGCAATTGCTCCAAAGAAAATTCCAGTCCCTGATATCATTTCAAAAACAGAAACAGCTATTGTTGGTCGAAATGAAGCCAAAAATAATTGGGTGAGAACTGAAGTTTCCCGTGCTATCAAAAATACAAGGCCTAAATCGAATCTAAGCAAAGAGGAGCAGAATGCTTTGAAGCATCTTAGAGAAGATCGCACAATTAAGATTTTAAAGGCAGACAAAGGTAATGCTACTGTCATATTAGATTCTCTTATTTACGAAAAAAAGCTTAATTTGTTAATCGAGGAATATAGATAATAATATAGTATAATAGACTCAAATCTGATCCCGGTAATCGTTACAGGACACAAATGTACGATATTCTACAACCGGCACTTTCTGATGGCAGAATTTCAAAGGATCTTTTATTGCATTGGTGTCCAACTCATTTTCAAAAACTTCATTTTTATGGCCTGCCAAAAATCCAAAAGCCGAATATTCCTCTTAGGCCAATTGTGTGGATCTTTCAACAGTATGTTATCCAAACATTTGATAAAAAAAATAATAATAAATAAACATAAATAATATAATATATATTTATAAATATATATATTATATTTATCTTTTTATAATTATATTAAAAAATATAATAATAATAAACATCATCAAGCCTTTTGCAACAAGCGGCTTGTTATTGTTCAATAAAAATAGCAATAATCCGTGCTGGAAAATTCTTTGGTGTTATTTGTGTTGCACACAAGATATAATTCACAAACATAAATAATTTACAGATTGCAAGTCATTTCTTGAAATATGCAGCACACCTATCTTTTTTATCTGCACATTCGCACGGCAAGTCAAGTTATACTCTCTAACAAAAGAAACCTACCAGGTAGATTTACATCTCATTCGATTATCATGACTACATACATTAGAAACAATTAGATCAGGCATATACTGTATATACATGTATATCAGCAACATAGACATTTATACAGACATTCAAAAAACTATGTCACTGGCTAGGCCAACCTTACATCACAAAACTATGAACTATTGAAAATCTATGCAAATAGAGGCTACTGACTATTCGTCAGAACATCCTGGCCCCCTTGGACCGATCACGGATTGTCCAAATGTCATCACTATCATTGTCTCACTTTTCATCAATACACAGACAAGAATCATCTTTTTCGAGAAGATGCAGTTTCTGAATTGGTCGAGTTAGGAATCCTTTCTCTGTTTTCAACCGGAAAGTTCTTGCAAGACCGTCTTTTCCTTTGATCACTTCTGTTATTCTTCCCAGGGGCCATTGTGGACGAGATATCTTATCTTCTGCAACTAGGCAAACGTCACCGACTTGAGGTGTCTCCTGTTCTGTCAACCATCGCTTTCGAGGCATTAGTGTTGGCAAATATTCAGTTGACCATCTTTTCCAGAAATGATTCAGGAGATTTCGAAGATGTTTGTATCGCTCGTTGATGGATACTGGAATATTCCGATCATTCAAAACAGGGAAATTCTTCAGGTTGTGTCCAAAAGCCAAGTGTGCGGGAGTTATCGGCTGAAGGTTCATTGGATCGCTGCTCAGGTAAGTCAGTGGCCTTTGGTTGAGTGAAGCTTCAATGTCTGTTAGCAAGGTATTCAATTCAAAATCTCTAAACGGCATTGCTGGCTGCTGGCCGTACGCTCGTGATCTCGTGTGCATGCATACCTATCTACAGTTTTTTTGATATCTTCCACTGATCGATGTTTGGTAAAATTTATACAACTGGAATCGTCATCGTCTTGGGATAATTGTTCTCGCATCAGTTTATCTCATCACTTCCTGATTCATTCGTTATAAGGATATTAAGTGCTTGTGACCCTTTTGGCTGATATCTGCTCAGTCCGTCGGTTACTTGTTAACTTTTGTGTCCGTGTTCAACAGCATATTGCATTCCTTCAGATCGATAGTGCAAACATTTCTAATTTCTATGATTCAGTGAATCGTTACTATCGCTCCGTCATCCGTGTCTCAGTGGCCGTTTGGTTTAGCACCGTGCCATTACCCTAGAAGGTCTTGAGTTCAAACGCCGTCATTCATTCTTTCATTTTGGTTTATTTCTGTGTCACACGGAATTATGAAAGTTTTTCGGAAGCAAATACACAAGAATAATCTGAGCATTTTTTCTTTTAATGCTTCTAGTATCCGAGGCAAACTCAGTGACTTTAATCACTTTTTTGATGCCAATGGTCACAACCAGTTTGACGTCATCTCTTTAACAGAAACGTGGTTGAATGAGAATATCTACGATGGAGAAATATTATCGAATTCAAAATACAATGTATTCCGTCGCGATCGTGACTTGACAACCAGTAATAAGAAGGACGGAGGTGGTGTTCTGATCGCCATTAGTTCTCTCTATCAATGCAAACGCCGAACCGATCTTGAGACTGATATTGAGATTGTTTGGATCAAAGTAAAGGCTGATAAAACCCGCAAATTGTATATTGGTACTGTTTATCTACCACCTGGTTCAAACTACTCCAAGATAGATCTTCTTGAAGACCCGCTTGATCGAGTACACCTTGCATGTGGTCGGGATGGTGCTGTTATCCTTCTTGGAGATTTTAACATGCCTGATATTACTTGGGAATTTTCAAATGAAAGATCTTTTGCGATTTGTTCGAATGCTGACAATCTTCGCTCGGTCAGCTCTCATTTTTTGGATGCAATAAACAGTAATGAGCTTCGCCAACACAATATTTTGCCCACGTGCAATGGAAAGCCCTTGGATTTGGTTTTCAGTAACAATTTACCTTTAACTATCGATCATACTGCTAATCCGACGACCTCTACTCACCAAGCCTTATCCATCAACTGTGTACTTACCACCCACTCAGAAGTCACTACAGTTTAACGTTCCACCTATAACTACAAGAAAGCTGACTTCAATTTGATTCGTGGCCTGCTTGCTTGCTTATGCTGGTCTCATATCTGCTGTACTAAAAGTGCTACTGATGCATTGTCAAACTTCGGTGATGTAATTTTTGCGATCATTACCGATCATGTTCCATTGGTGAAATTCAAAAGCACTAAGTTCCCATATTGGTACAGCTCAAATTTGATTTCACTAATCAAAGAAAAGGAGCGTGCATGGAAAAAGTACAAACAGAACGGTAACAACAAAGATTCTGAACACTACAAGATATTTTCTGCTCTTCGCTCAGATGTTAAGCAGATGCAAAAGAGTTGCTATTCTGATTATATGCATCAAATTGGTGCATCCATCAAGAGTAACCCAAAGAGATTTTGGACTTATGTCAAATCTATCAAGGCTTCAGACTCTTTCCCGAAGTCTGTGACATACAATTCTGTTGAATACAATTTCTTTCGTGACATTGCTGAAGCATTCTGTCGCTATTTTCAATGAATCTTTGTGCCTGAAAATAACTTTTTTTTACTTTACTGTAGCTTCTATGATGTTCCTTTATTTCGCTTACCTAAATGTACTCCAGAAGAAATGAAATCTGAACTCCTAGCTCTAAATCGCAATACTGGTTGCGGCTATGATGGGGTTCCTGCTATTTTTCTGATCGAGTGTGCCACTGAATTGTGTTATCCATTGTCTGTGATATTCAACCTCTCGATAGACTCTGGCGAATATCCGTCTAACTTGAAATTCAACAACATTGTTCCAATCTACAAGTCAAAAGGGGAAAAGTCTTCTGTTGAATCTTATCGTCCCATATCGATTCAACCTATAATAGCTGAAGTTTTCGAGCGCATTGTTAACCGCGCTCTTAGTACTCACGTTAAGAGCTTTATCTCTGATGATCAACATGGTTTTTGTAAAGCCAAATCTACTACAACGAATTTATTACGTTACTGTGAATTTATTTCATCATCTTTTGATGATAGCGTTGAAGTGCATAGTATCTACACTGACTTTTCTAAGGCTTTTGATACTATCTCCCATGCTTATTTATTACTTAAGTTGGAAAATCATTTTGGTATCTGTAACAATGATTTGAAGTGGTTTCAGAGTTACCTTACCGATCTACAGGATGGTCGCCAACAGGAGGTTCTTCACACTTGAGTTGATGCTTAAAAACAGCTTTCGTCTCTCCTTGAAATTTATTGACCAGATTAAAATAATTAATTAAAAGATATGTACAACCCCTACGCGTTTCGAGCGTTCGCTCTTCCTCAGGGGGTAATTCGCTAAAACCAACTGATCTGGCCGCTCATGTGGGCTGCTTATATACACTGCTATCGGTTGAGAGATGTTTAAAATGCCGTCAACTCTTTTCTTCGATTAATTTTTGGAATCAACTGTTTAATGTAACGAGCTTCAGTCAGTCTAGTGTCCAATGCATCTTTGCATTTATCAAGAATTTCAAGGTCAAAATCAGTCAAACGTTTTGGTCTACATTTCAGACAATGTTCTGCCATAGCATTCGAATCAAAATTACCTTTATCTACAGCACGCTTGTGTTCATTAAAACGATGCTTAAAAGGACGCGAGGTTTGACCAATATAGAAATCTTTACAATGATGGCATGTAAATTTGTATACCAAAAACCGATCTGTACACTTCATCTTATTAGGCAAACTCTCACAAACAAGGCAACTTTCGTGTTTTTCTACTTTTTGTTTGAATTTCAAGGCATTATATAAAGTTTTATTAGGGGAGCTAACAAGATTTATCGGTAACTCATATTTTTTAATTAATTTGCGGATATCACGATCAGTTTTATCGTTAACAAATCCGAGTTTTAAATACGTACTGTTTTTACGTATTTCCTTGCACCTTACCGATCGCTACCAGCGTTTTTTTGCATGGTTTTGCGTCGGACTGGGCACCTGTTTATTCAGGGGTGCCACAGGGGTCTATTCTTGGGCCCTTGATGTTTCTTATGTACGTCAATGATATACCATCTTGCCTCGAAACTTCAATTGTCTATTGTTTGCAGATGACATCATAATTTTTAAAAGAATATCTAGTTTGAAAGACTGTATAGACCTGCAGCGTGATTTGTCCAATTTTTGTGACTGGTGTTCAAAATGGAAGTTGTGTCTGAACGTTGATAAATGTTTTGTGATGAAGTTTTCCCTTAAACGTGTTGTACAACTTACGTTTGACTATACCTTGAACTCTTCGTCTTTAAACCATGTCCCACAAGTGAAGGATCTAGGGGTCATGTTTACCAACAAATTGTCTTTTTCACTTCACATCTCTATAATTGTCAAGAAAGCTTTCCGCATGTTAGGTTTTGTGAGAAGAACAATGAAACACTGTCGTAATGTAAATGCACTCAAAGTTTTATATAATGCTTATATTCGATCCCATCTGGATTATTGTTCGCCAGTTTGGTCACCTAACGCGAAATGTCACATACAGAAATTAGAAAAAGTTCAGAAACGTTTTGTAAAATTTTTGTCCTTTCAAAATCATACAGTGTATGATACCGATCGTTATGTGGAACTCTGTGACAAGTTCAATTTGACAACATTGCAACAAAGACGTAAGATAACTGACTGTGTTATGTTCCACAAAATTTTGCACGCCAAAATCAATTCGTGTCATCTTGTTTCTTCGTTTTCGTTACATGTTCCAACTAAACGCACGAGGCATACGGGTGCTAAAGTGTTGTGTTCCATGAAGCCGTATCGGTTGGTTGTTAGAAAGAATACATATTTTCCATGAGTGATGAGTGCCACGAATGATGAAAATCGCATCGACTATTTTGACATTGGTCTCAGCAAAAGTTGCATATCAAAAGCCATCCGCTCTTCTAGTTTTTAAAGTAGCCGATAATGTTGGTTACCTTTTGTATTTTATCTCTCCTTACTTTTACTTTTAATTTCTTGAATAATTTTCGTGTGTGTATTTTTGTAACTGATGTATGTGACATGCTATTGGCACTTTGTACTGTTTGTCATTGATACAAATAAACAAATTCAGAATAGCCGAGGCTTGCATGTCCCAAAACTTTGCGAAGTGGCTCCTTCAGAGAACGATTAATTCTTTCGTAGAATCCACCACGATTAGGGCTTCTTTCTGTAATGAATTTCCATTTGATACTACTATCGACAAGGAACTTGTTGATATCTTCACTTTTCAGATCAATTTTGGCATTGTGAGCTGTCGAAAATCGAAGTATTTTATCGGCCTTTTTGAACGTAGTCTGATTGTCACTAAATATAGTGTTGCACCATCCCCGTCGATTCATCATTCTTCTCAATGCTGCCAAGAATTCTTCCGTGGTCATATCATTCGTTAATTCAAAATGGACCATCCGTGCGCAGGTAAAAATACAAATGTAAGCCTTTTGAGTGATTCTTTTGTCGTGTGATTTCAGATAAATTATCCCAGTGAAATCAAGTCCGATCTCGGAAAATGCCGGAGAAACACATACTCGCTCTTCTGGAAGAATTCCCATTTTTTGATGCAGGGGTTTCGTGTTTGCGTGTTTACATTTTTTAATCGCTTTTCGAACTTGTTGTATCCTGCGGACAATGACAGTTGCTAGTGTGAACATAAAGAATCAATTTCTCAATTAAGGGATCTTTGTTTGGAAGAATTATTGGATGCTGTGTTTCTTTGGGTAAATCAGACATTGACAATCGATTTCCTCCAACAATTAGACGGCGTGAATCATCCCTCTGCTATGCAAATCTGCAGGATTTTCCTTTCCTGGACAGTATTTCCAATCCGCAATCGAAGTTAAATCATGGATGTCCTGGACACGGTTTCTCACCCAACCTTTCCATCGAGAGCTAGGTTTGGCTATCCAAGCAAGAGTAATCTCTGAATCTAGCTACAAATGAATTTCATCGATGTGAATGCTTCTGCTGCTTGCTTTCATAATATAATCCTTAAGTTTTGCCAGACTATGAGCAGACAGGAGTTCGAGCCTTGCAATTGGAGGTTTTTTCAATGATGCCACCCGAGTCTTAGCCATCAAATAGGCAATTTCAACATTTCCATTTGTGTCTTCAATTCTGAGATAGAAAACTGCTCCGTAAGTCTCAAGTGAGGCATCAGCGTACCCATGAAGTTGGATTGATTTGATTGATTTCCCATGTATTGTTCGGAAAGGACACCGAGGAAGCTCAATTGTTTCAAGAATACGGATTTCATCTGTCCACTTTCTATATCGAGTTTCAATTGATCCCGTAATTGGAGTCTTCCATTCGACTTTTGCTTCCAAAACTCTTGTATGAGAATCTTTGCTCTCACGATGAAGGCAGAAAAAATCCAAAGATATCATAGATTGAGCTCAGCTTACTCAGGATTGACTGTTTCGTTACGACTTGGTCCTGTTTAATGATAGAATCCTTCACATTGCAATAAAATGTATCTCTGACAGTATGCCACTTCAAGCCTAGTGATCCAGTTAAACCAAATTTATTGTCATCTAAGTCAATCACCAGATTAGGAAGTCTTTTGCTTTCAGGAATAGTTTGCATCACTTTCTGAGAGGCAAAATTTTGTTAAATTCCAACCTCCTGATAAGAAGAAACTATTCAACTTGGAGCATTTTTCAATCACTTCGTCCTCGGTCTGTGCGCCTTCGTGAACATCATCCATATAGACGTTTGTTTTGATCGACTCCACAAATTCCTCTCCATATTGATCTACATTATCCATGGCATGTTTCTGCATTGTTGAGATACACAAATAGAGACTTGAACTTTCTCCAAATAGTACTCGTTCCATCATGAATATTTTTGGTTGTGTTGACTTATCACAATGACGCCACAAATAAAGTTGATAGTGTTGATGCTTTTCATAGACCTTGGTTTGTGGAAACATATTTTGTATATCTGCATTTATTGCGATTCGATGCATCTGAAACCTCAATAGAATTGATGCAATATCAGGTAATAGATTAGGGCCTTGAAGGAGCACATCATTCAGAGATGTTCCATTATGGTCTTTCGCACTTGCATCAAATACAATTCTTGTTTTTGTTGATGTGCTGGTTTCTTTGAACACAGCATGATGCGGTATGAAGTAATGTTCTTGTTTCAGGACATCTTTGACTTCTTTCCCTGAGAGCTCGCGAGCAAAGCCCAATTCAGCGTAATCCATGATTGCCTTTTCGTATACATCAATTCGATCTGGTCTTTTCACTGGTTTTTCAGTACATTCCAGTCTTCGAAGAGCCTCTGTGTAATTATCTTCCAAACAAGGTCTGTCAGGACGAAATGGAAGATCGACTACATATCTTTCACCATCATAAAATGTATTCTTATCGAATATTTCCATCGCGGTTTTCTCATCACTGGTATACACAGTTGAATTATCAGTCAGTCCAATTGAATCATATTCCTAAAATCTCTCTAACTTCTTATCCAGCAAAGACAACTGATCGGTAACCTTGGGTTCTTTTCTCTGAATAAGAAGACTGCTTCTGCTTGCTTTGCTTTTATCATCGCAAGATTTCATCAATTGCTTGTGGCAAGGTCCAGCAATTACATACCCAAACAGAGACTTGACTGCAATTGTCTTGATGTCCCTTTTACTTTCTGAAGGAAGAACCACTTCCCCATTCATTAATTGATAGTAGTACCGTGCACCGATGAAGATATCAACTGACGATTTGGGTTGTGGAAATAGATCAGCGAAAGGGAGATTGGTTAGATGTGTACATTGCTCAATATCAAAGTCTAATACTTCAAACGGAGAAGAAATACATCCATCCTTCACATGGCCTTCAATCACAAATGTCAGTTGAGTTTGCATCCAGGGACCGATTGTAGCCTTTACCATTTTGCCATGAAGTGGTCTGCCATTTCCAGACCCAATTCTTTAACTGAGGATGCAGTGAAAAATGTCATGTGACTAAGGGAGTCCAGTCCGATTCTGGCCTCCTTTCTCCGATCACTGTTGTATATTCTTGCCCTTGCAGTTGGCAATATAGTGTCGACAGAATCAATTTCTCTTCAATAAGTGCCATTGTTTTCATTTTTGTCCACATGCCTTTTAGTTAGTAATGTTCGTGTCACTTTGTTTGATTTGTCTTCAGATGACTTTCCATTCGATAAATGTAATAGTTTATGGTGGAAACCTTGGCAAGTATCACACTTGTATGGATTTTTTTGGCTGACCATCTTGATCATTTGGTAGGAGACACTTATTGCATAGATACCTCATCTTTGAATGATAGGTATAATGACGATCTTTTTCATCCAAGGTTGTGAAGTCTGGAAACTGAGGTAAACTATGATCACCTTGGCAGAAAGGACATGTGATTCTCCTTGGAGTTACAGGTTTCTTTTGATTTGTGACGAGAGCATGTGCGGAGGATTTTTCTCTATAATCATCATTTTTCCAGTTAGCACTTTTCGGCTCTTTGTACGGATTTCCGTTGTCTTTTTTCTTTTCATTTTGGCAACTTCTTTGGCATTCAATTTTGTTTCAATAAATTTGAAAAGATTGTCGGTCATTAGAATGTCACTTCTCTCAATTGCAGAACTGACCACTCTTTCGATCCATTCTTCTTGAAGTTTTACCGGCAATTGATGCTCAATAATTTGGAGAATGATTTGATCCTTTGTGACCTTACTTTTTTCCGGAAGTGCTTTTATGACTCTTGCGTTATCGAGCAGCTTTTGAAGACTTCTGAAATCTTCATTCGCTTAATTAATTCTCGTTACTTTCTAACAAGGAATTTATAAGCCTATGAGTTGCTGCTTCTGGCTTACCCCATCTTTTCTGTATGTGTTGAACCGCGGCATCATAATTCTCCGCAATTAGTTCATAAGAGTCGAGTACGCCAAATGCAGAACCATTGGCATCTTTCAAGTATTTCAACTTGTAGAAACGAGACACGCTTGTATTGTTGTGGACAATCGGTTCGAATGAATCCCAAAAAGTCGGAAAGGATAGAATGTTTCCATAGAACAGAGGTAGTTCAATATTTGGAGGCAAAGGTCCACCTCATTTTCGATCCTTCGTAAGTGATCAAGGTAAGCTTTTGCATGTGGAGAAGCCGAATAATAGTCATCAGTAATTTTCCTGAACTCTTCGACCATCTTTTCTCTATCACAAGTATTGCTGAATGGCACGACCTTTTGTTTCTGAAAATTGTTCAAACTGTTCATTGAAACTGCACATCTTTTCAAAAGGGATTCTTATTCGTAGTAGGACTGATTGTTACATACATGTTCGTTTAATTTGTGCAATAATTCTTGCAGTTCCTGTAGTATCATCTGAAAGCGAGTTTTAATCATTTCATTGTCTAGTTCACAGGAAATACCAGGTCCAATAGAGCGTGATGTATTTGTAGCTATATTTAGAGCTTCAACAGCTCTAAAAGAATCTATTTTGAGGTTCGAGGAGGATTTCACTAAATCGTCTTTGATCTTCTCTTCTTTCTTTTTCTTGTCTCTTACGCTCTTCTTCTTCTCTGCGACGCTCTTCTCTTCTCTCTTCATCTTGTCTGCGACGTTCTTCTATTCTCTCTTCATCTTGTCTGCGACGTTCTTCATCATTGCGCTGTTGTTGCTGCATCATTGCATAAATTACTTGCATCATACTGATATCCACTGAATCTCATGAATTATCACCGGTACATCTTGCAAATGATGTAGGTCCACTGGTAATACCTACCTCACCTGGTAGCTTGAGACTTTTCATTGTCATCATTCCTTTCATTTGATGCGAGCCACTCACTACGGCGAACTTTTATTATTCTGTCGATCAAAGTTGCCTCCTGAGGAATTAATGCCAAGTTTCTTTGCTTCTGTTGATAATTACGATTTCCTTTTTGACTGTAATTCACTTTTCCATGATGATAATAATCATCCAAAGATTCGTTCCGTGCGTCATCAGTTATCGATTCAGTAGACATAGTTGACTTGTAGCAATATTCACAAAACTAAATCACCATAGTCTTTTCACACATATTTCAAGAAAAATGCTATTGTTCAATAAAAATAGCAATGATCTGTGCTGGAAAATTCTTTGGTGTTATTTGTGTTGCACACAAGATATAATTCACAAACATAAATAATTTACAGATTGCAAGTCATTTCTTGAAATATGCAGCGCACCTATCTTTTTTATCTGCACATTCGCACGGCAGGTCAAGTTATACTCTCTAACAAAAGAAACCTACCAGGTAGATTTACATCTCATTCAAATTCATAACGATTATCATGACTACATACGTGTACATTAGAAACAATTAGATCAGGCATATACTGTATATACATGTATATCAGCAACATAGACATTATATACAGACATTCAAAAAACTATGTCACTGGCTAGGCCAACCTTACATCACAAAACTATGAACTATTGAAAATCTATGCAAATAGAGGCTACAGACTATTCGTCAGAACACGGCTCTTCATTTATCAAAAATTCATCTGATGTTATTGATAGACTATCAAAGACCACTGATCTAAATGAAGGAATTATCCTGAGTTTGGATATCGTCTCACTTTTCACGAACATTCCTTTAGATAAATCAATTAACATAGTTGAAGAATGCTTATTGAATGACTCTAACACTATCCAACAGAACTACTTTACAAATAATCAAACTTCTGCGTTTTTGTCTAACTTGCTGTTACTTTCAACATGGAGACTCAATTTATCAACAAACGGATGGAGTTGCAATGGGTGGAAGTCTTAATTGTTTGTTCTATTGCCAATATTTTTCTCTTCCATCTTGAGAAAGAAGCTGAAGAAAAATCAACAGCTAATTGCATTGGTTGGCCCTCTATTTATCTACGTTATGTCGATGATATATATTTTACTACAGGGATGAGAACGCCGTCACAAAACATCCGGAGGATCTCTTCTAGGGGGCTCATTTTCAGTTTTGATATCATAACAAGTAATCAAAGAGTCAATTTTAAATAGCTATGAATCTTTATGCGCCTTCACACTTAATGGGAATCTTCATGCCATATTAAGGCAAAGTACCGGGGACAAAATCTCTCTTTTGGGAGTGTAACTAGTAGAATATGATGCTTTATAAAACACTACTTCATAAACATGCTTTATAAACACTACTCTTGTCCTGTGTTCGAACCTAGGTGATAACGTATTTTGCTAATTGGTTCTCGCTACATTGTTTTTGCGTCTTCATTGTGATCGATCTATTGCATCTTACCGTTTCAATTATATTGTGTCAACAACGCCAGTTGAAGCTTCCAAGAACAATGTTAGAGAGACCAAGAGATCTGGTAAGAAAACGAGAGAGGTGGAGTGCTCGTGTATGCAGAATGTTAAGGTGTTGATTAACAATCTAGAGATTCGGATGATTGAGAGGATGGATGCTGTCCTACAGAGAGTTGATGCTCTATCAACAAAGTTGGAATATGTTGAAAAGTCTTTGGCATCATTAGAAGAAAAACTCAAAAACAGCATAAAATTGAGATCAATAATATTTACAAATCTCTATCTGTGATATCTGACCGAAGTAATTTGGTTTTGTAAGAGGTTGAAGCATGTGAATTTCGAAGACCAAACCTTATAATCAGTGGCATAGTTGAGAAGGATCATGGGACGCTGGAACAACGGAAATTGCATGATGCTGACACAATAAATAATATATCAATTTCCCATATTCTACGCATTGGAAAATCCAGTTCAGTCCGGCCACGTTTATTGAAAGTGATTTGTGCTGACCAAGTCTCAAGGCATAAATTACTGGGGCTGGCAAAAGGTTGAGAGAGATGAACAATTACAAGATGGTATTCATTAATCCGGATCTCACGCCTCCAGCAACAACATCAAAAATTTCTAAGATCTGAAGTGAAAAGAAGGAGAAATGAAAGTGAAGATATATCGCGGGAAAATTGTAAATATGGATTCAAGTCAACAGAATTTTCGTTAGAGTTGCCTGTTAGAGTTACATGGAGGATTTGCCTTCAATTCGGTTAGCGAACGTTCCTTCTGCTTCTCCGAAAATCGACGAAATCCGTACAACGATTCTCTTGAAAAATGTTGATATCTTTGTTTGTATTGAGACTTGGTTACATCCCAACATAGATAATCAGTCAATCAAAGTTCAAGCGTTTTCTTGTATTCGAACTGACAGAATAAATCGCATTGGAGGTGGAGTGGCGGTATGGATTCGTGATTCTATTCCACATAGAAAGGTAGAGGTCACTTCCATGTTGGAGTTTGAGTTTGTTTTTCTACTGCTTCCGACAACGAAGATAATTTTTCTTGTCGCTTATATCCCTCCAGTTTTAGCTATTCGTGATCGTGAATATTTGAATTATTTCACCATCAATGAAATTGATAAATTGTTGAGCAAGCAAATTTGATTTTTTTGATTTTGTTATCTCTGGAGATTTGAATCGTTTCGATGTGACTGCCATTTCACAGCATTTAATCCTGATAAATTTGAATTGCAAAGTCACATATGGAAGTGCTGAATTAGTCTACATTTTGCTCTCTGAAAATTTGTCGAATCATTATACTGTAGAAAATTGTGCACTCATTGATGTATCTGAGGTACCCCACTCGTCCCTCATGGCAAGACCGAATAATGTAAATAGTAATACAACTTTTTATACAATTCGAAATGTGTATGATTTGCGTCAGTCATTCCTCCGTAACTTTATGTCCTCCTTGAAAATAGATTGACTGATCTTTTGTGTATGATGGATCCATAACTCTTGACATGAAGTGTTATTATTTTCACAAAATTTTACAGTTGTTGACAGATGAGTGTATACCAACAACCTTAGTAAAACAATCGTCAAAGGATAAGCCTTGGATGAATTCTATAGTGAAATCCCTTATCAACAGAAGGTGGGATGCTTTTCGTCGGGTGATTTCGCTGTACAGGGTGTTTATAAAGTCGCTACCCGATTTCATTTCATTTTTACCACGAAACCGAATATCGAATAGCTAAGTTTGCTAGTCACGTATTATGATGGAGACCTTATATTATGGAGTTTTATGGACAACAGTAATTATTAGACATTTTGTTATTTTTCATGACTTCTGAAGCGTAAATAGTAATGGTATATATTCCCATCTCTATGTTATGAAATTTCATTATTATTTATGAGTTTTGAAGCGTCAAAAGTAATGTAATGAGTTAAAGGATTATCAGTTTTACTCCAATTGTTTTGTGCTGAATGAATGAATGAACAATTTCATACAACTAGTGTAGAACACAATCGATCAACATTTAAAATCATAGATATCTGATATTTGAATTACTGTTTCTATTGACTACCTTCAATTGATCGCGGTATCTGTCGAAAACTGTAACACTACGAGTCTGTTAGGCATATTGTCCAGTTTCTTGCTTGCATTATGTTGACAGTTGAAGAGCGCATCAGAATTGTGATACTGATGGCAAAACTAGAGTCCGTTACGTCAGTTGAACGCCATTTGAAGAAAGAAGGGGTAATGAACATTCCTACTCACAAAAGCATGCGATCCATTCAGTTTTGGACGCTCCTCGTTCTGGCAGACCTTCCATTGAAGAAGAGAAGGTCGAAGAAATCAACAATTTTTTCGATGAAAATCCTTCCACATCACTTCGACAAGCCGCCACCATAACACAAACTCCTGTCAGCACCTTACGGAAAACTGCGAGAACAGTTGGAAATGAAACCCTTCAAAATTTCTTTCTGTCACCAGCTCTTCGCTGACGACAAATCGGCGCGAGTGACTATGTGTAATGAATTTCAACATCGCATTGCTACTGATCATAACTTTATAACCAGACTTTGCTTTTCCGACGAGGCAACATTTCATATGTCTGGACGAGTGAATAAACATAATTGTGTGGTATGGGAAACACAATCCTCATGCAATTCAAGAAGTTCCCACAAAGTCTCCAGGAATCACAGTATGGTGTGCAATGTTCTGCGATGAAATCATAGGTCCTTACTTCTTTGAATCGACAGTCACTTCAAAAACATACAAAGCGATGCTTCAAGACTATTTCATTCCTCAACTAAAGAGGCGAAGAAAGTTTTCAACTAAAATTTTCCAGCAAGACGGCGCCCCTCCGCATTGGTCCCTAGAAATTCGTGCTCTTTTGAACAAGAATCTTCCCGGAAGATGGATCGGTAGGGATGGCCCATTCCGTTGGGCTCCTCGAAGTCCGGACTTGTCATCTCTGAACTTCTACCTCTGGGGCTTCCTCAAAGATTGCGTGCACGGCAGGAGACCTACCTCTTTGAGACAACTTCGAACCTTCATCGAAGAAGAAGTTGCAGCTATCTCTCGGGACAACTTGTCTTCATCCCTTCAAAATTTTGAACGACGTCCTCAGCTGTATCTACGTGAAGAAGGAGGTCATTTTGAGCAGTACCTATAGATTATTTTTATCTTATGATTAGTCTATGTAATAAATGAAGTTTCAAGCACATATGTTTTTTACAGTTGGTTATAAATAAGAAAAACAAATTTCATAACATAGAGATGGGAATATATACCACTACTATTTACGCTTCAGAAGTCATGAAAAATAACGAAATGTCTAATAATTACTGTTGTCCATAAAACTTTAGGTTTCCATCATAATACGTGACTAGCAAACTTAGCTATTCGATATTCGGTTTCGTGGTAAAAATGAAATGAAATCGGGTAGTGACTTTATAAAAACCCGGTATATAAACATTTAAAGTTGAAAGTCCGATCGGAAATCCAAAAAGCCAAATATTTGTGGACTCAGAAAAGTATTCGTGAAAATGTATGGACAGCAGTTAAAACTACTATTGGAACACGTGATCACAATCCCATCGACAAGATCGTGTCTAAATATGAAAGCCTCCAGGATGCCATCGAATACATCAATCGATCCTTGGCCTCGAATTTTCAAAAATGCTTGCGATTTGAGGTAGATGCTGGACCTTCTGAAACTTTCTACGTCGATGAAAGGACAGTGTTCTTCCTATTTGATAAACTCAAGGAAACAAGTCGTCTTACGATATTCCGAATGTGCTGTATAAGATAGCGGCCCCTCTCATTGCTAAGCCATTGTCTCATCTCGACAATTTATCATTTGATGAAAGTGCTGTTTGTCTCGTTTGGAAATGTTGTGCAGTGACTCCCATACCCAAAGTCTCCAATCCTTCCCTGACTGATATACGACCAATTAGCATTTTGCCTACTCCTGCCAAGCAAGTCGTGCTTTGCTCCTTGAAAGAGAGATTCGTAAGCAATTTTGAATCAAATCAGTTTGATTTCAAACCAGGCTCCTCGACAACCTGCGCCTTGCTCGCTATTCAGGACAGCATTTCGAAGTATTTGGACAATTAATCAACTTGTGGCGCGTGTATAATTTCATATGATTTCTCACGAGCATTCGACAAATTACCGCATCATCAAATTCTGCGTAGGCTACAAGAATGCAATTTCCAGGGTAATTTTGTCTCTTGACTTAAATCATATCCTTCAGACAGAAAACAGTTTGTTCGCATTAGCAACCATTCAAGCTCTAATGCGTCGGTCACTTCCGGGATTCAACAAGGATCTATTCTTGGTCCATTCTTATTTTTTCGGTTGCTATGGGTTCCTGCTTTGGCAGGAGCAGCACTCCTGAGTACTCAGTAGTGAGATATGCTGATGATACGACTTTTTCATCTTGCGAAGGAAGCCCTTTTTTTCCTGAAATACGACTTTTTGTTTTCCTCTTGTGAAAGACTCGTTTGACAATAGTTTCAAATTTATAATTTCAGAACATCAGCGCATGATTGCTTGGTCTATTTCCATCGGTCTAGCACTAAATGAGAATAAGAGCAAGTATCTCATCATCAAAAAGAACAATTATTGCATACCTGATATTCGACTGCCAAATTAAAATTGCGTTGATCATCTGAAAGTTCTGGGGGTGACATTTAATTCAAAATGGAATTGGTCAACCCACATCGATAGTGTCATAACTAGTGCATCTCGCAAACTTTACGCTTTCAGACTCTTAAAACCATCTTTTCTAAGAAGTCTCCTTATTTCTATGTTTAACTCACTCGTTCGATCTATAATTGATTACTGTGCACCCCTTTTTGTGGACATTTCTACGATTTCTCGGCAAAGTGATGTCACCGAATCACATATTGTACGATCGTCTACCACCGTTGTCAGAAACGGGAAGATTCATTCTTCCATCACACAGAACAAAACGTCGAGGGTCATCATTCTTTATAAAGGCGTGTTCACTATAAAATGTCAATATAAAGCGATAAGTATTGTTTCAATTTTGAACAATATTGGTGTGAGGCACCTATTGCGATATCTCATTTGAATGTAGTGTCCTTCTTTTGTAACTTGTGTAACTTGAATTGTCATGTGCTGTTATTCGATTTTCATTTTTGAAATAAAACACATTATCATTATCATTATTATTATTAGTAGAATTTTGATGTTTTATAATGCGCCGCAGCCGAAACCTTCAGCATTTTGTGAGTGTAACTAGTAGAATTTTGATGTTTCATAGAGCGCCGCAGGCGAAACCTCCAGCATTTTTGGGAGTGCATTGTGTAGAATTTTGATGTTTTATAATGCGCCGCAGCCGAAACCTTCAGCATTGTGGTAGTGTAACAAGTGGAATTTTGATGTTTTATAAAGAGCCGCAGGCGAAACCTCCAGCATTCTAGGAGTGCAACTAGTAGAATTTTGATGTTGTATAATGCGCCTAGAATGTAGAAGGCATTTTCTCGGCAATTATATCACGCAGGAATTAACTTTTCGGAGCTCAATGTTATTTCAAAATGATATGATATGAGGGAGGTTTTGTGAATCAAAATTTCCTGACGTGTATGATGAATTTCATAATGTACGAGTAATAATATATCCCGTACACAGTAGAACAAATGGAATTGTTTACTTCAAAATGTACGGTGTCGGAGAGGGGACCTGCTAAAGAGTCAAAAAACGTAGCAAGGAAACATAAATTACGTAGCGGGGAAACAACATAGTAAGTAATCCACTGACCACTAGAAGGGGCCCACTCATCCTCAGAGGGGTCCCATTGATCGTCAGAGGGGTCCATTGATCACCTGAGGAGCCCACTGATCACTAGAGGGGGCCCACTCATCACTCGAAGGGGGCCACTCATCGTCAGAGGGGTCCATTGATCGTCAAAGGGGCCCCATTTATCACCCGAGGGGCCCACTGATCATTAGAGGGACCACTCATCGTCAAGGAGGCCTATTGATCGTCCGAGGGGCCCATCGATCACTTGAGGGGGCCCACTGATCATCAGCTCAGAGGGGACCATTGATCAACAGAGGGGGCATCCTGATCGTCAGAGGGGGCATACCAATCGTCAGAAGGGACCCACTGAACACCAGAGGGGGCGACTGATCGTCAGAAGGGGAAATATGGATAATATCAATTGTAATAACTTGTGATCAGAGGGGTCTTATATGCAACGCATCATGAAGATGCTGTCTTGAGAAGCGATCATGAGTTGCTTCATGAAGATGTCATTCCATCTTAGGGGCTCACGTACCTTACCCCCTACCCCTTTACCTCTCCTATTTCATTGCATTTTCTGGTGAATCTCAGAAATGACCCAGATGGCCGTAAAAAAATCCGGAATTCCGGATAAATCCGGAAGATTCTCTTTCCTGTTTCCATTAGAAAGGAACCATGAATGACCTCGAAAATTTGATAAAGTTTTTGAATTCTTTAAGACCCTCAATCAAATTCACAAAAGAATTTGAATCTAACGGTGAACTGCCTTTCTTGGATATTCTTTTAAGAAAGTCAGTATCAGAAGGTCAGGTCAAATTTAGTGTCTACAGAAAACCTACAAATACCAACTTGTATCTAAACCGAAAGTCCTGTCATGTAGAGTTTAAAGGAAATGTGAAGATAACATAGCACAATAAGGCAAAAAGGTTTCATGAGTAGGAGATATCTAAATATCATAGCAAGATGGAAAAGAGACTCAAAACTCACTGCCTGGGAATGATATTGTTCCAGGCATCACTCAGAGTTAATTTCATTTTATTGCCACTGTTGTATCTTTTTGTCTATATGGCTTCTTTTACACGCCGTCCTTTGTTGTTTTGTTCTGTTTCAATTATTTGAGTATTCCAATTTATTCTATGGTCAGATGCTATCGAGTGATTAGCAATTTCTGAGTAAGTGTCCATATTGCGTAGTGACCTTTGATGTTCCTTAGTTCTCTCATCAATAGTTCTATTTGTCTCTCCGATATATGACCAGTCACAATTTGCTTTATCACAATCAATCTTGTAGATAGCGCCAAATTTCTTAGCAGGCTTAGGGCGCTTCAACATAACCTGTTGTTTCAAAGTCGATATTGGTTTATATCCTATGGTGAGATTTACTTTGCGAAAAATTCAAGCGATATTTTCATGAAGAACAGGAATATACGGAATTACGCAATCAGGTATTTTTCTTGTCTGGTTGTTGGTTTGAGTGCATGTTATTCTTGGTTTGAAGTGAACTGACTTTGCTTCTTTTTGCGAGAAACGATTTAATGTCAAAATATGCTCAAGATCCTGAAGTTCGTCATTGAGGTTATCAGCTGAACAAATTTCCCTGGCCATTTGACTTAAAGTAGAGGATATACCTGAGAAAGCTGACTCAGCACAAATTCACGGACAAAATTTACAACGCCACCGACTTGCACTTAACTTCAACTGTTCCTACCCGAAACAACAAACCCTTGGATTTAGTTCTTACCAATTATCTGTGTGACTCTAAAACTTTACTGCGACCGCCCTTAGGGCGATCAGAACATTTTGTTATGATCTGGACACCGTCCGCGACTAAGAATCTTCCGGTAAACAAGTGTGAGGTGAGAAAGTGTACGAAGGCGAACAAAGCGAGATTCGGCAAGTATCTGCTTCACAGTGACTGGCATGGATTAGGCACCTCCATCCGATGCCTCGACGACGCTTCGTCTTGCTTCCTGCGCTACCTGTTTGACCTATGTTTCCCCACAGGGACTCAGATGGATGAAGCCATCTCTGAAAATCATCATTAATGACCGCGACAAAGCATATTACGGGAAGAAATGGGAAAAGTTCTACACACTGCGAGACGAAGTAATTAAGCACATCTGCTATTTGAAGGCTAAATTTGTCAATGACGCCACCGCTAACGGCAATTCACGAGACTTTCGGAATTCCCTCCGTGTGACTGGCAGAATGTGCCGGAAGAAGAATTCACATTGTGATCTCAGCGTGCAGGAGTTTAGTGATCACTTCTCATCTGTGTATCATACTCCCACCAGTGCATCTGTGCCCTCGTCTAGAAGTAATGAGAATTCCACTGCTTCCCTTCCGCACGTCCCTCTCCAGCTGAACAACTTTGAGGTAGAACAGGAGCTGTCGAAGATCAAGAAGAAAAGTCCAGGTCCCGACAACCTACCGTATTGGATTTTTCGCGACTTCCTAACAGTCTTGGCACCTACTGTCACCAACATCTTCAATCACAGCTTGGCAGAAGACAAGGTTCCACAATGTTTCAAAGAGGCCTATATAACACCAATTCCAAAATGCCAACATCCAAAAAGCGTCGCTGATTACCGGCATATTTCTCTACTACCATTGCTTTCGAAGGTTTTACAGAAGTTGGTTCTAAGATTTTGGATCATTCCATTTATGACAGATATAGACAGCTCGCAATTTGCCGAAGTACCTCGACCAGGCTCAGGAACTACGTGCGCACTTACTCTCATTTACCATGAAATTATCCAACTTCCCGACAACGATTCAGGTGCAGTCAGGGTACTTGCAGTGGACTTTGAAAAGGCTTTCGATCGCCTTCCTCATTCGACCATATTGACAACTGCAGCCACTCAAAGGCCTTCCTAAACAAGCAACCATATTGACAACTGCAGTCATTCAAGGCCTTCCTAAACAAGCAATCACGTGGTTAGAAAGTTATTTATCTGAAAGACGACGATGTATCTATCCATCTGTCTTCATTTCTTTCTACGTGGTCCACTCTACCCAGTGGAGTGCCACAGGGGGCCCTACTTTTTTGTTTGGCGTCCTCTGCCCTAAAACCTGCTCATCACAATTCATACATGATCAAGTATTTTGACGATGTTGCGGTCCTTCACTTCGTTCGATGGCAAAAAGATGACCGACTTCAATCAGAAGTTGACAATATCCACTCTTGGTCGTCTAGTATTGGACTTACTCTGAACAGTTCCAAATGCATGATTACAGATTGTGTGATAAATCGAACACTGTCACTACATACACCGATGCTAAATCACAACGAAATCTCACATTCGGACGGAGTAAAGTTACTTGGTGTCTTATTTTTCGCAGATTTGCGTTGGAACTGTCATTTCAACTATGCGACTAAGAAGGCCAACCAAAGTTTGTTGATCATCAGAAATCTGAAACGCTCTGGTTGCAATCCTTCAATTATATGTCATGTTTACAATTCCCGAATCCGAACTATTATGCTCCACTCTTATCCTGCTATCTGCAATGCTCCTCTCTATCTACGCGAGCAATTTTACAAAGTAGAGAAGAGTCATGCGTATTATACTCGGGACTTCGATGTGTTCTCTACAAACAGAAGCCGATCGACGGTGTCAATACCTTTTTCTCAAGATCCAGAGGGAATGCAATCATCCTCTAAGAGTCTTGTTCCAAAGCAGTGCAATCCGCTAACTCTGCACCCGCCGCAGTCGCGGACTCGGAGATTATCAAAATCGTTCATCAAGTTAAGTGTAACAGCTTATTCTATACATTGTAATCAACTGTTTCTTCCGAGTATATATCCACAATACGAATAAAGTCGCTATTGTTATTATTATTATTAAACATATATCTCTACAGTCAAGTACTTAGAAACTTACTATAATAGGTTTTGGAGTTTCAGGCCGAGGAGACAGACAAACATCGAACTTCGCTCTTGTTAGTTCTTCCTTGGTAATAAAGTTGAGATCAATACCAGTGAAATCCTTCACCAATTCGTAGACGTGCTCAGTTTCTACAATTTCAGAAAAACTGATTTTGAGCTGTAAATATGGATAACAGAATGTGACGAAAATTCATTGTGGTTCATACATTAAAAACTTTTAGCAATCATTCTTGAATATGTACCTCTAATTACCTCGTCTGTGGTTCCATGCCATGGACATGTGTAAATATACTACCAGCAAATTCATAGTAATCTACCTAATGCTAAATACTATTTACTCCGGCTAAAACGATAAATAAAGCACCACTTTCTACATGTGACATACAGTCTGCTTTGATTTAAACGATAATTTGTGCACTTTGTCCTTGTTGTTTAATATCACGCTGTTCATTCTGGTTGAAACGATAGCTGGAGCATCCGATGATATATTGGCAATACATTATGCAGATTACTCCGGTTATAGTGAATTCTCAGCCACCTCACTCAACAAGTAGAGTATACCTTTAAAATGAATGGTTGGCCTAGTAGGCCTTCCTCCGTAAGTGCCAAAGCAGCAGATGTGGCATGGAAAAGTAGCATGCAGGTATAAAAGAAGTGCTTATAGAACATTCAGACTATAGCGAATTCTGGGACATCTCAGGGCCACATGTTCAGTACTACATACAGTGCATTCTGGCTGCACCAAATTCTCACATGCCTCTTCAGGTTATCCAGCGCCAGTAAAGCGAAAAGCAGAAAAGGGCACAGGGTGTTCAGCGTTCAATCATTGATTTCGACACGTTGAGTCCAAAGCATTGACTTTCCGGCCTCCAGATAGCCAATGCATCAACCTTTGTCAAAACCTTTTTCACTCATTCAGGCAGATAAACTCGTGTGATGATTGACACATTGACAGCAGACTGAGTTTTGTTGATATCAAGCCGATATGCGTTACAATAGTAGTATATAGTGTGGCATCCGGCGCGACGCTTCGCTTCGCTTGCGCCGGATGTCACACTTTTGCGGGTTTTTTCAAAATTTTCAAAAAAATCAAAATTTCAAAAATTTAGGTAGACTTCAAATTTCACGTGGCCGAAGGCCGAAGGGCGAAAATTTAAGTTGTCTCAAAATATCACGTAATCGAAAATTTAAGTTGTCTCAAAATATCACGTGGTCTAAGAATTTTGAAAATTTAGGCAGACGAAAATTTAAGTTGTCTCAAAATATCACGTAGTCTCAATATACCAGAAGATTGTATTCAAAATATTTATTCAAAATATTTCTTTAAAAATGGAAGAAACAAAAGTGGAAGGAACCTCAAGAATATATCCTTCGTTATCATATGAACGTAGTTCTACTTTAATGGACATTGAAAAAATGAATAAATAAAAACACAAAGATAGAGCACAAAGATAGAGTACGTTATATGAAAGATAAGGAATCTCAATTATTATTAAGATTAGAGCATTATAACAAATTAAGAAAGAGATGGACTAAAGTTAAGAATGTAACACAAGGAATTGGCATATTCTTAACAATAAAAGTTTAGGTGCTTTAACAATTGTTATATCTTCAGGTGCTTTAGTAATTCCAGTAGTTGCTACAGCTTTAACAGGTACGGGTGTTTTTGCAACTTCACTTGTTACAATGTTAGATAAATCTTTAATAACTAAGAAACAAAAATCATTAAAAACTAAGCATTTACATATTAAAGAAGTCTATGATAAACTACATTACTACTTTCAAAGAGTATGTGATGATAATGTTATTACGTTAGATGAGATTGAAAAATTTGATCAAATAGCTAATGAAGTAAATCAAATATCATTTCAATTACAGTCAGAAAAAGTTGATGATAAGAATAAACAGGGTGGCAAAATTTCTAGTGATGGTAAAATTTCTAATGAAGAAAATGACAAAATTTTTTTAGAAGAGCTAAAAACTTTAAGAGAAAATTTAAGCAAAACTTTATTAAACAAAACTTAAAACGAGAAAACTTTAAACGAAAAGATGTCAGACAACAAAGCAATAAAAAAATAATTTGTTCAGTAAAATGTTTTTGTTGTATTCCAATGTTACCGCAAAATTCAAATATTATATTTTAAAAATGGATAAAATTAGAGCTGATAATTTTAACAGAATAAAACAATTAGAAGAGTTAATAAAACAAAGAAATATTATGAAAGAAAATCATCTTCAACATAGAATGATAAAAGCTGGTATTCAATCTGATATGTTTGAAAAAATGCAGCAAACCGAGCAAGTAAAAACTGATTTTGAAAAAACTATGAAACCATTTAAAACTCTTGAAAAAGAACTTGCAAATAATGATAAACAAATTGATATAACAGATCCAGAGCACAAAACTATATTAGATGACTATGGATTACTAGAATCAAACATTAATAAGAAATTACCAAAATCTATGCAATTTGAACATTCTATTTCATTTATAGATGGAAAAACAATACCTAGATTTTATCTCGGACAAAAAGAAATATTTCCACAACCTTTTCGAGGTATAATTTTTTCACCAGATAAATCTCCTTTTAGTTTAGATAGAAATTTTGTTGATCTTTTAAGAGGAGCAGATTTAAATAATTATGCTGTAGAAGATCTCATAAAATATAAAGCTATGTTAGATAGAGTTAAAGCAGGAAAAACTCTTAAACGTTATAAACAATTAGAAAATTTATTATCAACGGGAGTTAAAGTAGGAACAGGATTACAAAAAGAAACAACTGTATTTTTACCAGATGATCCACAAGAATTACTAAATAGATTAAATATTTTAATATCGGCAATAAAAGAAGGACATAATTCTAGTTTCAATGAAATTCATGCTATATTGAAAAGACTGTTAGAAAAGAAGATTCTAAATGAAGAGGATTATAAAAGTATAACGAACCGAATGTTCTAGGGCTTCGCCCGTAGCTGAAATATGTTGTTGTTTTTAATTTTTATAAAAAAATATTTATTCAAAATTTTAACTAAAAAATGTGTTCAGCAGATTTAGACAAAATTAATAATCATTTAGAAAATTTGACAGAGATTTTGGGTTCATCAAAATATAGTACGACGTTAAAAATTATAACAACTACTTCATCACACACTTGTAATTTAGAACCCATTCTACATTTGGAACAAAATAAAAATTATCAAATTGCATTGACTAGTTTCTCCACATTTAACACTATTCAAAACGTTATCAAAGATGTGAATGACCAATTTAGATATTCTACTGATAAAGGCAAAACGTGGAAAATACCAACTTTTCTTCCTGGTTCTTACGAAGTTGAATCAATATCAAATGAAATTAAGAGACATTTAGGTATACCATTTAAAGATACGAAACAACTACATTTTGCAGTTGAACCGGCAGCTAATAAATTTTCTCTTACTTTAGACGAAAATCATCAAGTTGATTTTAATCATGATAGATCATTGTCAAAGCTACTAGGATTTAATAAACAAACCTATAGTCAAGGTTATCATTTAGGTGAGAAGATTCCAAAAATAACTGAAATAAATTCAATTGTTGTACATTGTGACATTATTGAAGGAGGATATATAAATGGTAAATTGTCAAATTTAATATTCAGTTTTCCAGCTTTTACTGTACCCATTGGTTATAGATTAAATGTTATTCCACAAACATTAATATATTTCCCTATTACAAGAAAAACTATTAACAACATTAAAATAAAAATCACTGATGAAAAAGGACAAGAAATAAATTTTGGAGGTGAAGAGATTATGATAGATCTTTTGGTTCGGGAGGTATAAACTCCCGTTCGGGAGGTATAAACTCCCGTTCGAGAGGTATAAACTCCCACGCGAAGCTAGAGAAGTTTAATTTTCTTCTTCTTATTATTATTCTTCTTATTCTTTTTCTTTAAAAAATAAAAAAAATAAAATTGAAATTTTTTATTAAAAAATGAGTGAAGTACCCCATTAAATAAAAAAACTCAAATTTGATCATCATCCAAATTTATCTAATAAAGTTTTGTCAGTTATTTGCGGAAGATCAGGATGTGGAAAAACATATCTATTATTTAAAATTTTAACGACTCCAAATTTTTTGGATTATAACAATCTTATAATTTATACAACAACAGCAGAACAACCCGTCTATCAATTTTTAAAATCAATTTTTAAAAAACAGCAATTACTTCATTATTCAAAGAATATGAAAAATCTGAAGATGAAGAAGAAATAAGTTCGTGGTGTAAAGAAGCAGCAAAAAATAATCAGTTAGTTGAATCTAATAAAAATAAGCATATAAAGATAAAATTAATAGATGATAGTGGTAATATGCAAGATCCTAGTAAACTAGATAAAAGAATGAAACATTGTGTAATTTTTGATGATTGCGTTAATGACAGAAATCAGTCAGTTCAGAGAAATTATTTCACAAGAGGTAGACATAATAACTGTAGTGTTTTTTATTTAACACAAAGTATGTATTCATTAGACGGAAGTGTTATTAGAAAGAATGCAAATATATTTATACTATTTGAAATAAATGCAAGAAACTTAAGTGATTTGTTAAGAGATTTATGTGTAAGAAATAAAGAGGAATTTAAACAATCGTGTAGCAATGCTTGGTCAAAAGATTATGGATTTATCACAATTAATATTGATAAAAAAATTCATGATAGAGTTATAGAAAATATTTTCGCGGAGTGATCGAATAATTTTTTCTTATAAATTTTTTGTTAATAAAAATAAAAAAAAATATGTTGAATGCTTACAAGATAGAGCATGTACCAGTTTTAAAAGATTATCGTCATCCTACAAATCCTGTAAATTCGAAGAAAGAAGTTAGATTTTATTATCATCATAAATACGTAGCGCTCGTTACAGATTATAAAACAAAACATGGTATTAAACCGTGTGTTAAAACAAAAGACTTTCCACTTTGTTTAAGAAGTTTCCGAGTATTTTTGGCGTATAATAATTTATGGTGGTTGGTTAAAAAAGAACATTTAACAACACATGAATTAGAAACATTACATCAATTACATATTCCTGTGTATATGTAAAAACGGAACCGAGGTTCCATGTAAAAATTCATTTTTTCTTTTAAAAAATATGAATCGTGAAATGTCTCTCGGACAAACGTCTAGGATTGATGAATTAATCAAGAAACAAACTGCTGAGTTTGATGCGCAAATTAAACATAGTAAACGTAGTAAACGTATTAAAAAACAGAAACGTAGTAGGCGTAGTATTAGACGCAATATTAAAAAACAGAAACGTGGGACAAAAGAAATATTAGAAACTCCTATTACTGATATCTTTTTTGATGATAGAATTAAGGATGAGCTTGGTGATGATTTATGTAATTTATTTAATCCAAATGAAATTAAATATGAAAATGTATCTTTTATTAATGTAGTAAATGATATGCGGAAACTTTTAGCAAATGGTAAAATTATTAATTTACTTGGAAAAGTTGTTAAAGATCGGGAAAATATAATTCAAAATTTTTACGTAACCTTCCATAATAAAAATTCATTTGAAATATGGTTTTCGAATCTGGATGGGAAATCCGATGCTAACGAATGGATTTTTACAGGTAATATTAAATATGAAGATTTTGGAATGAAGTTAGTACAAAGATCGCATAGAGGGGCAGGGATTAATATGAAATGTAGAATCAAAGAATATTTCGGTGAATATTGTTATATTCCTTCTGAAGATTTTTGTTTTATTAAATGTTATAATGTTTTACGAGGTTTTAATGAAGAACAAGGAGAAATGATGAAAGAAATGTTAAATAATTTTTTATATAAAGAGAAAGCCACATCTAGAACAGGAGTAATGTCAAACTGCAAATTTTCTCAATTCAATAAATATTTTGGAGAATGTGTTCAATATTATAGTCCTGCCAATCGTCATTTAAATCCTAGAGGAATTGAAACGTTTCATAATTATGTTTATTACAATTATTTTCACGCAGGTTCAACAATTGGTCACTATTGCTTAATTAATAAATCTCATAAATTAAAAGCTATTAGAGAAATTGAAAATAATTTCAAACCCATATATAAAACAGTTACTGATGAAAATCTAACAAAGCGTCCATATAAAATCATAACAAAGAAAATAATTGACTATGGTTCAACATATATTTGGGATCTCGAAACTTTTCCCGATCCTAACTGTTCAACAGCTCATCCTATTCCTTATGCTGTAGGAGCTATTAATTTCAATAAATTTATATGTTGTTTACCGAAAGAAAGATTGAAAGAATTAGAAACACGTTTGTTAAGTGATATGATTAAAATTAAACGATCAAAAGATGAAGATGAAATTAAAAAACTTAAAAAACAGATTAATGAGTATAATAATTTAACTGAATTAGAATTTAATAAACTTCAAAATTGTGTGAAAATATTTACGAGAACTGAGGATGATGAATGTCCAATCAGGGGAAACCCAGAGGACGTATGTCCGATCCATCAATTTTTTAAAACTTTTGGAAAATTTAATTATTCGAGAGTAACTTTAATAGCTCACAATTCATCAGGTTTTAATTCCTATTTTCCGATAAAAGCTAATTTTAAATTATCTAAACCGCCTCTTAAAACTTCAAGAGGAATATTAACTGCTTCATTACAAAATCCTTATACAACTGAATGTGTTAGTAGATACATTCAAAAATCTTTTAGATTTAAAAACAATATGAAAAAAGATTCACCTTCAGGTAATTTAGCACTTCAAACTATTATAATGAAATGTAGTTATCAACATGTAAAAACAAGTCTTTCTAAATGGTGTGAGAATTTTAAAATTCCTACGAATGTGTGTAAATTAAATTATGAAATTGGTGACATAACACATGAAAATTATAAAGAAAAAGAAAATGAATGGAGACCATATTTAGTTAACGATATTCTTTCTTTAGCTTTTTGTATCTACAAATATAATAATGTTATGCGAGATTTAGTTGGTGAAGATATAACTACTAATTTGACATCCTCCGCTTTAACATTTAACGGTTGGATGAAAAGCGTACAAAATGACAATATAAATATTCATTCTCATATAGATTTATGGGCTAGAAATTATATTAGAAAATCTGTTAAAGGTGGAAGAGTTTCAGCAAATATAAGAAAATACATATCGCCATTTTGTAGCATCTTGTTACCAATATTAAAACAGTATTTACCTGGTCGCTGCGCTGGGGGGACTTTGTCCCTTGGAAGTAATTTAATAGATTTAATGAAACAGTATCGAGATTTAGGAGATAAAACTGAAATTTGTAAGAAAATTTCAAATCAACTACTTGAACAAAAAAATGAATTTCTAATGGCTTTTGATGCAACATCTTTATATCCATCAGCTATGTATGATGAAAATTCAGAATACCCTAAATCTGAATCAGCTAGAAAATTTCGTCAAGAAGAAGAGCGGGAAATAGTATATAAATTTAATACTCAAACATTTAGACCTAAAACTGGAATATTCTCTGTTGTGTTTCAATATCCGAATGATATGTTTTTCCAACCAGTTCCTATAAAAGATAGTTAAAAATCAAAATAATAATTCTCATGTAAAAGTAATCAGGTTTAGAAATGGTATATGTTATGATGTATTAACTTCTGTAGACATACAAGAAATTGTTAGATGTGGGGGAAAAATCTTACATATTACTGATGGTATAATTTATGAAAAAAATTATCAAGTTTCACCATTTCGAAATTATATTGAAAAACTTTTTAATTTGAGAAAAAGATATAAAACAGAAGGAAATACTGTAGGTGATGAGTTAATTAAATTATTGATGAATTCGCTATATGGCAAAACTGTGCAAAAAGATATGACCACTAAATATCATTTATGGAATGAGAATACATTGAGAAAAAAATTCACTCAAGAAGTAAAAGATTATGAAAAATTAAATGATGAACAATATTTAGCGAAAGTAGAAATGGAAGATGATGAATTTCTCAAAACTAATATTGTAAAAGATGGGATGACGTCATTCATGCCATCACACTTAGGTTCTTTCATTCTTTCTCACTCTAGAAGAATCATGAATAACTTTATTTTAGAAATTAATGGTTTCAACGAAAAATACATTCATTATACAGATTCAGTAACAGCTGACACGCCTGTAATATTGAGAAAGAATAATTTATTATCTATTTCTAGAATAGATAGTATTGTAAACAACTATAGAATTAATCCGTTTGAAATTAATGGCGATATGAAAGAAATTTCATTTGTTGATAATTTAGAAATTTATACTCATAATGGATGGAGTAAAGTAAAACAAATTATTAGACATCTTACAAATAAAAGTATTTATCGAATAAGAACAAAAATGGGAATAGTAGATGTTACTGAAGATCATTCATTGTTAGATGAAAGAGGTAATGAAATAAAGCCACAATAATTAAATATAGGAACAAATTTACTACATAATAAATTATTTTTACACGACAATACAATCACATTGAAACAAATTGTAAGTGATATTTATGTTAATGATCCACCTAATTTAAGATGTAAGCAAGCATTTATAGAAGGGTTCTTTTTAGGAGATGGCTCTGCTGGAATCTATAATTATGAATCAGGAGTCAGATATTGTTGTACTTTAAATAACCAAGACCTTAACCGCTTAATGAAATTAAAAACATATATTAATGAAGCTTATAACAATGATTGTAAAATATATGATACAATGAGATCATCTAGTGTATACAAACTTAATTTTCAAAATCCAAAACAATATGCTATATACTTTAGTGAAAATTATTATAATCAGTTTAGAGAAAAACGTGTTCCTTGGTATGCTCTAAATGCTGAATATAATATTAGATATTGGTTCTTTGTTGGATTTTATGCATCAGATGGGGACAAGAAATCTTTTTTTACAAGGAAATATGCAACTATTCGTTTCACACAGAAAAATAAAGAAACCTTTAGTGGTTTATACAATTTGGCATCATCTCTAGGTATTAATTTGGTAGTAAGCGAAAGACAAGATAAATCATTATGCTTTAGTGCGTGTCAAGTTAAAAATAATATTACCAAAGATGTCACCACTGTAAGATACTTAAATAATAAACCACAATATGTTTATGATATTGAAACAGAAGATGGCACATTTAATTGTGGTTTTCCATTAATTGTAAAAAAAACTGATTCAATATACATTTCTAATGAGCTCCTCAATAAATTAGATGCTGCCGGATATGTTGGGGGAGAATTGTGTCAAGGAAAAAATGATTATGGAAATGGTGGAATTATTTTTGCAATGTTTATTGCTCATAAAACAAAATATTGTATTACTGTAGATGAACAAGGGAGACTTAGTGAAAACAAAACATTCAAAGGATATTCACAAGATAAAGTAAAAGTAGAAGATTTTCTAAAATTATATTCGGGGAAAACATTATCGACTACAGTTAATAAACCATGGAAAAGATCTTTAGAAACTGGAATTAGTATTCCTGATAAAAATAATAATACTGAAGAAAAAAAATTCTCAGGTCAAATAAATATTCTTAAACGTCAAGCACCTGATGAAAATGAAATTATGTTACCTTATAACGGAGAAGATATTCAAGCTGAAATATTTCAAACAATCGTCTGTGAGAGTAATTTAAGTGATGATGATGACACGTGGGAATAATAATTTTTTTATTACATCTAAAAATTTTATAACATTTAAAAAATTTATTACATCTAAAAATTTTATAACATCTACAAAATTTATTACATCTAAAAACTGACTACATCTAAAAACTTATTACATCTAAAAACTTATTACATCTAAAAATTTTATTACATATGAAAATATATTTATCGAATATTATGGTATTTTCTATTAAGTTTTATCATATTAAGTTTTATCATATAACGTTTTATCAAAAGATAATTTAAATTTATTTTCACTAACTATTGATTCTTCATCATCATCATAAATTGATTCTTCAACATCATAAATTACACTTTTTGGTATAGGATGCCATTCCCTGATAGGATACCATTCTCTTATTGGAATATCTAACTCTAAATTACATTTATTATTTGATAATAATATAATAGAGAAAAATATTGGTCTTTGATCTCTTTTGGAAAATTTAATAACACCACCATAATCTGAATCACTTTTAGTTTTTATTAAAGATGATAAAATTTTAAATTGATTAGATCTAAATCCTAATTTAAATTTTGTAGACCCGACATATAGTTGTCTAACAGTATCTTCAACTATACCATCATTATTATTTTCAATTGTAAGAAAATGAAATTTAGTTAAATTTTTATTATATGTAGTATTAATATCATGTACATCAGTATGAGATATAAATTTTTCTTCACTTAAATTTTTATAATTACTAATATTTTTATAATCTTTTTTACCATTTACACCTTTTTCAGATGTTTCGGAATCATCATTATTATTATCATAAGATTCTTTAAGATCGGGCAAAGCCCTAGAGTCTTCGGTTCGTTTATTATGATTATGATTATGGTCATTGTTAATAGTATAAGGTGTTGTCCACATATAAATTTTTTCTTGATGAGCTAAACCATTTATGTAAGATTTTAACAAATTAATATTTAAATTTGAATATAATCCTATATATGTATCATCATCATATCTTTGCGGCATTTCTAATGTTTCTTGTTTATAAATTGTGTCTCTATAATAAACTTGACATAATAATTCTTCGTTATGCTTTTTACTCTCTATATGAATATTATATTGGTTTTGTTCATCAACAAATAATCTAATTTTTTCTTTTGAAAACGATTTTAATTTTTTAACTAACTTTTTAATATTAATATATTTGATAATTTTATTTTCTATCCACTCAGTATTACTAATTGGTAAAACTGCTCTAATAAAACCATAAACGTTATTATGACCAATAATAACCATGTTTTCTCTATTTAATTAATATAACACCATTATATTTACTTACAATCTCCATAAATTTGATAAATGGATCACCAGGAAAAATACAATAGTTGGTTTCTATAGAAGGTAAGCCTTTTGTTTGTTCTCTAAATATTTCAGCTTGTAATTCAAATAAAATATTAACATCTATACATGGATTATTATTATTATCAAAACATTTATTTTCAAATCCCGTTGATCTCGTCGAATAAGAAGAACAGGATGATGCGGACGAATATAATTTTTTTAAATTTGCTTTTTCCATTTTTTTATTTTTATTAGAAAAAAATTTATTTTTATTAGAAAAAATTTATTTTTTATTGTTAAAAAATGATGTTACCAAATGTTGGTGGAGGTGCATATATCCCGAATAATCGTGAATTAGAAATAGAAATAGAAAATTATATCATGAGAACTGGAGACGTTTTATCTGGTCCTTTGCATCTTTCTATTCTTCCGCAACAAAATACAGAGTTAACAAATAAACAATATGTTGATACACAAATCAATGCCTTAAAAGAAAAATATATAAACGATGTTTTGGTTCCACTGATGAATGAATTAAAGTTGCTTAAACTTAATGACAAATCATTAAACGAAAAATTATTAAAACTTGATGAAAAGGATAGAGAGCTAGAAGCAGATATAGCAAAACTTTTTAAAAAGATTTCTGAACAATCAAAAATTATAATATTACTTTCTATAAAGTTAAAATCTACAGTCATTAGAAATAAACATCAGATACAACTATTGAAAGAAAAATTAGAAGATGAAATAGAAAAACTTCCTGAAAGAATTAAAAAAAATTTAAAGCAGTTACAAACTACATTCCAAAAAAGTGTTGATGAATTAAGTTCTAAAATTACTCAACAAATGAAAAAGATGAATAGAATAATAAATGAAGCAAACTCACTTAATCAAAAAGTTGATAAAATGAAAACTCTTAAAATCAATTTAGAAAATGAATTAAAGAAAAATTTACAAGAAAACTCTAAAGAAAATAAAGAACAGTTAGAATCTGTTAAAAGACAATTAGATGTTCTTAAAATTAAGTTAAATGCTGTTAAAGCGGCGTTGAAGATGAATCAGGAGAAAATGCAAGTTAATAGAAAAGAAATTAAAGTACATCACACGCTACTTGACGCAATAGATAAAGTGCAACAGACAATTAATAAAGTTATCTCGAAGTTGTTGTCCATTCACAAACGTAAATCTTGATCATAAACGTAAATATTAACGTAAATATTTTTCCCAAAAGTCAAATTTATTCCTAAAAAATGCCTATAATTTATAAACACAATCTTAAACATTTTGCTTCAAATCAAAGAATTGCTCATGAACCACGTATGAATCCTGTTTATCATTATGATAATGGAGAAACAGTTCACACGGAAGGAGCTGGCATCTTTTCTGGTATTGGAAGTATCGTTAACTTAATTGAAAATAATAAAGATTTGATTACATCTGCTGCAAAAGGAGCAGCTGCTATAGGTAGTACAGCTAGTGCAATATCAAATGCTGTTAAGTCTCAAAACGAATTAAAACAACTAGAAGCTATTCGTAAACTTAGGAATGATTCTGAAGAACTAAAAAATTTAAAAAAACTTTCAGAGGAAACAAAAAACAAAATTGCTAACATAGCTGTTGGGGAAACCTTGAGGAGCGGAGCTCCGTCTGATAGTAAACATAAGAAGAAATCAGGCGTAGCCATAAAACGTTCAATTGAAGAAATAAGAGGAAATGGCGTGAGTAGCAACCTTCGGTCTAACCAGCAAAGCTGTAGCGGAGCTGGTCTAGCAAAATTCTAAAATTATGTTTTTTAGTAAAATTTTTTTAGCAAAATTTTCTTAGCAAAATTTTTTTAGTAAAATTATTTTAGCAAACTTTTTCAGCAAAATGTTTTTTAGCAAAATTTTTTTATTAAAATTTTTTCTGTGTGTGAGAAAAAACCAAAAAGTCAAATTATTTTTATAAAAATGTCTTCGCTAATTGAAAATAAATTTGAATTAGATAAACCACCAGGTGTTAGTTATAATCAAAAAAAGAATGACTATTTAAGAATTGCTATGAATCCCGGATCTTCCAGTAGAGTAAATACTGGAGGAGATTTAATTTTTGAAGTTGATAATCAACAAAGTTATTTATATTTACCTGATTCATTTTTACACTGTGAATATTCTTTATATAGTGATGCTAATTTTACAACACCATTACCAGATACCGATAATATTGCACTAGAGAATATTTTTTTTCCAAGATTATTTACACAAATGCGCTTAGATGTTGCAACTCCAAATATAGAAACAATAAGTGATTCTCCAGGTGTAATTGATACAATGCTTAGATTTGTAACAATTGGTGAAAATAATAGAAAGTATGAAATCGAAGGTTGGTTTCCTGATACTAATGATGGTATAATTGTTGATGATTTAACTCACGCTGGAACAGATGCCGCAGGAATTGCGAAAGATGTAGAAAATATTGCAAAACATTTAAATAAAACAAACAATACTGCATATAAAGAAAGTTGTGAATTTAACAAGAAAAGTCAACAGACAGTAAATTGGTCATTGTCTCCATTATTCGGATATTTAGATTATGATAAAATATCATATCAATAAAAATTTAAGTTAATAATTCATCGTACAGCAAATAATGAATTAATCTTTTATGGTAAAACTGGAAAAAAAAGCATATTTAAAAATTGATAGACTTGAATGGTGGATTAAGCATATTACTCCTAGTTTAGAGGTTGAAACAGCTATTGCAAAAAGATTAAATACTAACAAACCAATTCCAGTAAATTTTCTAAGGAGAACTGCTAGTTCAATAACTTTTTCCGAACAAAGATTTAACTGGCATTTTACTAGAACTTCGAATACTCCAAGATATTTATTACTAACTTTTCAAAGAAATAATTCTCCAAGTTTTGATAAGAACAACAATCTTTTTCATATTAATACAATTCGAAGTTTACAAATTTCATTAAATCAAACCCGATATCCAATTGATCCATTAAGATTCGATGATAGCAATAATCAATTTATGGAAGGATATGATTCTTATCGAAATCTTTGTATAAAATTTGGAGTTGAACCACAATTAACTCCTGGAGATTGGAGACATTTATATCCTGTTTTCTGTTTCGATTTAAATGAACAATCTGAAGATATTATCAAGACTGCTTGTGATGTAACAATTAATATTGAAAAGAAAGATTCCACAACTTCATTGATGGCTTATGGTTTATTGCTAGAAGATGTAAAATATTCTATTGAAATTCCTAATGGAAAGATGGCTAGGATCGGCTGAAGCCTCGAGGAGCTTCGCTCCGATAAGTTAATTAAATTTTTGATAACTAGAATAGATTAAAAATTCTTAACTTAAAATTTTTCATAACTAGAATAGATTAAAATTTTTGATAACTTAAAAATTTTCGTGACTTAAAATGTTTTTATTAAAAATGTCGCAAGCGAAAAGTAATAATAATAATAAAACTGTTGAATTAAAATTACGTAATATTGTTGACAAAAATACACCTAAAACTATTACGATTAACAAAAAAAAGTATTACATAAGTAAACCAATGATAGAGAATATTCAATTACAAGAAGAAAAGAATGGCGGGATTCTCCCATTAATTCCACTAATAATAGGTGGCATAGCAGCTGCAAGAAGTGTTGCAGGTGGGACAGCTGGTATTGTCCAAGCAGTAAATAAAAATAAATCAGAGAAGGCAGCATTAGAAGAACAAAAACGTCATAATAGAGAGTTAGAGAAAGTTGCTAGGGGTGAAGGAGTAGTAGATAATTTCATTAGTAAACTAAATTTAGTTGATGAAGGAAAACGAGTTCTTAAAAATATTCTCCGCAATGTTGATGATTTAATTGAAATTAAAGAAACAAAAGATGGTTCTGGAATCTATCTAAGTCCTAGTATGATTCGGTAATATCCTCAGGACCTTTGGTCCGATCGGCTAAAGCCTCTGAACAAGGTTCTATTCGGTAAAACTTTTATTTTATCTTTTAAAATGAATTCTACAAATTCCGAAAATTTAATTAAATTAAAAATTGCTAATTTAGATTTATTAAATTATCTATTAAACAAAAATAAAAACTCAAATTGTAAAATTTATGAAGGTAACGACATACAAAAAACATTAGAAAACTTTCCTGGATTTATTTGGAGTAAATATTCGAAAGAAAAACATCTTCCTGGTCATTCATATACCGGTCCAGGAACTCGATTAGATATAAGACTAGATGAGAATAATAATCCGAAACCAGGTGAAGAACCAATAAATAGAGTAGATGCCGCCGCTTATAGACATGATTTAGCTTATCGAAATCATGATCTAAGTTCTCAACATGCAGCTGATAAGAAGATGATTCAAGAATTAGATAGTATTCAAAATCCTACATTTAGAAAAAATTGAAAGAATGTTTGTTAAGAAAGCTTTACAAGCTAAAATATTATTCGGTCAGGGTTTAAATGAAACGACAGCAAAGCTGTCTGAGAGCAACGCTCGAACATACGCGTCTGAAATTCATAAAGAATATAGAAAGCCTAAATATTTATTGAAAGTAAAAGTATTTAATAAAGATGATATTTGGAGTGCTGATCTTATTCATATGCCGAATGAAAGGGACTACAAATACGCATTGACCGTTATAGATTTATATACACGATACGCTTGGGTAAAGCCTTTAAAAAATAAAAGTGGTCTATCAGTTAAATATGCGTTTGAAGAAATCTTTAAAGAAACTAATAGAAACCCAAGAAAATTGTTTGTTGATAAAGGGTCGGAATTTTATAACCGAAACGTTCAGCCACTATTTGAAACTGTTTATTCAACTGAAAATGCAGGGAAGGCCGTAGTGATAGAAAGATTCAATCGGACGTTAAAAAATAAATTATTCAAGAAATTTACTGAGCAAAGAAATCAGAAATGGTTGAAGATATTACCAGGAGTTGTAGAGCAGTACAATAATAAAGTTCATTCAGGTATTGAAGAAACCCCAAAGAATGCTTCTGACGACCCTGATTTGATAAGAAAAAAATATTCGAGAACAATTATTCGAATGAGAGTAATCCGAATTTGCAGAAACTTAAGCCGAAATTTAAAATTGGAGATAGAGTTAGAATATTTAAGTATAAGAATAAATTTGAAAAAGGCTTCGTTGGCTATTGGACTAAAGAAATATTTGAAGTTTGTAAAATAAATCAAACTGATCCGATTACGAAATCAAAGATTTAGATGATGAAGATATCAGAGGCCGATTTTATCAAAATGAATTACAACGAAGTGATTTTTAATTATCATTATTATTGGAACTAACGTTTTTCGGGAATTAAATTCCCTTATTCAATTCTAACATAATATTTAGAAATGGTACTCCTTCCTGTTATTTCAATAAAACATAAAGACATAATTGACCGCAATAAGTAGTTCCCGTTTTTTGAATTTGAAATGTATTATAAGTTCCATTGCCAAGTAATTTTTTAACTTCGTTTGTTGGAGGTAATCCATAAGAGTCGAAATAGTAATTATCTCCATTTTTATTAGACATACATGCAGACCAATGTACACCTTTTTGATCTGACGTATGAAGATTTGTTATGAAATTTATAGTTATTGTTGGTTTATTTTTTAGGAATTGTAATCCGTCACTCATTAGAACATGAAAATTCTTTATTCCCAATTGATTTGCGATTTTCTTTAGATCAAAATTCGTTGTTGTTTGTGTTCCATATAATTTTAAAAACTGATTTATGTTGCCCATTTTATAATAAAAAAATTTCTTATAGGGACCCCTAGAAGTCAGAAGGGAGGGGGTATTGATTTAAAACTGTTCCATAATGATGACTTTCCTTACTACTTAGTCAGAAGGGGTATTGATTTAAAACTGTTTCATAATGATGACTTTCCTTACTACTTAGTCAGAAGGGGTATTGATTTAAAACTGTTTCATAATGATGACTTTCCTTAGTACTTAGTCAGAAGGGGCATTGATTTAAAACTGACCCATAATGATGACTTTCCTTACTACTTATTCGATTTTGAAATGATTATATTATAATTATTCTAATCTATAGTGTTTTACATATTTCCATTTTCTTCATGAACTTCATTTGTTAATATGTTTCATCGTTAAAATGATTGTTTAAAATTGCCATAACAACTAACCCGCATATCGGCGTTTATGCGTTCTGAGTTCACAAGAAGAATGTTATTGTCATTTGCTTTTGTTGTCAATGCCTCTTATGTGCTTAATCTATTCATGTCTTCACAATGGGAAGTACTTTACTACCCGTATGTGTTTGGCAAACGCTAAATGAATTTTGCAAATCGATTTCTAAAACTGAATTTGAAAACAAACTTTGAAAACAGACTTTGAAAATAGATTTTGAAAACAGATTCTGAAAATAATTTACGTAGGGGTAAATTGAAATGTCAAAACTGTTACGCACGCGTAAGTTGAAATGTCAAAAGTTTACCGATGGGTAAATTGAAATGACAAGAGTTTCCACGATCATTGTAGGGGAAAGCTGCTCTTCAATCTCTGTCTCTCTTGAATTATCAGCCAGTGTACGGGTTCATTGAATAATTTTGAGTTTATGAGTTACAATGATCTTCTAGTTCACACAATTAGTACTTTAAATAATGTTGAGAATACAATAACGAAGAATGTCTAAGTAATAATTGCGTCTTCTTAATTTATCATAATGCTCTAATCTTAATAATAATTGAGATCCATTTCACTTGTTTTTAATTGAGATAACGAAGGATACATTCTTGCGGTTTCTTCCATTTCTGAGGTTTCTTGCATTTTCGTCGTCGCCGTTGCCGTCGCCGTCCCCGTTGAGGTTTCCATTTTTAAAGAAATATTTTGAATAAATATTTTGAATACAATCTTCTGGTATATTGAGACTACGTGATATTTTGAGACAACTTAAATTTTCGTCTGCCTAAATTTTCAAAATTCTTAGACCACGTGATATTTTGAGACAACTTAAATTTTCGATTACGTGATATTTTGAGACAACTTAAATTTTCGGCCTGCCACGTGAAATTTGAAGTCTACCTAAATTTTTGAAATTTTGATTTTTTTTGAAAATTTTGAAAAAACCCGCAAAAGTGTGACATCCGGCGCAAGCGAAGCGAAGCAAAGCGAAGCGAAGCGTCGCGCCGGATGTCACACTATATACTACTTACAATGCCGATCATGCTTCGACTATCAATTTCGATCTAACTTTCGACTATTTATTTGACAAACACTATATCGAAAGTTGGTGTTGAAAATAAAGATGAACAACGAAGATCAACCAAATTCTCCAACAGATTTGAGAACACTTCCGCAGCGACAAGTGGACGAGTGGAACACGATACCTCAAATTGTCAATCAAAACCTGTTGAACAGTGTCCCGAACCGGTTACAACAGTGCATGCAGAAGTGTGGTGGCTAATTAACCGTTTAAATCGTTTAATAAGATGACTTCGTCTGGTATGTGGTTTTTTGGTCGCGAGCATATTTGGAGTTTTACATTTTTCTAGCCTTTCCAGCCTAATGAAGTATGTGAAAATGTCTTAGCTAAAGAGCGTATTTTGTTGATAGGGAAGAGTCAAGAATAATTTGATGTTATCTTATTTATTTTATAAAGCTATCAATTTCAATCACTACTCAGTGATCATCTTCAGGCGAAAAGGAATTTTAATATTGACTTATACATAAGATTCAAAATTTTTCGTACAATGATATCATAAAAATATGACATGGAATGGATGATATAGGAGATGGGTAATAGAGATATGTATGAGGCAGGTAGTACTGGGTTACATAGTACCAGTAGCATAGAAAACAATGACCTGACTGAAAAGTTAGTGGTACATAAGTAAATTTTGAATCCTAAGTATCAGAAGAATAGAAAATCCCTGTAGCTGTTCAGTTCATGTTTGCTGTTAATTGTTGGTTTTGATTTGTTGATGTAAAAAGCTTCTCTGAGAAGAAGATTACTCGCATCGTGGTCATGTGCTAGAATTGATGTTATGATGTTGTTCGTTTGACAATTGTTCAAATGTTTTCTTATGGACGAATCAGTAGTTGTCATATGCTCTTTGCAGCGAATATGGAAAAATCGTACAGTGCTGCTGATGTGAAATTGGTGGCATTTAGAGCAAGAGATCTGACAAACAATGTTTTTCTTCTTACACTTCTTAGAGTCAAGCACAGGACAATTCGATAAGTTACAGCGCTGATCTTGTTGTGAGTTCGTTTTGAGTGCATTTCTTAGTGTTCTACTTTTTCTTGTTAGCCGAACATTCATTTTTTCTCGTCGAAAGACACCTTTAATTTGGTTATCTAATTTGTCAGATATGTAAGGAAATGGAAAATACATTGTCATTTTTCCGCTTAGATGTTCTGTTATTCTTTGAAGAATATTTGATTATTTGTGTGGGGTATTCATTGTTGAGGAGCTATGTGACGAATAATTCCACAATACCACAATTCTATCATCTCATAAAAACACATAAACAAGGTCCACAACACAACATAAGAAACATAAGACCTATTGTTTCAAACATAAACGGTCCAACCTATAAACTATCGTGGCTCTCATCAAAACTTTTGACCCCTCTTCTAGAATTCGTTCCTACAAATCTTTCTTCGAGTATGGAGCTGATTGAAGCAATCAAGAATACTAACTATGATCAACCGTTGACGCCATACAGTTGTGATATATCAGCCATGTATACTTCGATTCCAATCAAGGATACCATCTCAGCAACCATTCAAAAACTACAAAACAACAACATCACACATGTTAAAGGACTCGCAATCAACCAAATACAACAATTATTGGTGGTTATTCTCGACAATACTTTCTTCGAATTTCAAGGCAAATCTTATCGTCAAACAACTGGTCTTTCGATGGGAAATTCATTATCTGGAATACTTGCTATCATATTCATTGACATCTTTGAGAGAACAACATCATTAACAATGAGTGAAATTCCGTTGTTTAAACGCTATGTCGATGACTGCTTTGTCCTGGTAACAAATGAAGAACAAGCCATTCAATTACTCCAAACTTTGAATTCACAACATCCAAACATCAAGTTCGAGATCGAACACCCATCCGCTACGAACACTCTGTTTGCTTGATTTTTCTGTAACCATAACCACTTCAAACAACCCTCAATTTGAATTCTACAGAAATACAGCTAGAAAGAATATTTTTGTCCATTATAGATCAAATCTACCAACCATAACACAATCTCACTTCATCAGAAACGAAAAACAGCGAATTGCTGAACGGTGTTCCAGTTTGCAAGTCTACAAAAAAGCGGAAAACATCTAAGCGGAAAAATGACAATGTATTTTCCATTTCCTTACATATCTGACAAATTAGATAACCAAATTAAAGGTGTCTTTCGACGAGAAAAAATGAATGTTCGGCTAACAAGAAAAAGTAGAACACTAAGAAATGCACTCAAAACGAACTCACAACAAGATCAACGCTGTAACTTATCGAATTGTCCTGTGCTTGACTCTAAGAAGTGTAAGAAGAAAAACATTGTTTGTCAGATCTCTTGCTCTAAATGCCACCAATTTCACATCAGCAGCACTGTACGATTTTTCCATATTCGCTGCAAAGAGCATATGACAACTACTGATTCGTCCATAAGAAAACATTTGAACAATTGTCAAACGAACAACATCATAACATCAATTCTAGCACATGACCACGATGCGAGTAATCTTCTTCTCAGAGAAGCTTTTTACATCAACAAATCAAAACCAACAATTAACAGCAAACATGAACTGAACAGCTACAGGGATTTTCTATTCTTCTGATACTTAGGATTCAAAATTTACTTATGTACCACTAACTTTTCAGTCAGGTCATTGTTTTCTATGCTACTGGTACTATGTAACCCAGTACTACCTGCCTCATACATATCTCTATTACCCATCTCCATAGAAATTAACAATACCATCTCCTATATCATCCATTCCATGTCATATTTTTATGATATCATTGTACGAAAAATTTTGAATCGTATGTATAAGTCAATATTAAAATTCCTTTTCGCCTGGAAGATGTGATTGAAATATGATTGTGATTGAATCTGACTGAGTAGTTATTGAAATTGATAGCTTTATAAAATAAATAAGATAACATCAAATTATTCTTGACTCTTCCCTATCAACAAAATAATGAAGTATGAATAACTTCCTGTATATGACCATCTATTGAAGGAAATCTTGTTCCCTCTCTATGGCACTTCAATGGAAGAAAGAATCTATTGATAGATTGATTCTCATGACTTGACGCATTGGCTTGCCGCGACTGAAATTACGGATGGTAAAGGAAAGACGGCATTGTAAGTGCATGCGCTACAGCCATACATCAATGGCTACAGCATTGTCAGAAGTTGCCAGTAGAACTAGCTCTGTGTGATTGAGGAAAACAGTTGACGCGCGGCATCTCTGATCAGACACTCGAAAACTGGGTAAGTTGTGATGAGTAATAGGGCACGATGAAAAACTAATGAATGATGATACTTATTGTTCTATAAATTGCTTATTTGATTATTTTTGAGTCTGCGTCGAAGGCCCGGAGGTGCTGCACTTTATACAGCATAACTTTTGTGATAAAATAATCAGATAACACAATACTATCGCTTAAATGATATATTATTTACTTACTGAAGCTTACTTCAAGAAATCACTATTTCATTATCTGTCTGAAAAGACAATCATTTTTTCGCTTCATGTCTAATTCGTTCGGCTAATGGCTTTGCACTGTTGACTGCACATTCCTTTAGAGGCACGAGTTGACATTATGAAAGTTATACATGAGAATAAATTATCTGTTTGTTTCATATTTGGGTTGACATACACGTATATGCTGGAGTCGGCAGTCCTATCATTTGTTAAGACTACGACCAAAGTGACAGCACTCCGGAACCGACTCCAGACCTCTGCTTCCTCTTTGAAAAAGATCTCTACATGAGATTTGCAATTAACAAGTAAGTGATATCTCTACATACTGACAAATCAACAGAACTAAAAATGTCACTAACCAGAGGAGCGATGGATACTTTTGTACTTCTCTTTCCTCGTCCAGAAACAGGCCAGAGGAATAGTTCCAGCAGGTAACCCGCGGCCTCCCATAACAGGATAGAGAGGAAAAGGCACTGGCTCGAGCTCACATAACTCTGTGTCCTCTGTAGGTAAAAATGGTGGCGGTGGTGTGACGCAGTCACCATGATCACTGGGAAGATAACGAACCGGTGCATCCAGACTTTGCAGATCGTCCATGTCGATAGTAGCAGTTGCAAACAACTCTTCCACCTCTCCATTCACCATAATACTGACTTTGAGCGATTCGTAGAGAGGATCTTCAATCACTCCACCCAAAACAGCTTCCGGAATCTCCATTACGAATTCTTCGTATCTGAAAAATGCTCTTTGTTGAGAAGAAACAAACATCTACATGTACTGAAAGATTAAGTTCTATTAACGTCTAGTAAAACTGAATTAGCTTTTCGATTCTCCGAGGTCGCTTGCAAGCTGCAGGTGCTGAACGAAATCAGGAGTTCTGATGAGTGTAAGTGAGGTTGTAAAGTCTTGATGCCATTTACACAACCTAAGATTTTTCAAGAATGTCCCAAAAACAAAACATCCTGATGCCTAATCGGACATCTTATATACAAGCATGAAATTCTATTAACGATGCTCCGACTCGTCTTCAAGCGTCTGTCATTGTTGTTAAACAAAACCAGTAGTAATCATGTAAAATACAATACCTGCATAAGTCTTCAGGCATGAGAACAGAGCATTTTGCTCGCGTTGCTTCTGCAAAATCGTTGGCAGTAACTGCATAACTCTTGACAGATTATTGAAATGCGCTATTTCTTATGCTATCATAACTTCTTTGGTGCACGTGTGTATAACCAAAATGACATTAAATGAAAACAATATAATGAACTAGACTAAGAATATATTCAGTCAAAAATATCCAACTTGTTTAAACAGCGCTGTACATACGACAAGGAACGATTGTGCCACCTGAAGCACTTCTCAGGTGTTATTGAAGGCATTGCCTCCTCAACCTCAATGTGTGCGGCATGCGCGGCATCATGATCACTGAACTGTACCTGTATGCTGGGATCACTCAATCTCCGCTTGGCATCACTCTTCAAGCAGGAAATTGCTCTCTCCGTCATGTTGAGAAAGGGACTGTAGCGAGGCAATGGCTTGAGATCATGACGGTCACTGATTGGAGTGGGAGGATTTCTGTGTGATGGGGCGTTGTCGCACACTATGAAGAGAGACTCCTCAAACAGAAGTGCTTGGACTTCACTCAAGAAGTCTGAAAAGGAAGAGCTCGTCATCCCACCTTCAACGAACATGAAGTGAACCAAGCCGAATTGTGGAGACACTGCCAAGTAGACAGTTAGGTTTCGTCCTCGGTTCCCCTTGACAATTCTTACGGCTCTAGCACCACGCACTGAGCGTCCTTGTGTCCTGGCGGTCCAGACATTGAAGCCACATTCATCAATAAACACAAGGTCGCGGCTCGTGCCTTCCTCCAATAGCCAGGACACAAAGGCCGCCCTTTCTTCCTTCACATCAGCCTTGTTCCATTGTGTTGGTACTGATCTGAGGAGTTTCAGTGTTATCATCTCCCCGTCCAGAGCTCGAGAGATGGTTGTGAGACTCAACCCAGCTGGGAGCAACGGAAAGGATTCCAACAGCTTCCCTCTCATCTCCAGCAGAGTAGCAGTGGGTTTTCTTGGACGAAGTGCACTAGATGCTCGATCATCTCCTCTGTCAGTACTCGCGTCCGACCACCATTGTTTGGTAGGGCTTAAGCTCGATTCTCCTCGAGGTAAGTGCGAACGAACCGATGTGCAGAACGCGTACTGACTCCCAATTGCTGGGCTAGATCAAGATGATCTCTCCCATCTCTGTAGGCATTGATGATGTGCATTCTATCGGAACTTGACACAGGACGTGGCATTGTCGCTATGAAGTGATGACACCCATTTGAAAGGGTCATCGTGTGTCTTAAATACCTGTAGTCTACATGTAGATTTGTAATCATCTTAGCACATCGATTTTCTTGATTTCATCAACAGAATATGGTTGTGCCAAGTGTTATGCAGCAACGCGAGTTTGATGACGTCATGATGATTTGCACGCGCTGTCTCGCATTGCTACAGGCGTGACAACCGTTTTGCAGTTACTGCCAACAGAAACGGGAAAAGGTATAATAGAGATCCGGGAAATAACTTTTTGGGGTCGCCACCATTGAGTGGGCAATCAATAGAGTGGAATATCTAATGGAACTATGATACCACCAAATCTACTTTCAACAACTTGACATATTGGCTTCCAATTTTGAATACATCGGAATCTAGAGCTATTTTTAGAAATTTGATTTTTTTCCAAAATCCTGCGAAAAAACAAAAAATGTTACACTAATCTCACAACTTTCTATATTCTTGTTACCCGCAATAACTAATAATTGTATTGCTATATGTCAGTGTGGTTCATATCTGGGATCTTGAGCGGTAACCAGTTTACAGAAAGCTACACCAGGCGTTCGAAAATGTGATTTTCCAAAAAATGCCGAATTTGGCTGTTTTCAAGCTGGGCTAGCTTTTTTCTATGTGCCAGCTTTTACTCGTTGAGAGACACCACCTGTGTCTAGCAAACACCTGGTGCCAACAACCAGCACGACGATTGTACACATGGAAAAGCCCAGATGGACAAATGCGAAACCAAATCGACTATATACTGAACTAGCATAGATTCCGGAACAGCATGGAAAATACATAGACGCATCCCGGTGGCGACTGCAGCACAGACAATAGCCCCGTCGTCATAAAATACAGGCTGCGACTTAAAAAGCTGGAAAAATGAAAATGTAATGAGCGTCTTGATTTGACGAAGTTGCAGAGAGACGAAAGGAGACGGATTCAATACAGTATAGAAATAAATAATCGCTTTGAAGTATTGAACGATGAGGTGGAGACGACAATGGCTGAGGATCATTGGCAGCCGTTCAAAGCAGTCGTAGCCAACATAGCGAAGAAGTTTGCCAACAAGCATGTAGTTGAGAGAATCCTTGGTTTAATAATGAAATTGCAGAGAAGATAGAAGAACGAAAACAGGTCAGGAATCCAGATCCCGGACAATGCAGGCGATTGAATAAGGAGATTCAGACCATGTGCCGACGTGCTAAGGAGCAATGGATGAATGAGCAATGAGAAGAAATCGAACAGAAGGAGAAGGATCATAACCACTGCGCTATGCATCGCAAAATCAAATCAATTTCTAATTTGAGGAAGAGATGGTCGTCAACTGGTGGCATCGAGGAGAAAGACGGGACTAGGTGATGGAGAGAATATCTCGAGGAACTCTTCCAGCATGACAAGGATGATTCAACAGAAACAGAGGAAGAGGAGCATCAGATGAGTTTTCAATGTCAGAACTAGAATCCCCCATCAAACAACTACTTAATGGTAAAGCAGGTGGAGAAGATGGTATAGTGGCAGAAATGCAGAAGCCCCTTGGAGAAGCAGGGAAAACCTATTTCATCTCTTGAACAAGATTTACAAAACCAGCAAGTTTCCAGATGACTTTTTGAATTCAACATTTATTGCAGAAAGTTTCAGAAATTTGATTTTTTTTTCCAAAATCCTTCGAAAAAACAAAAAATGTTGCACTAATCTCACAACTTTCTATATTCTTGTTACCCGCAATAACTAATAATTGTATTGCTATATGTCAGTGTGGTTCATATCTGTGATCTTGAGCGGTAACCAGAATACAGGAAGCTACACCAGGCGTTCAAAAATATGATTTTCCAAAAAATGTTTCCTATGACATTTTTCACTCCAAGTTGATACTAAAACTCAGAAACATGCACAATTACTTGTAGAAGAAATTTGATCAGGTAACCGATAGTTAAAGTAGTGTAAATTGGCCAGTTTTAATTTTGTATATTTTTTCAATATATGATGTCAACATTATGTAAGTAGCATCGAGAAGTAGCATTTATAGTACAACGATTCTTGAAAACGCTAAGTTGGTGTGCAGTAAGAAATTATTCCCTTTGATAGATGCTATAGGGGAGGCGGCACTAATATGGGCAGCGAACTAATATGGGTAATTTGAGTTCTTCGGTCTCTAGTTCAGGGCCCATTGCTCGCATGAACTTATAATTCGACACAGAACTAGTCATAGTCATTGCTTGTCCGTATGTGGCAACGCAGCTCATTCGAGGAAAACAAGCGCTCACACGCGCGCACGCACACACTTATTTGGCTAAGTCTCGCATTACGTGTGGAGTGATTGTTCGAGGCAAACGAAAACTGTTCTGTCATCGTAATTACATGCAGATTAACGATCTAACTTCCATTTAAGCCCACGATTGATGGTTTCAGTAAAATGCAAGTCAAAGAAAAGTGCCCATATATCCCACTCCTAAAATATCACAGGGGTAAAATGGGCAGTGCATTTCTATCATCACTATTATTATTTCTGGCATGCTCATTTTCCTGACACCCAGAATCTATGAGAGATTTATAGAAAGACATGAATGGAACTATAAATCAATGCAAAAAGTTTATAAGAATTTTATGGAAAGAGAATAGATTCAAAAAAAAATTCTGAAATTTGAGAATTTGTCGGAAAAAGACAGGCCTATTGTTACCAAGTTTGCTTTAGAAAATCAGATAACAAACTAAATGACATAACTTGGTTCTGAGATTAGCATCAGTTTAGTTTGCCCTGGCAGCGCTCGAGATATGTCAGTTGGCTATTAAGTATCATTTCCTATCTGCAGCGATCGATTATTATTCAGATTCAATAAGTTTAAATTACAGTCCACGATGTGTTCTTTGTAACCTTGTACATGTATGATATCGGTGGCGATCGACAATGAATCGCGATGCACCAAATGCCTTTGCACCGAATACCGTATAAGAATTGTGCACATGACTGACGTGGCATGAATAAAAAGGCGATTCATGCAACGTTTGTTATTTTGTGATAAGTGCAAAATCGAATAAAATGATGACTCATGACTTTTCAGGTTATGTAAAAGAAACCCTGTTTAATTAACCATCAATGCGCATTAACCATTTTTATTTCTTATCTTGATGAACCAATCATGCATAGGAGACGACAAAAGTGATGTTTATCAGCGGTTTATCCCATATAGCCAGTGCTCATATTACCTCGTGCTATGGGGCAATGTTGGTATCTTGACACTTTTTACAAAATCACTTCTAATTTTTTTCTAATGAAACCTAGAACCGCCATCTTCTTTGGAAAGTTGTCTGATGCACCCTTCTTGCTCTATGAGTTGTCCTGGGACGAAAAGCAATTACCTTCGTAAAAAAATGAGTCTGAAAAACTATATTATTAATTATATATGATTATAATAATAATTATAATGATAACTATATTATATATAATTAATGTAGGGTAAGGGTACCCATATTATTCCCGCTTTCCCTATATGAAACTTTGATAAAATGCAATAGAGCAAAATATGACTTTCGAAGTTAAGTTTTGTTAGACTAGATATGCTTTATCAATCGACATTGTGCTTTTAAAGTAAAGTTTCTGAAAAATGTTCAGGAGTCATTTATCTTGCTGTCTTCTGAAGTAATCAATTGCTTTTAGTAATTTCAATTATTCTAACGGTGAGATACCATTCGCAACTAACCGGAGAAACAGAAACTGATTAATTTCAATTTGTGATAGTGTAAATACTCGCAGCTTTTGACTGACATAGTATCGCAGAATGTTTTCTGGGAGAAACCCACGAACTCTTAATATTAATCTAGTAGACCCAAATAGATTACCTAATGTATTGTCGACAAAATAACGATAATAATAATAATAATAATAATAATAAGAAGAATATTACCTGCCAATGCGCCTCACTGTCCACGAAATGGGGTTTTCTGGTCGACCAATCATAACTGCAAGACTCTGTCGGGTAATTATGGGTGCTTTAGTGGTGTTTCTCAGTATTCTGAATCGATATAATATATCGATATATTTCGTCGATTATAGGCCATACTTCTCAGGCCTTATAATTGTAGCCATATAGATTTAATTCAATTAAGCCAAATACACGTATAATGTAATATTGACATGCTCTGTTGATTGGAGAGCAATTCAGCTTAATCTGAGAGCTAGAAGTAGCTAAATTAGCATATATGAATAACAATAATTATTTATATAATTCCGATTTGTGGTCAAACACTACGGCGAATATGTGGTTGCGATGCATGGTGTATGTTAGACATACGTATGTGACGACACAATGTAAACAGATTTTAGCTGCGGATAATTTTTTAAAAATTTATCGTAATGGGTTAATTTTATGGTCTAGTTTTCGAATATTTCACTAGTTTTTGTCAGTAAGATGAAGAAAGTACATCAATCTGCTTTTTTTGACAATTATTATATGCCAATGCGCCTCATATTGCAAATTGAACATTACTGCCACATAAAATGATCCGAGGGATCAAAAGTCAGCAAAAGAGTAAAATCTAGATTATTTTTCACACTTACCCAACGTTTGTACAGTTTACTAACCACTATTTACTTCTTGAGAATAATAGCGAAGTACTTCATAGTGGTTGTTTGCCGGGAAATCCCTTATGAAAGACAACCATTGCACATAACCTCATTTATTGACTGAGAGGGCAATGTTTTATTAGCATTTTAAATATACTTGACTATATGAACTGAATTATTAAAAAAATCGTTAGAAATGAGCTTGTAAGCTTAATTATCAATTACCTAAATGAACTCGGAGCAAATGTTTAAATACGTACAAATTTTATTAATGTACCACATTTTGTCTTCAAATTATCGAAAAATTTGTAACACTTTCATATTTTTTATCTAAGATATTTATCTTCTACTTAAACTCTTATTCATGGTTGTGTTAATGACTGTAGATTGTAAGTCAATAATGTTGGTTCGAATGTAGAGCGGTTCCAAAAAGCTTTGATCTACAATAAATGAATTATAGAAAAATTGCCTCATAGTTAATGTGCACATGTTTTTTAAGCAATCACGAATCTAAACACGATAAGAAAGGAGTGCTCAACCTTTTATAGGACGTTTATTTGCAGCATTGAATAAGTATTGGATTTAGCAGCTAAACTCTCATAGTATATATATAAGTGAACGATATAGTCTCAGAAAACTTACGCCGACCATGTCTTTTGTTTGCATTTAGTTCAAACTTCACTGGCAGATGTTTTTTCTGTTAAGTAAGTTATTTAGTAGATGGCACAAATCGCACTATACATGTAGAACAGTAAACAGAGGCTCACATTGTAACAGTTACAACATTTTATGGTCGACTTTTTGAGACTACATTTCATCCGACGGTATGCTTAATATGTGAGTAAACTCTCAAGTATATTTGACTTTCATTACTGTAAGCACGTGCATAGTAATGATTGATGTCTACGTTGGATGCTCATGGTGTCTCGAAAACTGTGATGCTCGTGCCACATATTCTCTTGTTGTCACATATTGTCATGTTATAAGCTTGTCATCTGCTTGAAACTGGTGTTTGTATCGATATTTTACGGTAATGCGCTGCTGCGCCATAGTCAACACTGACCAGCATGCGCCCCGGAGGAATTTTCTATTTTTAGAATTTTTGTTCACTCCGCCAGTGCCGGTACCATGCTCAGTCGCGCCAAATTCGAGGACGGCGGATGGTTTGAAGCCAATTTACCCAGGGCACCTAACAGGAGACGAAAAAAGGCGGAAATTTTTTGACGTACTTCAATGTCATTTTACTGAAATTGGTGAGAAATAGGCATCTCCTGAACAAGCAACATACCTAGCTTAAAAATGCAATAAAATAACTTATCTTTTATCTAAAATGAAAATTACTAACAAATGCTGTATCAGAAATCACTATTGGTTTCTTTGGTGGAAGCAGTGTACTTTTCTCTCGAGTACAGAAACAAAACAAAGGAGATAGAATCTACTAAAAAAGACTAAACTCTGTCGGAAGATGGTTACTGCAAACTGAAGAAAACCACGAGAAGAAGCGGCATCACCTAAACGTCACTAGAAGAAGCTTAGAGATGTCTGCTTCAGAGATATCTGCGTATCAACATTCATTTTCTGATTATGTCCTACTTCTTCAACTCAGATCTTCCTATCATCATTCTGCACCATTTCTTCACCACGCATCTTCCTCACATCATTTTGCCCCTCTTCAATTCACATTTCTTCCTCTGATCCTGCCCTGCTTCTTCAACTCGCATCTTCTTCTGATCATTCGTTACTTCTCCAACTCGCATCTTCCTCTCATCATTCTGCCTTTCTTCCTCAAGTAACAGGAAACATAATGAACAGATTTCTGAAAAGATTTCAGATTGGGAGAGGTAGCCTACACCTTACCCCTATCTTTTAGCGTATATTTGCATCAATCTCGAGAATGATCCAAATCTTGAAAAAGACGGAAATCCCTAAAAAGACGGAAAATTAGGAGCCTTTTTACTTTTGTACCATATTGGAAAAGAAAAATATGTTTGAAGATTGTATCAAAATGATTTTTAGTTGAAAACTCGGCTATTTTATTGACGATAAATTTCATCGATGGAAGCTACCGCAGATAGTAAAGGTAAGAGTATGTTTCAGTTAAAACTGCATGTTTTTTTGCTGTGATGCCTGTACTTATCCACCAGATTAAATGCCAGTATGCAATTCCCATTGTTTTCGTTGTAGAACAACCCAATGTGAGGATAATCAACTATTCCAACCTATCAACGGCATTAATGCACTCTGAGAAGACAGCCGATGATTTTTATGACGTGAAACCCACGTCAAACAGCGCCTCTCTCGGTAAGTTGAATAGATTGTACACAGATTTTGTCCATCTCATTCTTAGAGATATTTTTATTCTTACATTTGTTTTTCAAAATATAATAGGAAAGAGAAATACAAATTACATATCATCGAACTCTCTTCCTATTTCCACTATGTTAAATTATGCGTTCTACAGGTAGCCGATAACTCATGACGCTGGAGGGATTTATAATATCTCACTCCATGGTCATCAGTTATCTATGTTAAACCATATGATTCATATGATTCTTCAGGGATCTATTTAGATATATCTCGGACAAAAAATAAATCCCGGACGCTATTTCATTCAATACTACATTCAAATTTCAAAGAATATTATGAGATTGCGCATAGTCATTTAATCATAAGCCATGGCTTGGAATGGTATGCTGAATTTTGATAGGCATCCTGTGATCAGCGGACTCTCCGAAGAGCAAATTCAACGAATGATAAATGAAACATCATACGACCAAAATTGCAATTTTAGTGAAATTCAATTTCCTGATATGAACAACCAAATGCCAACAACAAGCAAAAATCAGCAACAGCACAGATTTGTTGAAATCGACAGCATTAATGACACGAACAATCAGGTAATCCCGAAGAACACAGTCAAACGTGATAGGTGGGCGATCAATATGTTTACGTATTGGTATAAGCAAAGGTTCAATGCAGATGTGCAAGTACAAAATTCAACCGATGAACAACTTATTGACAATGTATCTCGCTTCATTCATGAAACAAGAAAAGATGGCGGAGGATGCTATTCTCCAACTAGTCTCGTCAGCATTATTTCCGGGATTCAGCATCACATCAATCTGGATGGTAATCGAAGTGTGGACTTTTTCAAAGAACATAAGTTTGATCTCATAACACGAAGTTTGGATGCTGCGATGAAGATCGCTACGAGAAATGGTGTAGGGCCGCAGCGCAATCATTTCAGAAGAGGAAGAAAAGAAGATGTGGACTTCTGTTTTCGGAGATGAAAGTCCTTCGTAGCTAATCAAGACGCTGTTCTACCTAAATGGAATACATTTCGCTTTAAGAGGTGGAAGTGAGCACACTGAGTTGACAATTGACCAATTCGAAGCGACAGAAAGAAACGGTAAACGCTGCCTCATTTACAGTGAGAAATTTTCCAAGACATTTAGTGGAGGCTTAAGGGATATGCGAAAATCTCCAAAGAAAGTTGTTCATTTTGAAAATGTTTCAAGCGACGGGAGGAAAAGTCACATCGATCTTTTCACGAAGTTTATCTCAGTTCGACCGAAAAGAACAACGCGATTTTATCTGCAGCCGCTCAAAGAACCGAAAGATGGATGCTGGTTTTCAACCAGACCGATTGGCAAAACTTCATTGAGTAAATTTATGAAAGACATCTGTTCTCTGTCTGGAATTGATGGCAGAAAAACTAACCATAGTCTCAGAACTACCTGTGCGAGTCGCCAATATCAATCGAATGTCGATGAACAACTCATCATGGAGCACACCGGGCATCAAAGTGCTGTTGGAGTTCGCCACTACAAACGAACTAACGACTATCTGTTGTCGAACTGCTCAGCTATTTTAGATAGTAAGAAAATTTGTGAAATGGCAAGCGTATCAACAACGAATGCATCAACTGCAATGAGACCAAACATAACTTTCAATTTTAACAATGGTTGTAATGTCATTATAAAAAATAACAATTGACTTACCGCATACATTTTACTGGAGTCGAGTTTCAATGTTACGCATCTACAGTTTTCGGATGTATTTTGATATTTTTACGTTCTATGGCATAACTCGTATACCATAGACATTTTAGTGCTATGGTGTTAAAGTGCTTAAAATATATCCCGGAAGCGCGAGATAACCATAGTTTTATATCCCGTATTACAGATAACTCCCTCTTCACTATGGTTTAATTTGTAATGTACAACGAAATTTCTATGAATCAAAATACATATTATCCAATGGGCTACCGTGCTACATTTTTTACCCTACAATGCACTCAAATTGCATGTAAGCCTAGATGATATCTTTGGCATAAGTAAATTGAGAATGGATAAAACTGTATCTATGTACAAAATCGGGTGAATTATGGGAAATAATTACCCAGTGTATTTCATAAACTAGCAAATTCTATAAATAACAGTTGGTTATCAATCAACGCTGAGCAATGTATAAAAAGATATAGCCTACACCAGGAAGGAAATAGATAATGTTATTTAACGTTTCATGTTAATAGTCAGTCACACTGCATTGATGGAAATAGCATACTCCTGGAATTTTTTCATTCAATGTGTTCTGTATGTTTGTAGATGTATCAATTTTGATCGCTTCGTTAAGGAGCTATTGGTCATTTTCATCATTCATCAGTTCATCTGTTTCTTTATCATTTATCTGTTTTTTTTCTTTATGATTATTCATGGCTTTGGCTAAATCCATTGCCATCTCAATTTTATTTCTTCTGCTGAACTCGTTTGTACAGTATACATGTATACCAACCCAGAATTGCTAACATGTCCACTTACGCTTTTTATATCATTTTCAGCATGTTTAGTACATAATACTGTATAGAGCAACATGAAACTCTGAGACAATGATTAGTGTAAGTCTTACTTAAATTGCAAAATTTACTTCTGTTTGACACGTAACCCTTGATTTACATCAATCTTTCTCTTTTCAAATCAAGTTTCGTCGTCTATACAAAATGAACCCTCGGACGTTGCCAAAAATACTTGTTTAGAGGATTTAATTTTTTGATGTAATGCAATACTATAGAATACCGACAATTAAATAAATTGGTTTCAACGATAAATCCCCCATTAGATTTCTATGGATCATTTTGACGATGGCTTTTGGTTAGCTCATCTTTTTTCAAATATATGAACGTGTATATCTTTCCATTTTCTGCTAATTTGAACCCAAAATCATCTTTTGTCATTCCATCCAGATTTTCATTCCCTCTTCTTGCAAAAAATTAAACCAATAACGACAAATACAAGCCACTGAGGTTGTTGTGGTACATTTATGTCAAGCCTGCTTGAAATCAATGAAAAGTCTTTTTCATCTACATGTATTTGGTCATAGTGCTCTGTATCCCCACGTTCATCTGCCTTCACCTTTTTCAAAAGACTCGGCTTCGCCTCGTGCTACATTTTCTGTGGTAGTACAGATGTCGTAGTTATATCACTATAATGTAGACTCTGTATGTTTTTTTCAGAATGCTTCGCTTTTATAACGGGAGAGCAAGATGAGGTCGATTTGGACGGTGATGATAAAGGAGCCGCTGAAGTGTTAGATGACGACGAGGAAATGGATGACGAAGCAGAAAATGATGACGAAGAAGAAAATGATGACGAAACAGGAAAGGATGACGAAGCAGAAAAGGATGATGAAGAAGTTTGTGACGACCAAGAAGGAGACGATGCTGGCGGTGTACAGGGTAAAGAAAAAATACAAGTAGCTGAAAGGAAAGGTAAAGAAAACTTCGAAAGGAAAAGGAAAGTACATGATGATGAAATCCGTCTTTTGCCCTTGCGTGACAGACTTGCTAAGAGGAAAGTGAAGCTGACGGATATCAACTTCTACATCTTTTAAACTGCAAGTATATTGATACTGAGGAATGTATATATTTTGTTATTTACAGTCACGTACATTATTTCATATTATAAAAAATAATCTAGAGAATAATATTGAAATAGAATCTTCAATGTAGCCTTTCTGATGTTAATACTTGATTAAAGAGAGGATTGTAGTAGTGAATGTCATCCACTTGCTTGAAACTCATGAACATCATATATAGCCAAAGAGATTTAAGTGCGTATCTACACTGAGAGCCTCTCATGAAAAGGTGATGAGTTAATTTTAATAGTTACTCTGTTCTGTCTATAAAACACATATATCTCAATCTGTTCTATCTGAGCACGCATAAGACATTCCTCCAAGTCCAGAAATTGCGAAACCGTCTTGCTTCCGAAACGTGAAATATTCAGAGTACTTCCGTACTTCTGTAATCATGATTCCATCACTGAATTATTTTCTTGTATAATTATGTATATGCCTCATAATGTTTTGGTTTTAGCAGCATTGAGTCATCCTGCTGTTAGTCCTGGGATCATTTCGAGGCATCATGACATTGATCAGCACAGTAAACGTTATCATCTTTACATAACCATTCTCTGATAGATTTTCATATACACCTAATCTATCATTGTTATGGCATAGTCAAAGTCAAATAACGTTAATCTACATGTCACCTTTTATTGAATTTCCATGGGATATGGATCGCTCATTGCAAAGTAAGTGATAAATGTTTTCCATTTCAGGAATGGTTGATATTGATTCACATACCGTACACTTCGGTTATTCAGTTTTTCTGCAGACAATATTATTGTAGAAGCTTTGAGTATATACGTATGTAAGGATAATGCCGAAATTGGTGCTCTTTCACATGATTCAGAGCGTTCAGTTGGTGAGGAAGATTATTGCTTCCTCAAAGGTTTGGAAAGCTGAGTTGGCGAGAAAAAAAACCGCAACTTCATTCATCTGTACAGATAATTTTGCCTGTTCCGTTAGTTTTTTAATCTATGATCATCTTGGCTACTCTGCGAAGAATAATTTTCCAAAATTTAAGTCATTTTTAACATTACAACGTATGCTTTGACAATATCAGACGACCGAGGCGCAAAAGCAGTTAGTTATCATAACTATTGATTGAGGCGCATTGGCAACTGCGAGGCGCATTGGCAACTGTGAGGCGCATTGGCATTTGTGAGGCGCATCTGTCGGCTACGGTGAGGCGCATTGGCGGCTAATATAATAATAATAATATACTTTATTTGCTCCACTTTAACATTCGGTGAACGCTTGCATAAAATAAGAAATACACATACCGCCCGTAAAATCTGACAAATTGAGAAATAAGCGTGATAGAAGGGAAACACCAAGAAGTTACAGAGGTCTAGCAAACCGAATAAACGACGAACTATATCGTTTCGTGCGCGCATATGGAGATCTAACATACAGTGGATTGCGAGGCGTTGGAATTCTTTCGCACAAGATTGACCTGAGAGGATGGGATCTGCTACCATTGATTGCCTCGAAAAGGCGACGGCAGGTCTTATCCCTGGCATTTAAGATGTCACAATTTGTAGAGATACCCATAATTCTGACGGCTCTCTTTTCGATGGAAACAATTTTCTTAGTAAGGTAATGAGGCATGTTGCAAAACACGGAGTTGGCATATAATACAATAGAAAGAATGTGACAAATGTAAGCTGATAACAATACATCTGGTGGGCAGGCGCATCTTCGCAAATTATACAAAATGTACATACGTCTTCAGGCCTTCGAAACAATATCATTGACATGGTGATTCCATTTGAGATCGTTATTGAACGTGATGCCAAGGAATTGACAGTTGGAGACAGTCTTAAGAACACAACCGGGGGGAGATAGAGATCCAACAAAATTAGTAGCAAAATCCATTAAACAGCATTTAGAAACATTCAAAGGGAGATGATTGTGTTCCGACCAAGTCGTAGCACACATCCACTCACGTTGACTTTCGTCCTCTGAGGGAGTTCAGATAAAATGTAAAATGGTTATGTCATCTGCGTAATTGAAGGAAACGGAGTTTGAGGACACACACGAGAAATCATCTATTGCAATACAAAAAAGAAGGGACCAATGACGCCTCCCTGAGGTACTCCGCTGGTAATAGAGGACTATGAAGACATTGTATTTACGAATCTCACACATTGTTCGCGACCAGAAAGGTAACTCCTTAACCTCTTGATGGCATTAGACGGGATATCGAATGAGATTGATTGCCTTTTCTAAAATGCTGCTATGTCGAATCTTGTTGAATGCCTTCGCGAAATCGAGAGAAATGGCATGAACAGCGCCTGGATTATCCAAGAAATTCAAAATACGATCGTAGATCATTGTCAAAGAACATGTACCACCAGATCCTGGCCCAGGAATGTATGCAAACTGCATGCGAGACTTAGCATGAATACAAGGAATGATCCACTTGCGAGAGATAAGCTTCTCAAGAACTTTACACGTAGTGCTGATCAGAGAAATAGGCCGATAATCACTGACAGAGATGAGCTTGTTGCATTTAGGAATAGAAGTAACAAATGGCCTTTATGCGGGACAATACCTTCTGAAATGCTTAGATTAAACAAGACGATGATGACAGGTGCTAAGCAGTCCGGGTTGTTACGAAACACCCAGTAAGGCAAACCATCGGGTCCGCAACTCTTACGTTTGAGGGAGGATAATTCACGATGAACCTCAGAAACGGTGAGTTCGAGAGAAGAATCCGCTGATGAAGAGGTAGGAGCAACAGAGGCATCAGTCTGAAACACATGTGAAATAATCGTTGAAATCGTCAACAGAAATTGAAGCATCATTAGCGACTGGCGATGAGGAAGCAACACATCCATTAGATTTAACAGCTTGTCAAAGTTTTTTGGGATTTTTCTGCGACTTGAGATTGTTGATATAATTGGACTTGAGACATCTCACATGTTCAAAAACTTCTTCGCGGAGGCGACGATATTTCTGTAACTGATTTCTGTAAAGAAGGCACGATCACGAGCGTCAATTAAATACTTTAAGGACGGTTTGACCCAAGGCTTATCAGAAGGAGACAACCGAATTGTTGCTTGAGGATAGTAGAAATCCAAGGCAGACTTCAAAGCATTAGCGAATTGATCGAATGCCTCATTCACATCATCGAAACTGCGAATGAATTCCAGCCAGTCAATATCATTGATAAATGAGGTGAACTTTCGCGTTCACTAGCGCTTGCTGTTTAAGCACGTTCACCGCGGATACGGCGGGCAAGTTGGATGTCCTTGGGCATGATGGTCACCCGCTTAGCGTGGATGGCGCACAAGTTGGTGTCCTCGAAGAGACCGACCAAGTAAGCTTCAGAAGCTTCTTGGAGGGCAGAGACAGCGGAGCTCTGGAATCGCAGATCGGTCTTGAAGTCCTGTGCGATTTCACGGACAAGTCGCTGGAAGGGCAACTTGCGGATCAAGAGTTCAGTGCTCTTCTGGTACCTTCTGATTTCCCGAAGGGCGACAGTTCCGGGCCTGTAACGATGTGGTTTCTTCACACCGCCGGTGGCTGGGGCGCTCTTGCGGGCAGCCTTAGTGGCCAACTGCTTACGTGGGGCTTTGCCGCCAGTGGATTTTCGTGCAGTCTGCTTGGTACGTGCCATCTCGTTGAGGCGCGATTTAGTTACTTTCATCACTTTCTTTTTAATCATAAATCGTACAGGAATGCCAGCCCAGAAAATTCCACAGTGGTCGGAGCGTGATAAAGGAGCAATGCGGAAGGGTGGGTCACCGGTAACGTTCGTGAAAATCTGATCCAGTGTTGCATTGCTTCGTGTTGGAAAATTAACAATCTTAGATAACGATGTTAGTCGAGGTATTTCGTCACTGTGATGCCTGAAATCATTAAGATCACCACATAAAGCCATTCGGTAAGTGGAAGGATCCAAATGAGTAGTCAGTACATAGTCCTTGATATCAATGATATGTGAAATAACCTCTTCATGAGCTGAGGCATTATTCCAAAAAGGGTGATATAAAGAAATGAGAAGTGGTGCGACCTCCGGGAAACACAAATAATTTGAGGTTCACCTACTGATCGGTGTAATAAAAAAATACAGTTCCAGTATGAAGGATCTTTCGATGCTAACTGATGATCATGGTATTTCACAAGTCACCATGAAGGTCATCTGTTATTGAAAGAGATTCTACATATTTCATGCAACCAAATCATTTTCCACCACAATCTAAATGTCTTGCATATCTTCTCTATGCAATATTTTTCAACATCAACTTTGAAATAGTGTTTGTCAAAAATACTTTAGGGCTCTTCTCCGATAAGTTGCGAATTATATTAACTCATTAGTAAAGTATTAGTTCAAGTATCATTGTACTATAAATGCTAGCTCGATACCACTTACATAATGTTGACATATATTGAAAAAAGAAGCAAAATCAAAATTGTCCAATTCATACTACTTTAACTAACCGTTACCTGATCAAAATTCTTCTACAAGTAATTGAGCATGTTTCTGAGTTTTAGCATCAACTTGGAGTAAAAACCCATTAGGTCTCATCTGCGGGTCGCAGTTGGTGCACTATGCCGGAAAACTCCTCGCGGCTTCTTGCACAGGTGGCAAGTTGTCTCATTGTTAGTCCCGTCCATTGCTTGATGTCGTCCGGCAACAACATTCGCTGTCTTTCCCTCGATCTTCCCGGTCAGTATCAACATAGTATTATTTTGTATTCCGTGCCCAAACAATGCAGACTTTGCTCTGGCGATTTTAGGGATCAATGTAATTCTCTCCCTATCTCCGTCAGAATTGACGCATTCGTTCTTCTCGATGTCCATGGAACACGCAGTAGTCGCCGGTAACACCACATCTTGAACGCTTTTACAGATTTGGTAGTTGCAGCGTTAAGGTGCATGTGTCTGACCCGCATCGAATGAGATGCGCATCGCCCGAGATGTAAAACTCCATAAACCGCATTCTGGTTTGGATGTTAAGCTTCTTCATTTTCATAAATTGAGCTTTGGCTATCGTAATTCGCCTCTTGATTTCGCACTCAGATCTCCGTCGTCCGTCATCATCGATCCCAGATAAACAAAAGATCTGACCCGTTCTATGCAGATGTATATCGTCTATCTGCAGCCGTCTATCGTAGTATGTATCCGCTTGTAGTGCCCTAGTGAGTTATATTTGGAGATGACCATAGCCTTCGTTTTTCTTGTCCATTATCTTCTATCCATAGTCTAGACTCGCTCGATTGACCGCGGCTAGCATCCGCTAAAGATCATCTTCGTTGTCATCTATGAGCACTGTATCGTCGGCATATCTCCAGTGGTTGATTCTTTTACCGTTAATGCTATTCCACAGTTCTGGCATTCTCTTAGCTTCATATTCTCTTAGTATGTATTCCGAATACAGATTGAATAAAGCAGGTGATGCGACACATCATTGCCATACTCCTCGTCTAATGCTGAAATGGTCTGTGAGCTCGTTGTCCAGTCGCATAGTCGCTCTTTGATTGTGGTATAGGTTCCTCGGTGTCCTGATATTCTCCAAACCTATCTTCTGTCTGCTAAGTAATTCCAACAATTTCTTATGCCGTACTTTATCAAAAGCTTTCTCGTAGTCAATGAAGCAGAGGTATGAATGCAGAGGAACGTCCACTGCATTTGTATGCTACGTTCACATATCATCCGTAGCGCATACATCGCCTCTCGAGTTCCACTTTCTTTGCGAAATCCGAGCTGTGTTTCTGAGATCTCCGCATCTATCCTGGCATAATTAGCTTCAGTAACAACTTGATCGTGTGTGCCATCAGACTGATTGTTCGATGCTCTGAACATTTCTTTGTTTTTGGCTTCGGTATTGCAATAAATGTTGAATTCAAAAAGTCATCTGGAAACTTGCTGGTTTTGTAAATCTTGTTCAATAGATGAAATAGGTTTTCTTCCCTGCTTCTCCAAGGGGCTTCTGCATTTCTGCCACTATACCATCTTCTCCACCTGCTTTGTCATTAAGTAGTTGTTTGATGGGGGATTCTAGTTCTGACATTGAAAACTCATCTGATGCTCCTCTTCCTCTGTTTCTGTTGAATCATCCTTGTCATGCTGGAAGAGTTCCTCGAGATATTCTCTCCATCACCTAGTCCCGTCTTTCTCCTCGATGCCACCAGTTGACGACCATCTCTTCCTCAAATTAGAAATTGATTTGATTTTGCGATGCATAGCGCAGTGGTTATGATCCTTCTCCTTCTGTTCGATTTCTTCTCATTGCTCATTCATCCATTACTCCTTAGCACGTCGGCACATGGTCTGAATCTCCTTATTCAATCGCCTGCATTGTCCGGGATCTGGATTCCTGACCTGTTTTCGTTCTTCTATCTTCTCTGCAATTTCATTATTAAACCAAGGATTCTCTCAACTACATGCTTGTTGGCAAACTTCTTCGCTATGTTGGCTACGACTGCTTTGAACGGCTGCCAATGATCCTCAGCCATTGTCGTCACCACCTCATCGTTCAATACTTCAAAGCGATTATTTATTTCTATACTGTATTGAATCCGTCTCCTTTCGTCTCTCTGCAACTTCGTCAAATCAAGACGCTCATTACATTTTCATTTTTCCAGCTTTTTAAGTCGCAGCCTGTATTTTATGACGACGGGGCTATGGTCCGTGCTGCAGTCGCCACCGGGATGCGTCTATGTATTTTCCATGCTGTTCCGGAATCTATGCTAGTTCAGTATATAGTCGATTTGGTTTCGCATTTGTCCATCTGGGCTTTTCCATGTGTACAATCGTCGTGCTGGTTGTTGGCACCAGGTGTTTGCTAGACACAGGTGGTGTCTCTCAACGAGTAAAAGCTGGCACATAGAAAAAAGCTAGCCCAGCTTGAAAACAGCCAAATTCGGCATTTTTTGGAAAATCACATTTTCGAACGCCTGGTGTAGCTTTCTGTAAACTGGTTACCGCTCAAGATCCCAGATATGAACCACACTGACATATAGCAATACAATTATTAGTTATTGCGGGCAATAAGAATATAGAAAGTTGTGAGATTAGTGTAACATTTTCTGTACTTTTTCCCCGGACTTTTTTTTCACCATCTTTGGAGCCATGTAGCTCCGTTCTACATGCCAGTTTCCCCATTGAAATTCACACAAGAGTTCTTTATACCGAGCTGATACCGCATGCAAAGGTTGGTTAAGTAACGAATACACAGAAAAAAGTTACAGCTGCGTGAAAATTCAAATTTTGAGAATTTCCAAATTTTGGAAAAAATCAAATTTCTCAAAATAGTTCTAGATTCCGATGTATTCAAGATTGGAAGCTAATATGTCAGATTTGGTGTTTTCTTTTGCATAGTAAACATATATCCGAAAGTAAAGCGGTGACTAAGTGCCACAAAATGTTCCGAAAATTGGGTAAATCGTCGTGGAATGACCGACATATGTGTTCCACTTTAATTGATATTTCGACTCCGTGATCCATAGGTTCTCACATCAATCATTATGATGAAATGATTATACCTTTTTGAGGATTTGTCTGCCGTAGCACACAGTCAAAAACTATTGCTTATACCTGAGATCATAAAATGTAAAAAAATGTTCTTTTTCAATCCACAGTGGCAAAAAGTAGCTAAATGTTGATAGAAAAAACTATTGTGACAACGAATGCGCATACGAAAGTGCGGTTTGATTTGCCAATGTAAAAATGTAAAACATCAATTGCATGTTCACTTATACACAATATTTTTTAAAAAAACATGAGATAAACAATATTCGCTACAACTCAGCATTTCTTTAAATAGAAGTGAAGTCTAAGACATGGTTGAGTAGTAGAAATAGGCTTTTAATATTTTAATTTTAAATGTTAGTCCTCTTCAAAAAATAGGAACTGAGGAAAAATGGAAACTAGACAACTTTTTGTGACCATTTTAGCTTGAATCTAATTGATATCGGATATCCGCAAATAAATGTTATTTTGATTTCTGTTTCCGTTCAAATTATTGTTTAAGGTCCAGTCTAATTTCAAATGTTTTTCTGCAATATTAATTAGATATCCATTATTCAAAAAATCTTAATTAAACTTAATTGATTAAATCTTAATTTATCTTAATTAGACCGTCTACAATTTGTTTATTGTCGAACAATTTCTGTGCACTCTTAGGAACTCTATTTAGGAAGGTTAATTTGTCTTTGTTCAGGAGTTCACGGGAAGAGGTGGTCACTATGTAGTTTCTTTGAGTATATTGATGCCATAAAAGTGTTAGAATTTAAATGATCACCAGTATCAAGGAAATGAATCTGATTATCAGCTGATTCTTTTGATGTGAATTGGATGTTAATATCATGAATAGGAGATAGGGTCACAACAAATATATCATCAATGTAGCGCTTCTGGATAATTATCTCTTCACGGCACTTATCAAAAAAGTTTTGCTCTACATGTACAATCATTACCCATTACAAGAACAGTAGTTTGTTTATATTCAGTATGAAGGAATCCGTAAAACCGATCTTCGTTTTCTGCACTATATTTGTGAGATCTTTCGACCACTGCACGCGGCCATCGTCAGACAACTGAATGAGATACAGCTTATTGAAAACAGTTAACACAAATAGACATCACTTCAAAGATCAATCCAACAGAATAACAAAGATGCGAAATTATAAAAGAATGGCTGAAAAATACTACTAACAAAGGACACAAGTAAGCATAAAATAAGGCACAAAAATCCAAAAAGAAAAGAAAAGAAAAACTATCAGTCAGAGTTAAAACTTCCAGACATCACTTAAAACGTGCTTTGTCCTGTTATCAGAGGAAAAGCGATGGGACCAAAACGCCTCCTTCACAATTCTTCTCTTCCAGCTTACTTCTTTGTCGATGACTTCGATGTTCTTGGTGTCGATTGTATGTCCACACTTAACTGCGTGATGGGCAACCTCAGATCTCATCACGTCCATCTCGCGTATTGCTCGTTCGTGCTCCTTTCTCCTCTCCTCAACAGGTCGCTGTGTTTCACCCACATAAGACCACTCACAATTGTCAACGCCACAGGGAATCTTGTAGACCGCGCCAAGAATCTTAGCTGGCTCCGGTCTCTTCCTGACCAACAAAGACCGAAGAGTGGAGACAGGCTTCATGCTCACACTCACATCAACAACTCGAAGGATTGATTGTAGTTTTTCCGATATCCCCTGAACGTAAGGCAGAGGATACTTCACCCTTGAAGATATCGCTTGATCGCGGACACCACTTTCTGGAGACGATGAGCCACAACGCCACCATCTCTCCGTCTCAGCTGCACCATAACCATTGCTGGTGAGAGCACTCACTACATGTCTCTTCTCCTCCTCCCGAGACTCCGGGGAACAAACCAAATGCGCCCTGCTTGAAAGTGATCGAACTACACCTTTAAAGACGCTTCGCGGATGAGACGAATCCCGATGCAGGTACCGATCAGTATGGGTAGCCTTCCTGAACACAGAGAAGGCGAAACTTGCTTCGCCACGAGAGATATTGACATCCAAGAAGGACAGCTGATTGTCAGTCTCCACTTCCTTGGTAAAACGGATCGATGGACGAAAACAGTTAAGGAAGGACACCAAGGACTCCAAATCATCATCAGAATGAGGCCACAGTAGGATAATGTCATCCACATATCTCAACCATAAAGCTGGCTGCGGGATTCCACGAGACAAAGCACAATCCATTGCCAACCTCTCAAAATGAGACAAAAATATTGGCCGCAATTGGACCTAAGCTGCTTCCCATGGCTACTCCATCTTTCTGGCTATAAATCTCACCATCAAACTTGAAATAACTGGAAGTCAAGACCATTCTAGACAAAGCTACAATTTCTTCCACAGTCCAACGAGATCTTGCAACCAACGAAACATCACGTCGTAAAAGAGTGTCAAACACACGAATTGTCTCCTCCAAAGGGACGTTCGTAAAAAGCGACTCAACGTCTAGGGATACCAAAAAACCATCCGTCGGGTGATGCCGCTTCATCTTCTCAATGAAATCGTACGAGTTCAAAACGAAGGATTCAGTGTCAATCACATATGGCTTCATGATGTTCGCCAACACCCTTGATAGAGATGACCATAAACTCCCACTCATGGATACTATTGGACGCAAGGGTACCCCTTGCTTATGGATTTTTGGCAAACCAAATAAATGTGGCATTTGAAAGTAAGTCGGACAAAGACGTAGCATTTCTTCTCTGGTCATCCTTTGGTCTCTAACGATGCCATTCAGGAAACGGTGCAGTTCTTTTCTCATTCTCTGACCGGGATCTCTTGAGCACTTCTCATCATCAACGAGCTCCCTTAACTTTTCCATGTATGCATCCTTGTCCAAAACCACAGTGGCATTACCTTTGTCCGCCGGCAAGATTATTACGTCATCCATTCTTCTCAGTCGCTTGAGAGCATTCCTTTCACCCATGCTCAAGTTCGACTTCGGATTCCGTGTGTTTCGAAGAACTGCGGATGCCCGCTTCCGAACGTAAGACTTGTCCTCTTCACTACACCCATGTATAGCTGTCTCCAAGGAAGCTATAAAGTCCGAATGAGGTATTTTCGAGACAGTAACAGAGAAGTTCAGCCCTCGTTCCAGGACTGCCAGCTCATCTGAGTCAAGTGTAGTGGAGCTCAGATTGTGAACACATTGTCTCCGATCGACAGTCACACCAATCTCCTCATCAAGAAAACCATAAAGGGATTTCAAGCGGTTGAGTCTTCCTTTGAAATGTTCTGAAAACTCAATTCCCCATCGTTCCAAGGAAGCAGAGAGAAAGCTTGAGACTCGTTCACGAAGAACAGCATCCTCCAACAAAATGAAAAGGCACTTCTTACGGAGAGCAGCATCCGACATTGCACGTTCAGAACTCCTCTTTAGTCTCCGAATCTCCCTGTGTAGCAAACCGCGACTGATACTTCGATAAAGAGCGTGATCATGCTTGAAACGGCCGGGCAAAGTAAACCACAAAGATCGAGGAAGTAACTCCAAAGCAAGACAATCACGAAAAAAGCCCACACAAAACATGCTTCTCAATTGCTGTTTCTCTTCATCCAGAATTTTCTTTAGAATAGCGACGCATCTCCCTCCAAATGCGATTCGTATAGTTTGAAACAACGGAATATTCATCATTTATATTCAGTATGAAGGAATCCGTAAAACCGATCTTCGTTTTCTGCACTATATTTGTGAGATCTTTCGACCACTGCACGCGGCCATCGTCAGACAACTGAATGAGATACAGCTTATTGAAAACAGTTAACACAAATAGACATCACTTCAAAGATCAATCCAACAGAATAACAAAGATGCGAAATTATAAAAGAATGGCTGAAAAATACTACTAACAAAGGACACAAGTAAGCATAAGATAAGGCACAAAAATCCAAAAAGAAAAGAAAAACTATCAGTCAGAGTTAAAACTTCCAGACATCACTTAAAACGTGCTTTGTCCTGTTATCAGAGGAAAAGCGATGGGACCAAAACGCCTCCTTCACAATTCTTCTCTTCCAGCTTACTTCTTTGTCGATGACTTCGATGTTCTTGGTGTCGATTGTATGTCCACACTTAACTGCGTGATGGGCAACCTCAGATCTCATCACGTCCATCTCGCGTATCGCTCGTTCGTGCTCCTTTCTCCTCTCCTCAACAGGTCGCTGTGTTTCACCCACATAAGACCACTCACAATCGTCAACGCCACAGGGAATCTTGTAGACCGCGCCATAACCATAACCATTGCTGGTGAGAGCACTCACTACATGTCTCTTCTCCTCCTCCCGAGACTCCGGGGAACAAACCAAATGCGCCCTGCTTGAAAGTGATCGAACTACACCTTTAAAGACGCTTCGCGGATGAGACGAATCCCGATGCAGGTACCGATCAGTATGGGTAGCCTTCCTAAACACAGAGAAGGCGAAACCTGCTTCGCCACGAGAGATATTGACATCCAAGAAGGACAGCTGATTGTCAGTCTCCACTTCCTTGGTAAAACGGATCGATGCCTTATGGCGTTGACAATTGTGAGTGGTCCTATGTGGGTGAAACACAGCGACCTGTTGAGGAGAGGAGAAAGGAGCACGAACGAGCGATACGCGAGATGGACGTGATGAGATCGGAGGTTGCCCATCACGTAGTTAAGTGTGGACATACAATCGACACCAAGAACATCGAAGTCATCGACAAAGAAGTAAGCTGGAAGAGAAGAATTGTGAAGGAGGCGTTTTGGTCCCATCGCTTTTCCTCTGATAACAGGACAAAGCACGTTTTAAGTGATGTCTGGAAGTTTTAACTCTGACTGATAGTTTTTCTTTTCTTTTCTTTTTGGATTTTTGTGCCTTATCTTATGCTTACTTGTGTCCTTTGTTAGTAGTATTTTTCAGCCATTCTTTTATAATTTCGCATCTTTGTTATTCTGTTGGATTGATCTTTGAAGTGATGTCTATTTGTGTTAACTGTTTTCAATAAGCTGTATCTCATTCAGTTGTCTGACGATGGCCGCGTGCAGTGGTCGAAAGATCTCACAAATATAGTGCAGAAAACGAAGATCGGTTTTACGGATTCCTTCATACTGAATATAAATGATGAATATTCCGTTGTTTCAAACTAGTAGTTTGTTTGTAACAGTTTCCATCATGATTCACGCACTTATTGGCAACTTCTTTGAATTACATAAATCAGCTACTCTTATTGCATCAATGTTAATGGCGGACTTCGTATATCAAGAAATATACTATATTAAGAGATGTGAACTGGCTGGGGCCGTAGAAATACTGGCTGGGTTCCAGCGAGGTGATAGCCTGATCCCGGTTCTCTTCCCAGGGGAGACGAGCCATGGGGTAACACTGGAGGTTCTAGAAAAACTCTCATAACCTTATGACAGGAGGATGACAAGGCGAATGCGGTCGCCTTTAAATAAACTTAGTCCAGTGTCGCGATTCTGAATTTTTCAGAGTTCGAGCCTACCACAAAATTTTCATAAATCAAGTTTTCGCTTTAATTAAGGTTACTATACAATAGCACGCTTGTTAACATAAACCATCGCTGTTCAATTATGAACATTTCATCATCATTTTATGGTTGTTTTGATTTTCATGTAATACAATTTAAGCAAGTATACCGGTACATGTATGTTATTAACAAGCATCAAGAATAACCAAATAAACCAACTCCCTCCAGAGCAGGCTAGTTTCAGGAAGGGCCACTCCACTGTTGATGGGTAGTCAGCCTCATCAGAGGACTTTGAGCTGGACTTTGACAATGGCTACAAAGGCGGCAGTGTCTTCGTGGAGCTCACCGCGGCTTGCGATTCGGTATGGCATCAGGGTCTGATCCTGAAACTACTTCGGCTGCTAGAGATTACGTGCGATTCATTTAAAATCTGTTACTGACTAAACGCAGCATAGTCATGTTCACCAGCGACGGAAAGCACACTAGGCGGCGACGTATGAAGAGCGGGGTCCCCCAGGGCTGCATCTTAGCCCCGTATCTGTTCAGCGTGTGCATACACGACCTACCAGACACCCAGTCGAAAAAGTACGCTTATGCTGACGACCTGGCCCCATACTGACCACAGATCGAAGCCAGACATGACAATTCTCGTTATGACTCGATTATGACGTCCCACGACATGACAATTCTCACACGCTACCTTCGTCAGTGGTACCTCAAACTGAGCAAAACGAAGACAACCTGTTCTGCTTTCCACTTTTGCAACAGAGAAGCTAGACGCGAGTTGGACGTCCGAATCGACAACGGCCGGCTTCCCTTCAAGCCGCAACCGAAGTATACTTAGGAGTGACACTCGACAGGACAGTGAGCTTCCATAAACATGCCGAGAACGCGTCGGCACGCGTCGGCCTCTTCCGTCGACTGGCCGGAACCACATGGGGCGCTTCAGTACACACCCTCAGGACGTCAGCGCTGACGCTTTCCTATCCATCAGGCGAGTATTGCCCTGCCGCATGGGGGCGGAGGTCCCACACTCGCAAGGTAGACATCGCCCTCAATGATACTATGCGGTTGGTCGGGGTCTGCTTACGGGCAACACCGAGCGACTACCTGCCCATCGTGACGGGAATCTCTCCAGCAGACATTCGACGCGAAGCGGCGACTCTTCCACTCGCTAGACGAGCCTTCGACATCCCCGACCATCGGCTGCATGAACCAATCTCCGAGGAGACACCCAATCCTCGACTTCGGTCGCGGCACCCCTTCAGCGACCACGTCCGGCAACTCCTGTAGGCGACATACCCTCAGCAGCGTCTCACTAGCTGGTCCATCAATAAGTGGCGCAATCAGTGGAGTCACCGTCCGCTTTCGAGGCTGCATGAATTCAATCCAGAGCCGAATACTACCGTCAAGGGGAAAACTTACCGCGGAAGGCCTGGGTGCGACATAATCGTCCGTGGACTGGGGTCGGCCGATTCGGCACGGCAACACTCTACACCACTGGAGACTGCTCGACACTGCTACCTGTGTATGTGGGGCAAACGAGCAGACCCCGAACCACCTTATTTCGGTCTGCTCTCGCCACCGCGCCCCAAAAACGCATGGACAAACTGGACAAAAATGCTGGACAATGCAACAACGACCTGGCTACTCATGGCGACCTTCATCTGACTATGCTGTCACACCAGAAGATGGGATCATCGCTCGTGCCAGTTTCACCAATGTGGGGAAGCTCTTCTCATAATCGATCTTCCAAAACCCAACTACATCCAGACAGTTCGTGTCATCTGTAGAGTTCTTTCCAATGAAGTTCTTTCTTCAGGACTGATGACACTCGGCAACAGATAAGCAGCAGTATTGGCCCAATGCTCAGAGTCAGGACTCGCTTAGTTGTGTGGCGCTAGAAGCTTGCATGAGGTAATGAAATCATTTCCGAATGTCAAGTAATCCAAAAGTTTAGCGGCACCTTTCTCGAAGCGTGTGCTTGTTTCAGAAAGGTTGACTGTTTGCTAGCTGAAAGAGCATTAAACAATTTCCGAGCAGTTGATCCCAATGAGATGTTGCTGGGACCTAACTAAATAGTTTCATCTTTTACATCGATTTTCCAAACAGGTTTCGATAGTCTTGTCAGCTGAACAAATCGTAGAAGCCACTTTTCGAGATTTATCATGGAGGTACTTTTCCAAAATTATATGCTTTGACAATAACAATAAAATCGTTAAATATAGTCAATAATAAACTTTAGACCAAATCATATAATGCTATGTTTACAATGAAAGGCTTCAGATTACCACCTCAATCTCAAAATTCGCGCATTCGCGCCAAAAATGCCCATTTTCGCGCCAAGCGCGAATTGCGCCATAACCGGGACACTGCTAGTCCTAGTGCTGGGCAGCAGCAACACTAGTATCTGTAGCTGGTGGAAGAGCGGAACCGTCAGGTCAACGGTGGCTGCAGAATAGCAGGAGGCAGGGTGGAAATCCCAGTTTTGGCTCTTGTACTGCTGTTCTGGGATTCTGGGGATTCCGTCTGCACTATTTTGCCCCTTGAGGATAACCGTGATGCAGCACAATAAACCGATCTCAGCTCATGCCGGAAAGGGTTCACTTAACTCTGCACAGTGTAGTCTGACCCGCTGGGCCTCTCGTGACAAGGCAGGCGACAATTCATCGTCATTAAGCAACTACTTAAAGATAGGGACCTCGAATGTAGGAGGATTGAATTAGGCAAGAAAACCTGGCATAATACAAGAAATGGAAGAATATGGACTTGAAGGACTTGGAATCGCAGAAACATTCTGGAAGGGTGAAGGTGAATTCACAACCAGTTTGCCCGCATCAGAAAAAGGTAACACCGTCATCTTTTCTGGTGGAGATAAAGCTCGCAAAGGAGTTGGATTTATCATGCAGGAAATGCCGGCTAAAAGAATGTCCTTTTATGATCTTGTATCAGAGAGAATAAAGTGTATCAAACTTTCTGGTAAGAAGCATGATGTTTTGATTTTTCAAGTATATGCACCAACACAAGATTCGGATGAAAAGGAAGAGAAAGTATTCTATGAATCCCAGTCAGTATAAAGAGGCACAAAACGTTCATGGACCATCTAGTCATAATGGGAGACTTAAATGCAAAAGTTGGATATGGAGTCTACAAGAAGATAGCTAGAGAGTTCGCAATTGGAAGAGGAAGCATAAATGGTGATAGACTAATCGAGTTCTGTGAAGCAAATGATCTTTTTGTGAGCAACACTTGATATGAGCAGAAGAACAAACACACATGTATATCACCGGATGGACGCACAATGAATCAAATAGATTACACACTCGCTAGCAACAGGTATAGGAACAGCGTCACAAATGCAAAAGTCAGAACAAGTGCAGATTGTGGATCAGATCACCATGAAGTTGTCATGAATATCAGACTGAGACCAAAATATACCACGAAAGGAATGAAATGAAAGCACTGGAATAGGTGTAAACTGAGACCTAACTGTAGCTAAGCAATTTGAAGATAGCATTGATGCAAGACTGAAGCAAAACAATAGCAGACGGGACGATAATGTTGAGAATATTTGGAAGAAGCTAAAGAGAAACGCTACAACACTCTTTAAAAAGAACTTGAAGATTTGAAATAGAAAACATGGCGACAAGCTATACATGAAAATCAAACCAAAAAGGATGAATGCAAGAATGGGCTCAGCTAAGCAAAACTGTAAGAGGATACGGAATGAATAATAGAAACTCAAAAGATGGAAAATTATGTTGAAGAGCTATACAATGACAACAGACCTAATATTGAAATACAGGGTCGAGAAATGATCACGCCGAGCTGGTGGAAATCTCAGAAATGAAAGTCACACAAGTCATACACAATCTGTCTAGCAACAAGGCAGCAGGAGTAGATCAGCAAAATTTCTAAAACCCAACCGATTTTCTTGTCAGTACTTTTGCACCCATACCAAAAATCAGTAGAGCAATCAAATGTGAAGATCATCGCCCAATAAGTCTGAGATCGCATGCCAGCAAAATTTTATTATATATCATAAAAAACAGTATATCCCCCATTATCGAACAACAGTTAGAAGAAACACATGGAATTCAGACAGGAGAGAGGAACAAGAAATGCCATTTTTCTTCTTAGAACTATTGGAGAAAGAAGAATTGAGAAAAAGGAAAACTCATCTCTGTTATATTGATTATACCAAGGCGGCTACTAAGTCGGTGAGTCGAAACGACTTGAAGACACTATCGCATTGTGAGATTGCAGAGCAATACCAGCAACAGAAACTCAAACGTGCCTGTTGAAGATACAAATGGAAATGCTTTGGTAAACGATGAGGACCAAGAAGCACGCTGGGTAGAACACCTCAAATCTATTTTGAACCAGCTACCCACAATTGAGCCTTACAATCTAGAATAGACTACTGAGGATGAGTCTTCGACAGATGTCAATATTGGAGAGATGACCGAAGAAGTAAGAAAGGCTATTAAATCTCTATTAAGCGAAACAAAGCCCCTGGTGCTGATGAGATATCATCTGAGCTCTTGAAGCATGGTGAGAGTGCAGTTAAAGCATGGCTCAAAGATATACTCAATGAAATCTGGAGAAATTGAAAGGTTCCGAATGAATGGAGAAGTGGAGTCAGTCAGTCAGTCAGGAACGAATTATATTTGAGTGACATTTCACATGTTTACACGTCTCAAGGCCACTGTACAAAATTTCATCAAAATTATAATAATAAAAGTATGTAAGTAGAAAGCATTTAGTACAAAAATTACGTATAACAGGATTTTAAGCAATGCTGCTTAATTGATTTCTTAAAAATATGCGGTTCAGAAATGTTCGTTATATGCGGTGGTAATGAGTTCCATGTACGAGAGGCTTGCACACAAAATGAACCTCCCCCGATAGTTGGGCACTTTACCCGAGGAACAATTAGTGATTGTGTTGTTGAGGATCGAAGACCAGGGCGTCTTGAAGAAGTGTATTTGAAGTCGTGGGCCAGGTAAGAAGGAGCTTTTCCATGAAAACATGCATGTGTCAACGCAGCCAGCCTATAAAGCGGACGGATGTCCGCAGGAAGCCAACCCAGATCTCGAAGTAGAGGACTTACAGATGAAAAGCAGGTGAAGTTCCAAAAATCAAACGTGCACTAGCATGTAACACGGAGTCATAGTCAAAGTCCCGAAGAAGGGATATTAAAGCGACTGCAACAGCTAGAGAGGCATAACGTTACTATTAACCCGGGAAAGTGCTCGGTAAGGTACAACTTGACAGGTTAAAGAACGTAGAAACCCACCTCCGAGAAACTATGAGAACTATGCTCAGAAAACTATGAGCAACAGAAGCCCCAGCGAACATCACGCTCAATAAGTCACAGTTGGACGATGTCCCTCGATTTACCTACGTTGGAAGTATAGTCTCCTGCGAGGGTGACGCAGCGACCGATGTAAATGTCCCAACAGGAAAGGCAGCAGGAGTTTTTAGGAGCCTAAATTCGCTGTGGAACCGCAATCTCATAAGTACCGAGTCAAGGTTAAAATTATATATGTCCATCGTAATACAGCTAACTACGCAAGCGAGACATGGAAAAGTACATCAGGGATATTACCCCAGCTGAATGTATTCCGTCAACGATGCCTTATAAAAATTATGAGAATATCTTGGGGAGACCATGTAACCAACGAAAGTGTACTGAGACCTGTCAAAAACTGCGCCTTGCTGGTCACATATTGGTGATTATTTAAAGGCGACCGCATTCGCCTTGTCATCCTCCTGTCATAAGGTTATGAGAGTTTTTCTAGAACCTCCAGTGTCACCCCATGGCTCGTCTCCCCTGGGAAGAGAATCAGGATCAGGCTATCACCTCGCTGGAACCCAGCCAGTATTTCTACGGCCCCAGCCAGTTCACATCTCTTAATATAGTATATTTCTTGATATACGAAGTCCGCCATTAACATTGATGCAATAAGAGTAGCTGATTTATGTAATTTAAAGAAGTTGCCAATAAGTGCGTGAATCATGATGGAAACTGTTACAAACAAACTACTGTTCTTGCAATGGGTAATGATTGTACATGTAGAGCAAAACTTTTTTGATAAGTGTCGTGATGAGATAATTATCCAGAAGCGCTACATTGATGATATATTTGTTGTGACCCTATCTCCTATGCATGATATTAACATCCAATTCACATCAAAAGAATCAGCTGATAATCAGATTCATTTCCTTGATACTGGTGATCATTTAAATTCTAACACTTTTATGGCATCAATATACTCAAAGAAACTACATAGTGACCACCTCTTCCCGTGAACTCCTGAACAAAGACAAATTAACCTTCCTAAATAGAGTTCCTAAGAGTGCACAGAAATTGTTCGACAATAAACAAATTGTAGACGGTCTAATTAAGATAAATTAAGATTTAATCAATTAAGTTTAATTAAGATTTTTTGAATAATGGATATCTAATTAATATTGCAGAAAAACATTTGAAATTAGACTGGACCTTAAACAATAATTTGAACAGAAACCGAAATCAAAATAACATTTATTTGCGAATATCCGATATCAATGAGATTCAAGGTAAAATGGTCACAAAAAGTTGTCTAGTTTCCATTTTTCCTCAGTTCCTATTTTTTGAATAGGACTAAAATTTAAAATTAAAATATTAAAAGCCTATTTTTACTACTCAACCATGTCTTAGACTTCACTTTTATTTAAAGAAATGCTGAGTTGTAGCGAATATTGTTTATCTCATGTTTTTTTAAAAAATATTGTGTATAAGTGAACATGCAATTGATGTTTTACATTTTTACATTGGCAAATCAAACCGCACTTTCGTATGCGCATTCGTTGTCACAATAGTTTTTTCTATCAACATTATATTTTTCATCATGACATACCGGTACCTCAAAATGTTTCTTTGTGCACGGTACTTCTACGATTTTACAGCGAGGGTTTGCTAATGCCACCGAGAGAAAGATATCAGAGGGAACTTTTATGAGCACTTCGAAGCCAAACGTCAATATGTATTTATCTAATTTTTGAATTTTGTGTTACTTCTACATGCATGCCGTTGCATCCTGTGGTGCCTTGCCCCTGTTAAAGTGACACACAAAAAATTGGCAGATGTAATAAAATATACAGTTATTGACCTGAAGTCCTTTAAAGCGCTTTTATATTCTTATGAAACATTATATATAAAGCTTTTATATTCTTATCTGTCAGAAGGGTATTGAAATCACGAATAGTCGAAATGGTGAAATGTTTAGACTTTGATTTCTAACCTATTCACGACTCTCAAAATTTTTCTGGCTATCAACTTTTGGGTCGCAACCTTTTATTGAGAAGCGCTGTCCTATTCGATCAAATTACCACTTTGCCTGCTGTCCTCGCAGATCTGCAGATGCACCACAAATTCCACATCTTGGGTCAGCTTCATCTTAATGCATGTATTGAGCTGATTCTCCTTTGTGACTGTTTCATGAATGACACTTTCCACTTCCCTGAGATGAAATGAGTGAATCAAATGAGGCAAATCTCACTTCTACCTGCAGATTGAAAGATGGGACAATGCAATGGACAATGCTTCCCGCCCTCTCCTGACCGCTCTACTGATTCTTTCGAGATGATAATTGAAACATATGGTAGTGCACAATAGTTACTCTTAATGTATCAACGTTTTAGCAGGGGAATCCCGTTACAGATGGCACTCATATGGGCGAGGGTTTCTACGATTTTCTTGCCCGCTGGAAGCATAGAATAGCTTATCTTCTAAATCTATGGCAGATGTCATACTACCGATTGTGATTATAGGTATGTCATTGCAGTTTGCTTTCACAGACCTAGAGGATAATGGATTCCTCGATGATTTCGCGTTCTATGCGTTTAGCATTTGGATGCAGCTAATCGGCGCGGCATCGAACATTGGACATGTATTTCGCACCGATTGCTGTGTGTTTGCAGACCTCTAGAATTCTGAAATCAGACTGAAGAAGCTGTTGCCGATGGACGCAGCACTGTCTCTCTGTGATCTTCCGAGGGATTCTCATGCAGGTCATTATAACAGACAATAAAAATGATCTATGCTACCGAGCACCTCATCCCAGACGATCCAACAATCGTCTGTATCGAGTCCATTTGCTACTTATTTTAGTGGCGACATCATTGTCATAGAATTCTCTTACGAGTATGTTCGAGTATAATTTATCTTCCAGAAAATCTATCATCAAGATGGATAAAGAGAGTGCCATTTTAGTTGCTATCGCTGGTCATGTTTTCTGTAAATAGATGCTGTTTTCAATTGCGAAGTAGTTGTTCTCTATAATAAAACGAACAGCTGAGAGGACGAATTCTCTCGAAAATCTGACAGAAACAAAGTAACGTCTCTTATTCAAGGGTCAAGGTTATTGGTGTCTTTTATTGACTTAATCGTTGTCATTCTCTTTAGATAATCAAAATGCTGCGACAGACCTTTGTTGTCAATCTACAGTGTGACGTAGTCGAATGATATACTGATATATCATAATCGTTAGAATATGAATGCAGGGTGTTCAGACGATAGATTTGATCGATCGATCCCTGTTTTTACTATTTCGGCCTGATCGAATGACCGATCGATCGGTGTTATATCTCATAATCGATCGAACAATCGGTCTTCTTTGTTGTGATCGCTCGGAAAATTATAGTCGACTACGATCTGTCTTATTCTGTCGGTGCGGCTAAAGCTGAATTTTGCGCTTCTGTCTATCAGTTGTCCACGTCAGCACAGGAAGACATTACTTTCCTACGTTAGAAGGTTGAGGCACATAGCTAACATAGCATCCATGCTCAATCATCTGGTGTTGATATTCAGGTGGATGTTAGCATGAAAGAGCGTCACAGTCACAAGTCGATCATTTTTCTGGTGTCCAAGAGACCAAAGGTGGAGAAATCGGGTATGAGGTTGAACGATTCGTCGAGGAACTTTACCTAGAAATGTTCGAAGATCCGAAGGCATTGCGAAAAATGAAAGCGCATATTTACCCCTTCATCATTCCGCTTGCCATGAAGGCATTTACAGTAGTGCCACATGCATCTGCTTCCGTGGCAACAGCTGACTTTTTCTCATCAGGGAGGTGATCACACATCACAACACATCAAGCCTGACCAGCTCGAGTACTCCTTTTTGTGTCGCTCTATAGTTTTTGCTAGACAATTGATTCAATTTTTGACATTATGCATTTCGCGCACTCGCTGTTTGTATCGCGTAATCTGGAAGTTTTTTTTGTAATGCAAACTATTTCAATTTTCACAATTTGATAAATTCAGAGGTCTGATGAGAATTGCAACTCCTTCAGTATGAACACTTTACAGATACATACGTTGTTGATTTTTATGTAGTTGGAGAGAATATATAAAAATACAACTACTGAATTAGACGACTGTCAGCATTTTACCGGTGTCCAAGATGACCAACGCATTAAGAATGGAAAAATTTCAAAAGTAAAAGAAGGTTTTGCAGACGATCTTTTTTTAATGCATATATTAATAGCAATATCTCTTAGACAACCTGTCTGCATCATCAGGCATTGTGACCAAGAAACTGACCGACGCAGTACTAAATTGCTTCAAACACAGCAGAGCTCATCTATAATCTAACAGTAGGTTAATTGACTGCAGCGGGACAATGCAAATACTGTTAAAGACACGAACAATACATCTACATAACAACAATCACAATAACAGAAAATAGAGTAAATTAGTCGTAAAACACTGAAGTAAATAAAACAAAAATGAAACCAACGATAGTAAAAACAACGATGACCATGAGGTTAAAACTCATCATGTAAGGACGGAAGAAATAGCTCACACCTATTCAGACATATGCTTTTTTTGGTATGCCACGCAGTCCTGGAAAAATTCGCCTTTGTACTACTGCGACTCATGACACAGAATTTGGGATGAATCCCAACCAATTGTGTAATTCTCTTCCAGAGCGTGCTCAGCAAGTGCCGATTTTTCAGGATGCAATAAATCAATGTTTCTCAAGCTGTCTTTCCTCATCGACCATTTTTTATATCAAATTTAGTGATCGCCCCTTGCTGTTCATAGCAGTACGTTTGATGGAAAATACAGCGTAATTCATAAACCATTGATTTAAAAAAATCATTTTGACCAGGTGTAACTCAATAGTGAGTGCAGAAATCATTTTGTCAATACAATTGGCATACATATGACATATAGCCCCGCAATCCTTCTTGATAAATGCTTGGTGAATATTTTTTTAAAAAATACATTCGAATAGTCATCATCCTTGATATGATCTGTGATATGATCATCTAGTAAAGCCAAAACAACTTGTGTGATTAAATGATTCTGTTGACAAAGATGCTTCAATACTCGAAACGCACCATCATCAGTGAACAGTAAAAGTGATACTTGCGCAGAGACTTCAATACATCCGAAAGTTCATTCAAAAGGAGTGCTCACAACTGTATTTGTATATTAAGGAGGAATACTCGTTAAACGGAATAGGATCTTTATAGCGACATGAATGTTGGGATTTGTAAGTATTATAAGCTATCTTTAAGCGACTTTTTTTCAAAATGACATTTTATTCCGTGACTTTCTGGAAGATATGGCCGTTTCCAATAAATAGAGACTTTAGTATCATCAGGTTTTGGGTCTTAAGTGTCACATTTTACGAGAACCTTTTCAGTGAAAGAGGAACTATGGCCATTCTTTAGGAAAATATCTCTAGAAGATGGTCAGAATGAATTATGAATTATGTCAGACGTTAATTTTTGGGATCTAGTGTATATGGCTTTAATAGCATTGATTTTATACTTATCTGGAGAATATGCAAGTTGGTAAGTGTAGACAAAAGTGTTTATTTCTTTTAATATATTTCATTACTTATTTTCATTTCTTTTCTTAACATACAAATACAGTTATGAGCACTGTCAGAAGTACTATATCGGGGAAGCTCGTCGCCACTTATACACTAGGATCAAAGAAAATGTCAACGTCAGAGCAGCCTCTGAACTCTAACTACATGTCCCAAGTGAGAAGTCGTTCTACACTCTATTACATACCAATTATACGGTCTTGCAAAAGTTCCCTTACACCGAACAAATGTCAATATTGCAACTGTTCTAGGGTACTAAGCAAGTTCATGTTTGTTTTGCATGAAACTTCACGGAATGACAAATACATCTGTTAATATGTATCACATGAAAAACGGCCGAGCCCGCAATGACAACAGCTCAAAATGAACAAGACGTGATTTAAGCAGTGCGAGATATCATGACATTGACGAGTTAGTGAAAGAAAGCTGCTACTGGCGAGAAAAAAAATGCTCAAGTCATATTAAGCAATTTCTTATCAAACAATAATATATACATGCAAATGTACAGTAAAACAGAAGCACAATTCACAATTTGAAGTCAATACTTTGTTGCCCCTCCACCTGCCGAGATGACGTTGTCGCATCTTCATCGCATAGAGCGAATGAGTCTTTGAACTCGGAATTGTGGGATGCCATCCCATTCCTCCCATTCCATTATGGCAGGTATCAGATCCGCTTGCATCTGTATTCCGCGGCGGACAATCGCTCTGCAAAGTTGATCCCACATCTGCTCGATCGGGTTCAAGTCGGAACTCCTGCTTGGCCACTGCATGTGGGTGTATTCCATGTGCTCTTCATGGAAAGTGTTGACAAAAGCGCATCGATGATCGATGTGGAGGGGCGGTGTCGTCCTGCAGCAAAAATCATGGCCCGATGCTTTCAAGACCGAAGGGAATTGCGACTGTGTGTAAAATCTGGTCCCGGTATTGTTTACCATTCTGGGTTCCATCAACAACTGCCAGCGCAGATTTATGGTTCCAGCTGATACCACCCCACACCATTATCGAACCACCAGCTCCTCCTCGTCTTTCGGTCCATTGAACAGCAGATTGTTCAGACAGTTCTTCTTCCTGGTAAACGCCACACTCGGACCCTACCGTCTGTCCAGCGGACACAAAAACGGCTTTCGTCGGTGAAAACAACATGTCTCCATTGCTGGGATGCTGTCCAGGACCAATGTTGACGACACCAAAGTAACCGAGCAGCTTTGTGACTTTCTTGAAGTCGAGGGAACTTCAATGGACGATAGCTGTTGAGTCCCACATTTCGAAGGCGTCGGCAAATGGTCGATTGGGAGGCATTCACACTGTGCTCACGGAGTTCGCTTTGCAGTTGAGGCAACGTGACAAAAGGATTGCTCCTGACGGCCACAGTTGCACGGTCCGTGTCGTCCGAGTCCATTGCACGGGGACGGCCCGACCGTGGTCTGTCTTGAACTCTATCTGTCTCAAGAAATCGCATAACTTGATCTCTGACAGTAGATCTCGCAATGCCAAAGTGTCTGGCTATTTTTCCGTACGACCATTTCGCGTCTTCTCTTAACGCAACAATGCGCCAGCGCTTTCCCTCGCTAACTCGTGTCGCTGTCATGATACCGATAACAACATTATTGACAATCTCGCACTTCTTAAATCACGTCTTGTTCATTTTGAGCTGTTGTCATTCCGGGCTCGGCCGTTTTTCATGTGATACATATTAACAGATGTATTTGTCATTCCGTGAAGTTTCATGCAAAACAAACATGAACTTGCTTAGTACCCTAGAACAGTTGCAATATTGACATTTGTTCGGTGTACGGGAACTTTTGCAAGACCGCATATACTCGTATTGGAGAAGCTTTACTGATAAAATCTTACAAAAAACAAAATATGAGGCTCACGAATGCTCAGACAGACTGATCAGTTGTTGTTATTTTAGTTGTTTTTCTTTGTTATTGTTGTTATTGTCCGTGCTCCTCTTGAATGAACTTTCGGATGTATTTATGTCTTTGCGCATGTATCACTTTTGCAGTTCACTGATGATGGTACGTTTCGAGTATTGAAGCATGTTTGTCAATAGCATTATTTGATCATACAATCTCTAAGGCAATTTTCTTTATTCTCAAAAACAACTTGTCTTCCAGCTGTTTATTCTATAACAAACAGGGGCCCACAGAAAAAGATTAGGCCGAAACACCATCACTATTCGCATATTTCACAAACATAATTAGGAAGATTGCCGACACAGTACATTCCTCATGCGCCCACTGACTGCATTGTATACACTGCATCCACTTTTCGCGTGGTCGACTATCAACTATTCGTTGCATACAATGCATACGCGTTCAGAATCGTCTCTTAAGACTGACGTGGCCTTCTTCACTGTGAGAAGACCCAGTGGCAGTCGATATAGACTACTTTCTTTTTTGCTGATGAAGTGAAGATCAGTGCCGGATCTGTGCATTCACTTTTGCACGAAGAACTTCGTTTGGAAGTGTCTCGTGAAAATGCTTGACTTCGCTGCCAACGACCGAGATTTCATGAGCACCATCATCACAGGTGACTATTGAATTTCATTCTCCATGATTTCAGATTCCAGAAATTGCAACAGCGTTTTCATTGCAGGTCCATAAATCTTGAGTGTTCGGGAATGACCCAGAAACGAAGGCACAATCTTCACAATGGTTGAGTTCCGAATCCCCGAGATCAAAGAAGTGCGGAGCTCAGTGAAGGTAATGCAAACCGTCTATTTCGATTATCGAGGCGTGGTGCAACACGAGTATGCTCCTCCAAACCAGACCATCAACAAGGAGTGCTGCTGCGAGGTCCTCCGCCGTCTTCGTGATGCCATTCGTCGCAAGAGGCTCAATCTTTTGAAAGCGGGAATTGGAAGCTGAATCAAGACAGTGTCATGCTTCACAGCTTTTTCAAACATTTCTGGCCAAGCACAGTATTCGTGTTGTTCGACAAGCTCCTTACTCACCAGATATGACTCCCTGCGACTTTTGGTTATTTCCGAAGCTGAAAATGCTGAAAGGGACGCGGTTTGAGTCGAGGGAGGACCTAATGACAAATGTGACGGCCGCTCTAATGTCTATCCAGCAAGACGCTTTCCACAAGTGTTTCCAACCCTGGCGTGACCGCTGTGAGGTGCATTGATTCCAATGGTTATTACTTTGAAGGGTTGTGTTTGCTTTGAACAATAAATATAGCTTTCCTGGAATTAAGTCGGATACTTTTTGATCAGCCCTCGTAGTTAATGAATTTTAGGCATCGCTTTCGAATTAAAAGCTTAAACGTCATTCACACCGAAAATATAATTTTTTTTTTAATTCCAAAATATTTCCAAAAATTCTGAAATACAATAAAATATATATTATACAAAAAAATATACCTTTTGAGATCTATTTTCCTCCTAACACATGTATAGTTATTTCATCCAAAAATACGATATTTTTCCTATCTGTCTTCTATGAATTTTAGCTCGATCATGGCGTTGCAAAATCACAAAATGAGTTAAAGTTCATTTAATTTCTTACTCTTTTGATAAAAAACCAATAAACGTTTTACCGAGAGAGTCCTGATACTTTTGTTCTGTCTTGAGCTCTTTGGAAAATGGCTAGCCTCTCTCGCCGCTTGATCAACTACGTCAATGCAACAGTGAACCTTTCAAGGTACACGAGAAACACTGGCCCTGTCCTACATCAACAACCAGATGAAGTATGTTCGCACGGAAAGCCATATCAAGTTCATGAAGTGCTACCCGAGTATGTTCCGGATAAGAACAGGTGACTACTGCACCAGCAACAGTCGTCAAAAGAAAGTCCTTGTCTTTGGGAATGGAAATCTTAAGAGTGGATATCGGCAGTCTGGAATCAAAGCATCAGAGTCTTATCCAAGAAGCTGGCTACCCACGAAGGAACCTGCAACGCGTGGGAGAAGAGGATAAGAAGCTGTCGGAGTACGTACTGAACAACATGGCGTTGGTGATGCAAACAGAAGCCAAGTGTGTGTACGATCAGCACTCTCGAAAGTGGTCCACGCTATGTGACTTTCGCTAACCTCTGTCGTTTGAATTTTAAAAATGTGATTCGCAGCCTCGTTTTCCCTCAAAAATCAACATAAAACCTTAAAATCACCTTAAAACACGAATAAGCATATACCTAATGTACAGAAGTTTACCAATGAAGCCTACCTGAAGGTCCCTGAAGTAGTCTGTGATTTATTAAACAAAGGTCCTAAGTACCGGTTACCACACACTATCAATAGAAACTGCTGGAATAAAGTTTCTCTCAATTTCGATAACAGTCTACAACATGCGCTGGAAGCATAAATTTTCTAGTGAAAGTACCAGTGTCAGTGATAATAAGATTGTTGTACCTTTTGATAAAAATAATTGTTATCTACCTCCTAAGATGAGTGAGGATCTAGAAAGCAGAATTAGCTGTTTCGGTAGCGAAGTAAAAACTATACTAGAGAGCGAAACAAAAAAGTTAAGGAAATCCCAAAACTATCGCAAAATCAACAATCAATGTAAAATCACCAAAAAGTTTATGAATGAAAATGAACTTAACTCCATTAGCTCAGATGAAACCAATAGGTTTGTAATCTGTAATGCTGATAATTATAACCAAAAGAACGAAGAAGTGTTGCAAGACATAAACACGTATTTACCACTAAATAGAAGTCGCGATGATGCCATTGAAAAACAGGATAATGCTTTGATTAAAACTTGTATACGTAATTCTCGTCTAGAATCTCAAGCAAAACAATTAATAAGTAATGGTGGAAGTCCAGCTAATTTCTTTTCCTTTAGTAAAGATCATATAATGATAATAACAATGATAATCCGGTTCGTCCGATTGCCTCTGTTCGGAACACTCCAATAGAAAAAGTTGACTGGATAGTTTGTAGCATTTTAACCAATATTCTTCCTCACATTAAATATCATTTGCCAAAAAGTGTATCTTTAATAAATTTAATTAATGAAGTAGAAATCCCTGACAAAAGCAACCTCGTTTTTGTCATTAGATGTCGTCAAGCATTATCCCAGCATTCCTCTCGATTTTGGAATACAGTATTGCATGGAGAGTGTAAAAGAATGTTGGAGTGATATTGACTGTTTTGGTATCACAATTGAAAATGTAGAAAAATGCCGAAATTTCTGTTACAACTATGAGATTAAATACGAGGATAAAGTTTATAAGCAAATACGTGGAGTTCCCATGGGTGCTCACTTTGCACCAGCGTTCGCGGTTATTTTTATGAGCCATGTAGAAACTAATGCTTTAAATAAACTCAGCTTTTCTCCATTAATATTTAAACGATACATAGACGATATCATCTTTGGTCCTATAGAATTTAACGAATCCTTATTTGAATATGTGCCAGAGACTTTCAATTCGATTAATCAAAACATACAATTTACTGTAGAAGTGCATCAGCCTGAGGAATGGCTACCAAAGATCTTAGATCTAAACACAAAAATTGTAGACAAACAAATCAAATATTCTTGGCACCATAAGACTGGTCATTCCAATATCACGCTAAGAAGAGACTCCTTCGTTCCGACACATGTTAAGACTAACTTTATTACCAATAGGATAGCAACTATAGAAAAACGTTGTAGCGATGAATCCACGAATCAAGACAGTTAAACAACGTTCTCTATGATACTAAAAGAAAATGGTTACAAAGACATATAGTAAGCGCAAAAAAAGAAAAATAAAGATAAAATCAAACATAATAATACTGATAGGAGTACGTTTAAAGTACCATACATAAGCGATAAATGCAATAAGTTAATAAATAAAGCCATCAAAAAATATGATTTACCTATTAAAATTGCCAACGATTATGGCAAACAATCAGCTAAGCATCTCAATAATAAGAAAAGTAGGAATAATTGTGATTGCAACATTTGCTCACAATTAATTAAATATTCTTGTAGTGATAAATTCGTAGTTTATAAGTACACATGCCAACGCTGTAACGAATTTTATATCGGCAAAACTGCTCGCAAGTTGACACAATGAGCACAAAAGGGCGATAAATAATAAATCGATAAGTAGTGCCTTGTACGATCATATTAGAAGCAAACACGGCGACATAGGCGACATCGGGGATTTTCAGGTCGGTTTCATTGCTAAACTCGGCAACACTCGAGACACAACATTTACTGAATCAAAAGCAATCACACAACTTCAGCCCAAAATCAATAGAATACATGAGCTATCGCAATGCAGCCTGTCTTCACATTTCAATCACCTCACATTCGATGCATAACACACTTCTTAATATCACTCACCTCTTCATAAACCTTCACAAAGGCTTACATCGTTAGCACTTACATCGACCGATAGAAGGCGCTGGACGCCGAAGGCCCTGTCATTCTTTTAATTATAACTTAAAGTGATAAAGACCAATAAACGTTTTACCGAGAGAGTCCTGATACTTTTGTTCTGTCTTGAGCTCTTTAGAAAATGGCCAACCTCTCTCACCGCTTGGTCAACTACATCATCGACATACCTGCACCAGTAGAACAAGTCAAAATCAGAATAGGTACTAATGCGTTCATCAATACCTCCCATTACAAAATTTGCCAAAACAACTGAAACCATTGGACAACCGAATGTCTTTTGGTAGTAAGTATTGTCAAAAAGAAAATATGTAGCATTTAGGCAGAATGGCAATGATGTCAAAGTGTCCGGGACAGTCAGTAGTGTACGTTGGGATAACCGAGGGCACAACATTAGCCCTCCTCCGACAAGTTGGCATCACACTGGTAACAAGGCTCAAATAAATCACATGTTGGATAGATGGAGCCAGTATAGCTGCAAAGTCTCACAATACGCAAAAGGAAATTCATCAGGTCCCTGAGAGTCAGATGGATCAAATACGTCGTTCTGAGTAACGGATAAGGGTGTATTAGATGGCATAGAATCCAATTGCTCAAGAATAGTATCAATATCAGAGGGAACAAATGTCTGTGAAAATACTTCAAGCTTCAATACTTCATTGACATCGGCAATTCACTAATTCACTTTTTCTTGTGATGAATTAGTTCATTGACTGCTTTCCATTTTCGTGAGTTGCTGTTGATTCATGGTACAGAATTGAGAAAATTATACTTCAAGTCACGAATATGAGTAATTACTGCATCACGCAGTCTCAGATATTCGAGATGTTTTGTCTCTGCATAGGCCCGATCGCGTGCGTTTATAAGTAGCTTTAATGATGTTTTGACCCATGCCTTGTCGTCATCACGAAGCCGGAGAGTCTTTAAACTAAACAAAGAATTATATAGATCAGATCGTCCGTCCGTTGATACATGAGCTGCTTCTATCAATGTTATATTCGAAAAGAACACTCTTGAGGAATTTTGATGTCGCAGTTAGAGCTTCTCTGAATCTGGCACAGCTGGTGGGTAAATTTTTTCAAAAATGATATCTTTGTAACCCATGGACATCGATATTTGTTCGATGCCTTGAAATGGTCTACATTGTGGTCTGAACGAGTCAAGGGTGGAGGTACACACGTATCGCTGTAGGCTTCTTTGTAACCAGTGAGAACAAAGTCCACCTGAGCAACACACCGAGTATGAAAATCAAACAAGCTGTTTGTACCGAGGAGAGCATTAATTTGGGGAACTTGGGCAGCCAAACCATTGAAGTTACCACATATCAGCACACTGGAAACCGAATGGCAATTACGACCATGTGCTACAATATTTATTAGAATGTCGATAACCGCATCATGAAAAGGGGAATGATATAACTTCCCCAGTGAAGATGATATAAAGCAATCACCAGCACACCAGAATCAATAATGAAAGTCAAGATTTCGGATGTCAGCATTTTGTGAGATGTATTGATTGCCGGGATGCAGTCACAGCTACATATGTCGTGATTGTCTACACAATACGCCAGTATGCCTCCACCAGGGCTGCCTCGATCCTTTCAAATTTGCTGATAATTGGGAATGTTGATTCCAAATTGCCAGGATGTGTCAGTAGTATCGTCAAGCCACGTTTCACAAATAATTGCTTTTCCAGGTTTGATGGAGTGAAGTCGCAGGGAAAATTCATCGAATGTGTTCCTTATTGAGCGGGCGTTGATGAGAACTATCGAAGGGTGACGGATCACTCCCATTCTGCATTTCTTTTTTGCATAGCGTTTGATATTGATTAACAACTTTTGTACTTGAGCATTCTTGAATATTATGCCAATAATCTTATAACATAAAGTTTGTAAGGTTTGAGTAGATGCATAAGATAAGCAATCAGGCAGATGGAGAATGTAGTAGCAATGTAAGGGCAGTGTGGTAGAAAGATATATATTTGGAGAATGACACAGCAAAATTGAAGAAGTGACGACTTGGAATACCTGTGACGGGGGAAAACGAGCAGCGCAGGACGACCGCACGCTGGCTCGTTAATAGCCAGTAACGAGCCACCAGTTATGTAACTGCTAATGTGCCTGCTACGCAACTGCTTTTATATCCCGTAACATGTATTACGAACTTCCCATGCGTTTACTCTAATTGATATTCTCCAAAGAGCTTATGATTCTATGATGCATGCGCTGTCTTCCATCTTAAATGTAATTTTTAACGAAGACCAAAAGCGGCAAATTATTCTCCCTGCGAAATTTAGTGCCTTGGGCATCTCATTATCAAGTTTTATAGCAGCTTCAGCCTTTTTATCATCTCTCTATGCTTCGGATTCCACTTGTCAACGCATTTCTAGTGAATGGGAAATCCAAGAAATAAAGATACACGAGGGAACATTAAATCACTGATTCTCACAGAGTCTTGTCCCTTCCTTTACATTTCAATTTCTACATAAACAGAAGTCGTGGACATTTCCTCTTTATTGACATTGTACAATTCACTCCTACTCACCGTTAACCAGCTTGACCGCAAACGACTGATCTCCTTTGCAGCAAAAGGATCAGGTGACTGGATTAATGTATTACCGTCTTAATCGCTCGGCCTTCATCTGACAGACAATCAACTTCGCGTTGCTTACACCATTCGCATCGGAGCCCCCGTTTCTATTGCGCACATGTGCACTCGTTGCGGCTCAAAAGCGCACGGTAATGGAAAGCATGGATCGTCTGCCCTAGAAGTACAGGTCGCCACATTCGTCATTCGCTTATGAACGTGATGGACAGGGCAATGCATTCCATCCAATTGCCAACTGTGTTGGAGCCTGCTGGACTGTTGATAGACCAGAGCATCAGACCCGACGGCATCAGTCTATCTCCTTGGTAAATGGATAAACCGACAGTATGGGATGTTACGCGTGCGCATCCGTCTGCGAAATCATGGTCCTCTACGACCTCGGCTGGATTATCTGTGGCGAACGCAGTTGAATGAAGAAAGCTGACTAAATACAAAGACTTTGACATCGACTTCCACCTTCAACCTGCTTCCGTCGAAACTTATGGTGGTTATGGAGAACTTACTTTCGGTTTTTTTTAAAGAAGCTGGGTTCTCGAATCACCACCAAGACTGGTGAAACGAACGCAGTTCTTTATTTACTTCAACGTTTAGCTATTGTCATCCAAGCAGGCAACTGTGCCGGTGTCTCGGAAACTCTTCCAGTTCCTGGAGCTGCTCTCCATTTCTATAATTGACTTTCAAAGTTTTTGCATGATTGTGTTGATTTTCATATAATATAATGATGATAATAATGATAATAATGATATAATAATAATGAGCGTTGCCAACGAAGTTGCCAAGTCTATCCATAGAGCGATTTGTAAGGACAGAGGAATTGAAGTGGTAGATCAATATTGGAAGCACGACCCTCAATCGGTGATAGAAACTAACGATGCAAAGATCTTGTAGGATTTCGAAGTGCAGACTGACTACTACATACAAGAGAGGGGTCGTCCCGAAATAGCGAAGGTCAAAATAGCGAAGTGTCATAATAGCGAATTCCCATTATATCGAAATCCCATAATGGCGAATTCTCAGTCATATACAGAGTGTTCAAAAAGTGACTGTGCACCTATTAATCTTAATATAAAATCAAAACAAATTATTCCAAATCAAGTAATTTGTGTATTAATGATAACCAAGTAACAAGAAGATGTGAGAGCAGTCAAAGAAATTGCTGAAAATGACCTCCGTTTTCTCGAATACACAATTCAATCCGTTTTTTCATGTTGTTGAAGACTGAAGCCAATTCTTCCTGAGTTATGTCCTGAATGATTTCACTGATGTGCTGTTGAAGTTCTTCTAAGTTGCGTGGCTTCCTTTTGAACACTTTTTCTTTAACGGTTCCCCATAGGTAGAAATCTAAGGGGCTCCAAGGTGCTGTTGAAGTTCTTCTAAGTTGCGTGGCTTCCTTTTGAACACTTTTTCTTTAACGGTTCCCCATAGGTAGAAATCTAAGGGGCTCAGATCGGGGGACCTTGGTGGCCAGATTCCAGTGGAGATGAGTCGACTAGGAAAGGCTTCTTTCAGGCGTGACAAGTTTACGCTCGCCGTGTGCGGCGGTGCTCCATCTTGCTGAAAATAGCCGTGCTGTCGCTCTTGTCTTGATAGTTCGTTCATGAAGGGGAGTATCACTTCGTCCCAATACCTTTCTGCATTAATGGTGTGATGAAAAAAATTGGTCCAATAATTCTCCGACGAGAAATTGCACACCACACACCAACTTTGTCGGAATGGAGAGAGCTTTCAATAAACTGATTGGGGATTGACAGTCGACCAGTGACGTGAATTTTGACTGTTGACATAACCTGACAAGTGAAACCAAGCTTCGTCAGAAAAGAATGTTCTGTTCAAAACGCCATTGTCATCAAGAACATGTCCAAACCATCTGCAGTAATGAACACGTTTCTCGTAATCTGTCTCTTTCAGTTCATGATAGCATGTAACCTTGTACGGATAGAGATTCAGGTTCTTGCGCACTGCGTTATGAGCCGATCCAAGAGAGATGTCCGCTTCTTGGGACAAGTGTCGAAGGGACTTGCTTGGGCTATTGGTCATTGCCTCAGAAATCTCATCCATCTTTTCAGCGTTCAAAACTGATGGTCTGCCTGATCGGTCTGCGTCGTGAACCGATCCTGTCTCTCTGAGCTTGGCTATCAGGCTTCTGACAGAATTTCTGTGTGGAGGATCTTCATTTGGAAAAGCCTCTTCGAATCGTTTTCGAACCTCATCTGTGTATTGCCCATTACAGCGAAACGTGTGTTCAACCAGGGATGTTTTCTGTTGCACAGTCAAGACCATTTTGTCAAGAATGAATGAAATTGAACAGCGAAAACAGTGACTCATTGTATTCTCGAGCATCGTTCAAGTCATCAGTTGCCTATTCACAGATAATCGTACATCAAACAATGCAATATTAACTGATCGATGCATTAGACATGAATGTAGTCATTGTTTACTGAGTAACTTGGTCATAAATTACGATAATCAGGTGCACAGTTTCTTTTTGAACACTCTGTACTGTTGCATCATTAAAAATCAGATAAGACTAACCACAACCTACTTCAATTTCATGAGGGATAGTATATGTTACCTCATCATCCACTTGATGAGTGTTGTTATCAATCAGTGTTGGTTTCATTTCAACGGAGTGAGATCGAGAAGCAGCAGCAATAGTCGACTGTAACAATAGACAGCGGTCTGATTGAGGGTAAAAGTAAATAAGTGGACACTTCTCAAGTGTCAAAAAGGATGATTTAGGATGTTGGAAAAAGGATGTTGCGCTGCCTAAAATCCTGGTTGCCACACAAGCATTCGATACATCTTTCGATTTCTGTGTGGAATCACTTCTGTAGTGATAGCATACGGACAACAAATCATCTCAAGGGCTGGCATAGAAAGTTAAAGGATACTGTGGGACGAGCACATCCACATGTATTCAAAATCATCTCCATCTTTGCTGACGAGCAAATGATGACCCTAGTAAAGATCCCTCACTTGGACTGTGGTGCTGCACCAAAGAGAAGAAAGATTAAATACGTACATTTGAATGAGAGACTTGCCCGATTGCGAGAGCAATACCTCTCCAGTGACTTAACCCGACGGGATATGCGAAAGCAGTATCTCACTTAATGGGATTTTGAAAAATAAAGATCTTTGCATGGATAATTCTTCTCAATTACAGTAGGCATATTTATGATATTCAATGTACATTGTATATAATAGCAAGCTGCTGCATATGTCATCCTCATTGAATATAGATTTTATTACTATATTATTTAGTTATTTGTATATTATATAATGATATATATATATATATATATATATATATATATATATATATATATAGATATATATATATATATATATATATATATATATATATATAATGATTATATTAAGGAATCATTATCATTAAATTCCTTCCGAAATGAAATTGAAACCCGTATTATTTGTACAGTATATCTAATCTGATAAATGATTATGTAACAGTATATGTCTCAGAATTCGCTATTTTGGTATTCGATATTATGGGAATTCGCTATTATGACACTTCGCTATTTTGACTTTCGTTATTTCGGGTCGGAGCCACAAGCGAGAAGACCAGACATAATCGTGGTGGATAAGATCAAAAGGAAAACTATGATAGTAGATATAGCAGTCCCCGACGACAAAAGCATGCAAGACAAAGAGAAGGAGAAGATCACACAGTACCAAGACCTACGCTTAGAAATGAAGAAATTGTGGAACACAAATGTTGAAGTTATCGCGTTTGTCGTCGGCGCCTTCGGTGCCTACACATCAAGGTTGAGGGCCTACCTCAACAAGATTCCTGGAGCACACTACATACCGGCATTGACGAAAGCAGTACTCCTTGGCAGTGCTCAAATCCTGCGTTGAACTCTTGATCTCCCTGAGGCTTGGTAAGTCTCCGAGGTCTTGAGATACTAACCGATCTGAATGTGTGAGATCGTGTCAAAAAAATGATAATAAACGCTTATTGAAAATAGAATATGAATCGATCAGTACAAGTTAAAGTTACCTTTTATACACAGAGTTGAAAATTGAACATGCAAGTAAAATAAATGATTGACTACGCCTATCTGTTCGTCTTTTGGGTAGAACAAACCTGCCAGTATGAGACAAAACCGTGAGCAAATTATGGAGAATATGCTCATGACTTATAACGTTACGTAGGAATTTCATAGATTGAACTATGCGACGGTCCTCAAGAGATGGCAAACATTGACTGTAGCACTCAGGATTGCACAAAATTCTGTGGAAGCACTTTTGCAGACTATGAATGCGGTTGGCGTCTGTGGAAGTACGGCCGAGAAAAGTGGAGCGCACTATTCAATCGAATTCTAATTAGATTGAAATAGTAGTAGTAGTAGTAGCGTTTATTTGCAATAATTAAAAATCACAAGGTACAAAGAATGTCAGAAATACAAAAGCAATGAACGGTAACATTACGAACAAATGCAAAACAGCTTAAAGAAAAATCAAATTCGAATTTGAAGCTGCTGATTACATAATGCAATGGCCCAGGGTAGAAAAGAACACGAACGCCGCTGAGTGAGAGACAGCGGAGCTCTCAACTAACGTGAAAAGGGCAGTCTCGCAGGAACATGACGATTTAGTGGATGATGCTGATTAGATTCCGACTCAAACAAAAGCTTCATGGCAGCTTTGCTAAACCTTAGCGAAATTGCTGGAAATCCACTGCAAGTACAGGAGTCGTTACAAATTAACCGATGGCTCCGTTTCTGAAAACGTTCAAACTTATTTAAAAGTTTACAAGGCAAAGAGCCATAAACAGGTGAGGCATGCAGGAAGACTATATGGAACGAGTGAAGTAACTATGGAATGATAAATCATAATCAGATTTTCTTTGGAAATGTTGAACTTAAGACATCGGACGATATGCAGACTTTGAGATGCCGTCCTAATAACGGCGGCAACTTGAAGATCCCATTTCATATTGCAATCAAAAATGAATCCAAGGATTTTACAAGAATCCACGATTTTAAAACCCGTATTAACATCAATAGCATTATCACGTGATCGCTGAACACATAACTGGTAACATTTCTGTAGATTAAGAGTCAATACAACACTTTCGAAAACAGCTTTACATTTATCGATATGCACAAGAGAAGATTGATAATTTAGTAACGATTCGATAATAGTGACATCATCAGCGTACTTAATACATGTAATAGTGCGTGAAATCCCAGAGAAATCAATCGCTCCCATGAATGCCGCAAACAGATATGGTCCAAGAACTGATCCCTGGGGTACTCCAGAAGGAATGCTCACGGTTGGACCAAGATGATTCCTGATTTTGACCCGCATGTGACGATTTGAGAGGAAAGAGTGAAGCCACTGAAGAAATTCGTGGTTGAAACCTTGAGACATCAAATAGTTGATGAGACGACAATGTTGCAACTTATCGAATGCTCTAGAGAGATCGAGGCAGAAGACATTGACTGATGAGGTCTTACGATCAACGAGGCACTTTGTTATGTGGTCATGCATGTCAACTAGAGCAGACGTCGTTGATCCGAAAGGTCTATAAGCATGCTGCTTGGGACCATAACAAGCAACCAAGTCAGTTCCAATTTGATTTAAGACAATTTTCTCAAACACTTTTGATAGAGGAGACACAAGCGAAATTGGACGGAAATCGGATAATCCTGGAGATTTCGATTTAGGTATTGGACAAATATGGGAATGCTTTAAGCACATCGGAAAAATTCGAGTAGAGATTGACTTGTTAAAAATGTCAGTTAATGGAGTACACAGAAATTCAGCATCGATGTTTAACAGATACGGCGGTAGAAAGTCAGGTCCACACGCTTCACTCGTCTTCAAATTAATCAAATTGGAATAAACTGAATTTGAGGTCATCGTAAAGTCCCATTCAGCATCATCAAGATCACAAAGCTCAAGGTCAGTCGCAAAATTGAAATTACTGGAAAATTCCTGAGTAATACCATCAAGCAAAGATTCATAATCAGAGTCAAATCTCTTCAGCAAAGAAAGCCATGAATCGCCGATAGTGGATCCTCGAACTGTTCTCACCATTTCCCATAGACCCCTTGATGTTTGAGATCGATTTTCTCCCAAAAGACGTTTGGCCTTAATAATTTCCTGTGATATCTTCACCTTGTAGTGTTGAAACTCAGGCCAGTTCTTCTGTCGGAAAGCATTCCACCTTTTGTTCATCAACATCTTCAGGATTGGAGTCATCCATGGCTTATCCCTTTCGGAAAAAGTTACAATTTCTCAAGGAATAGCAGATACACACCATGACAAGATCTTGTAAAATAGATTGCACATTTCGTCGACTGAGTTAACCGCATTGATGAGAGAAAAGTCAGCTGAGGAAAGACGCCGCAGATATTCACGTATGAGAAGCTCGATAATCCCACACAATAGTTGAGCGAAGGTTTGGAGAGGAAGGTAAAGAATTCACAGGGCGAAGCAAAACACAGTTGTGATCCGAATTTCGAAGTGGGGGACCGATGATAGCGTCAGCACTATAGGCATAAAGCAACTCTTCGTCTATCCAAATCTGGTCCAAGCACGATGAAATTCTGGTAGGATCAGACACACGATTGACAAGACATAATTGTTCCTTCATGAACGAAGTTCTCATATCATTGAAGTCGCCTGCAATAACCACACAGCTACCCGGATACAAAGTCAATAATTGATCAAATTCGCGAATGAGGGACTCGGATATGTCGTCATGTTCGTGCTTCCGTAAACCAGGTGGAATATAAGTGGCGCAACAAATCAGTTGAATATCACATTTGATGCGAATGAATTTGACTTCAATTGACGTAGGACAATCAGACACAATTTGAATTTCCTCGGAAAGAAGGGATTTGCGCGCTCAAATGCAAACACCACCACCCCTCCGCAACTTTCGATCACTTCGGAAAAAGCAGTAGTTACTTAACTGAAGAAGAGAGTCGTTGATTTCATCATGAAGCCAAGTTTGAGTTATTACAGCCACATCAACATTTAACGTGGAAAGGGTCGAACAAAGCTCATCCAATTTAGGCAAAATGGATCTCGCATTAGTCAAAAACATTGTTGGACTCTGAAGGTGCCGAGGTAAAATCATCGTCGAAAATTCGGTGTCAGAGCGAAGTCTCACAGATCCACGAAAAATCACGACATCTTCACCTGCGTTGCGCCGCTCTTTCAACTCAATTCGTAATCGACTTTCAAGCTCACGCTGAAGAGGCGTTAGATCAGGATGGATAAAGACCGAACCAAAATCAGAATTCCGAAGAGACCTTGACTTCTGCACGATTTCCTACCGCTTTGATGTAGATGTAACAGTTACCCGCAAGAGACGAGCACCAGATTTACCCGGTTTGCCGATCCCTGCAAGCTCCAAAATATCCACATTACGAACGTGAATGGTGTTAAGCACTTTCTTGACACTTTCTCTGTCCGCCACGTTTCTTTCCTCAACATTACCCTGAGATTCAGGTAATCCATGAAAAATGACATTGTTCATTTTATTCATTCTCATTTCAATTTGACTGAGAATCTTCGTGGAGGAAAATTCGACGGATGAGAACACATCTTGTCGAAGTTGGTTGACTTCCAATTTCAGATCATCGTGATCCCTCTTAATGCACTCAACTGAATTCTCAATAGTAGAAAACCTGGTGGTGAGTTGCTGAATCCCCTCCTTCAAACAATTATTGTCAGTAATGTATATAAGACCGTTCCAGGACAAGCAAAAAATAAAAAAAATAAGGTACCCAAAAATGCAAAAAAATGAATATATGACCGATTCAGGACAACTAAAAAAAATAAGATACCTCCAGAATGAGTATAGTAAATATTTCATAAACTGAAAAAGAGTATTATAAATAAAAATAATTTTAAGGATAAAATCAAAAAAACAGTTTTAAGTTCGTTGGGGTTTTTTCATATACTGAAAAGAGATTTCAAAAATTTCACGTAGTCGAAAATTTAGGCAGTCGAAAAACATCACGTAGTCGAAAATTTAAGTTGTCTCAAAATTTCACCTAGTCTAAAAATATCACGTGGTCGAAAATTTCACGTAGTCTTTTCACATAGTCTAAAATATCAAAATATTTATTAAAAAAATGGATGAAACAAAAGTGGAAGAAACCTCAAAAATGGAAGGAACCTCGAGAATATATCCTTCGTTATCACAATTAAAAACAAGTGAAATGGACATTGAAAAAATGAATAAAGAAAAACATAAAGATAGAGTTAGGTATATGAAAGATAAGGAATCACAATTATTATTAAGATTAGAACATTATGATAAATGAAGAAGACGAAATTATTACTTAGACATTCTTCGTTATTGTACTCTCAACATTGTTTAAAGTACTAATTGTGTGAACTAGAAGATCATTGTAACTCATAAACACAAAATTATTCAATGAACACGTACACTGACTGATGATTGAAGAGAGAGAGAGATTTATTGTTCTAGCAACGGAAACATCTAACAGCTTTTCCCTAAAATATAGCACAATCTCTTGTCACGCATCGGTAAAATTTTGACAGATCAATTTACGCGTCGGTAAAATTTTGACAGTTCAATTTACGCCTACGTAAATTATTTTCAGAATCAGTTTTCAAAGTCAGTTTTATAAATCCATTTGCAAAACTCATTTAGCGTTTTCTCTTTCCACATGAATAGGTTAAAACACAAATAGGTAGCAATAAAAAGCAATTCTTCTTGTGAATTTAGAACACATAAGGGTAGCAATAAAAAGCAATTCTTCTTGTAAATTCAGAACACATAAGGGTAGCGGCGATATACAAGACAGTTGTTATAGCAATTTTTAAACAAACACTTTAACGATGAAAAACATTAACGAATGAAGTTCTTCTCTCAAGAAGTGTTTAGATAGTCTCTATAAGAAAGTTTTTAAATTATAAAATGTCTAGCATAACCGAGTTCTTAAAATTATATGGGAAGCAAACAACTACGAATTTTGATCTAAAGAAAACTGCTAATCAATTGGGAATAAAGAATTTTCACGTATTGATGAGAAATGAATTACTATTGATAAAAGATGTACCTGAAGTGAATTTTGTAACAAATCTTGACACATCAGATCAAAAAGGAGGACATTGGTCTGCGGGTATGTCTAATAAAAATGTTGACAATTACTATTTCGACTCATATGGATTGCCTCCAACAAATGAAGTAAGAGAATTACTTGGAAATGGAATTTATAATACATTTCAAATTCAAACACCAGGAACAACTTTATGTTTTATTTAATTACAGGAAGGAGTACCATTTCTTGATGTTAGAATTGAATAAGGGAATTTAATTCCCGAAAAACGTTAGTTCTAATGGCTAGCTAAAGGATACTTGTAATTAAAGCTCAAGCGAAGCTAGCTAAAGCGCCACCTAAAGGTTGAAGCTCGGTTATTTGTTACTCGTTTTCATAAAATCTGCCAGTGATTTCCTCATCATCTAAATCTCTAATTTCATATGTAATCGGATAAGTTTGATTTTTTTTACAAACTTCAAATATTTCTTTGGTCCAATAACCAACAAAGCCTTTTTCAAATTTATTCTTATACTTAAATATTCGTACCCTATCTCCAATTTTCTTACGTTTCTGTAAATTCGGATTACTCTCATTCGAATAATTATTTTCGAATATTTTCTTCCGTATTAAATCAGGATCGTTAGAAGCATTCTTTGGAGTTTCTTCAATACTTGAATGAATCTTATTGTTATAATCCTCAACAATTCCTGGTAATATTTTTAATCATTTCTGATTTCCTTGTTCTGTAAATTTCTTGAATATTTTATTTTTTAACGTTCTATTAAACCTCTCTATTACTACAGCTTTGCCAGCATTTTCTGTGGAATAAACTAAATCAAATAATGGCTTAACATTTCTGTTATAAAACTCAGACCCTTTGTCGACAGACAATTGTTTTGGCTTACTATTACTTTCTTTAAAGATTTCGTCAAACGCATATTTAACTGACAGACCACTTTTGTTTTTTAAAGGTTTTGCCAAGCGTATCGTGTATATAAATCTATAGCGGTCAATGCGTACTTAAACCCTCTTTCAATCGGCATATTGATTAGATCAGCACTCCAAATATCATCTTTATTAAATACTTTTACTTTCAATAGATATTTTGGTTTTCTATATTCTTTATGAATTTCGGACGCGTAGGTTTCAGAGTTATGAGATTTGTCTAAACCCTGACCGAACAGTATTTTTGCTTGTAATGCTTTCTTTGCGAACATTCTTTCAATTCTTTCTCTAAAGGAAGGATTTTGAATACGATCTAATTCCTGAATCATTTTCTTATCTGCTTCATGTCCAGAACTTACGTCATGATTTCGATAAGCTAATCGTGTCTATAAGCTGCTGCATCAACTCTGTTTATTGGTTCTTCACCTGGCTTTGGATTATTATTCTCATCTAGTCTTATATCTAATCGAGTTCCTGGACCGGTATATGAATGACCAGGAAGATGTTTTTCTTTTGAATATTTACTCCAAATAAATCCAGGAAAGCTTTCTGATGTTTTTTGCATGTCACCTCCGGAATGCAAAGAAGTTGAATCACCACCGGTGAGCTGACAATTTGAGGTCTTATGTACTTTTAAGAGATAATTCAATAAATGTAAATTAGAAATTTTTAATTTAATTAAATTTTCGGAATTTGTAGATCTTGTAGAATTTGTGGAACTTGTAGAACTTGTGGAATTCATTTTTAAAGATAAAATAAAATAAATGTTTTACCTAATCATACTGGGACTTAGATATATTCCAGAACCATCTTTAGTTTCTTTTATTTCTATCAAGTCATCAACATTGTGGAGAATATTTTTAAGAACTCGTTTTCCTTCATCAACTAAATTTAATTTACTAATAAAATTATCTACTATTCCTTGCCCCCTAACAACTTTCTCCAACTCTCTATTATGACGTTTTTGTTCTTCTAATGCTGCCTTCTCTGATTTGATTTTATTTACTGCCTGGACAATACCAGCTGTCCCACCTGCTACACTTCCTGCTGCTGCTATGCCACCTATCATTAGAGGAATTAATGGGAGAATTCCACCATTCTTTTCTTCTTGTAATTTAATATTCTCTATCATTGTTTTACTTATGTAATATTTCTTTTTATCAATAGTAATAGTTTTAGGTGTATTTTTTTCAACAATGTTACGTAGTTTTAATTGAACAGTTTTATTATTACTTTTCGCTTGCGACATTTTTAATCAGAAAATTTAAGTTAAGAACAAATTCTAAGTTACCAAAAATTTCAATTAACCTATAGAACTTTTTTCAGAGGCTTTAGCCGATCGTAACCATCTTTCCATTAAAAATTTCAATAGAATATTTTACATCTTCTAGCAGCAAAATCACAAAATGAGTTAAAGTTCATTTAATTTCTTACTCTTTTGATAAAAAACCAATAAACGTTTTACCGAGAGAGTCCTGATACTTTTGTTCTGTCTTGAGCTCTTTGGAAAATGGCTAGCCTCTCTCGCCGCTTGATCAACTACGTCAATGCAACAGTGAACCTTTCAAGGTACACGAGAAACACTGGCCCTGTCCTACATCGACAACCAGATGAAGTATGTTCGCACGGAAAGCCATATCAAGTTCATGAAGTGCTACCCGAGTATGTTCCGGATAAGAACAGGTGACTACTGCACCAGCAACAGTCGTCAAAAGAAAGTCCTTGTCTTTGGGAATGGAAATCTTAAGAGTGGATATCGGCAGTCTGGAATCAAAGCATCAGAGTCTTATCCAAGAAGCTGGCTACCCACGAAGGAACCTGCAACGCGTGGGAGAGGAGGATAAGAAGCTGTCGGAGTACGTACTGAACAACATGGCGTTGGTGATGCAAACAGAAGCCAAGTGTGTGTACGATCAGCACTCTCGAAAGTGGTCCACGCTATGTGACTTTCGCTAACCTCTGTCGTTTGAATTTTAAAAATGTGATTCGCAGCCTCGTTTTCCCTCAAAAATCAACATAAAACCTTAAAATCACCTTAAAACACGAATAAGCATATACCTAATGTACAGAAGTTTACCAATGAAGCCTACCTGAAGGTCCCTGAAGTAGTCTGTGATTTATTAAACAAAGGTACCGGTTACCACACACTATCAATAGAAACTGCTGGAATAAAGTTTCTCTCAATTTCGATAACAGTCTACAACATGCGCTGGAAGCATAAATTTTCTAGTGAAAGTACCAGTGTCAGTGATAATAAGATTGTTGTACCTTTTGATAAAAATAATTGTTATCTACCTCCTAAGATGAGTGAGGATCTAGAAAGCAGAATTAGCTGTTTCGGTAGCGAAGTAAAAACTATACTAGAGAGCGAAACAAAAAAGTTAAGGAAATCCCAAAACTATCGCAAAATCAACAATCAATGTAAAATCACCAAAAAGTTTATGAATGAAAATGAACTTAACTCCATTAGCTCAGATGAAACCAATAGGTTTGTAATCTGTAATGCTGATAATTATAACCAAAAGAACGAAGAAGTGTTGCAAGACATAAACACGTATTTACCACTAAATAGAAGTCGCGATGATGCCATTGAAAAACAGGATAATGCTTTGATTAAAACTTGTATACGTAATTCTCGTCTAGAATCTCAAGCAAAACAATTAATAAGTAATGGTGGAAGTCCAGCTAATTTCTTTTCCTTTAGTAAAGATCATATAATGATAATAACAATGATAATCCGGTTCGTCCGATTGCCTCTGTTCGGAACACTCCAATAGAAAAAGTTGACTGGATAGTTTGTAGCATTTTAACCAATATTCTTCCTCACATTAAATATCATTTGCCAAAAAGTGTATCTTTAATAAATTTAATTAATGAAGTAGAAATCCCTGACAAAAGCAACCTCGTTTTTGTCATTAGATGTCGTCAAGCATTATCCCAGCATTCCTCTCGATTTTGGAATACAGTATTGCATGGAGAGTGTAAAAGAATGTTGGAGTGATATTGACTGTTTTGGTATCACAATTGAAAATGTAGAAAAATGCCGAAATTTCTGTTACAACTATGAGATTAAATACGAGGATAAAGTTTATAAGCAAATACGTGGAGTTCCCATGGGTGCTCACTTTGCACCAGCGTTCGCGGTTATTTTTATGAGCCATGTAGAAACTAATGCTTTAAATAAACTCAGCTTTTCTCCATTAATATTTAAACGATACATAGACGATATCATCTTTGGTCCTATAGAATTTAACGAATCCTTATTTGAATATGTGCCAGAGACTTTCAATTCGATTAATCAAAACATACAATTTACTGTAGAAGTGCATCAGCCTGAGGAATGGCTACCAAAGATCTTAGATCTAAACACAAAAATTGTAGACAAACAAATCAAATATTCTTGGCACCATAAGACTGGTCATTCCAATATCACGCTAAGAAGAGACTCCTTCGTTCCGACACATGTTAAGACTAACTTTATTACCAATAGGATAGCAACTATAGAAAAACGTTGTAGCGATGAATCCACGAATCAAGACAGTTAAACAACGTTCTCTATGATACTAAAAGAAAATGGTTACAAAGACATATAGTAAGCGCAAAAAAAGAAAAATAAAGATAAAATCAAACATAATAATACTGATAGGAGTACGTTTAAAGTACCATACATAAGCGATAAATGCAATAAGTTAATAAATAAAGCCATCAAAAAATATGATTTACCTATTAAAATTGCCAACGATTATGGCAAACAATCAGCTAAGCATCTCAATAATAAGAAAAGTAGGAATAATTGTGATTGCAACATTTGCTCACAATTAATTAAATATTCTTGTAGTGATAAATTCGTAGTTTATAAGTACACATGCCAACGCTGTAACGAATTTTATATCGGCAAAACTGCTCGCAAGTTGACACAATGAGCACAAAAGGGCGATAAATAATAAATCGATAAGTAGTGCCTTGTACGATCATATTAGAAGCAAACACGGCGACATAGGCGACATCGGGGATTTTCAGGTCGGTTTCATTGCTAAACTCGGCAACACTCGAGACACAACATTTACTGAATCAAAAGCAATCACACAACTTCAGCCCAAAATCAATAGAACACATGAGCTATCGCAATGCAGCCTGTCTTCACATTTCAATCACCTCACATTCGATGCATAACACACTTCTTAATATCACTCACCTCTTCATAAACCTTCACAAAGGCTTACATCGTTAGCACTTACATCGACCGATAGAAGGCGCTGGACGCCGAAGGCCCTGTCATTCTTTTAATTATAACTTAAAGTGATAAAGACCAATAAACGTTTTACCGAGAGAGTCCTGATACTTTTGTTCTGTCTTGAGCTCTTTAGAAAATGGCCAACCTCTCTCACCGCTTGGTCAACTACATCATCGACATACCTGCACCAGTAGAACAAGTCAAAATCAGAATAGGTACTAATGCGTTCATCAATACCTCCCATTACAAAATTTGCCAAAACAACTGAAACCATTGGACAACCGAATGTCTTTTGGTAGTAAGTATTGTCAAAAAGAAAATATGTAGCATTTAGGCAGAATGGCAATGATGTCAAAGTGTCCGGGACAGTCAGTAGTGTACGTTGGGATAACCGAGGGCACAACATTAGCCCTCCTCCGACAAGTTGGCATCACACTGGTAACAAGGCTCAAATAAATCACATGTTGGATAGATGGAGCCAGTATAGCTGCAAAGTCTCACAATACGCAAAAGGAAATTCATCAGGTCCCTGAGAGTCAGATGGATCAAATACGTCGTTCTGAGTAACGGATAAGGGTGTATTAGATGGCATAGAATCCAATTGCTCAAGAATAGTATCAATATCAGAGGGAACAAATGTCTGTGAAAATACTTCAAGCTTCAATACTTCATTGACATCGGCAATTCACTAATTCACTTTTTCTTGTGATGAATTAGTTCATTGACTGCTTTCCATTTTCGTGAGTTGCTGTTGATTCATGGTACAGAATTGAGAAAATTATACTTCAAGTCACGAATATGAGTAATTACTGCATCACGCAGTCTCAGATATTCGAGATGTTTTGTCTCTGCATAGGCCCGATCGCGTGCGTTTATAAGTAGCTTTAATGATGTTTTGACCCATGCCTTGTCGTCATCACGAAGCCGGAGAGTCTTTAAACTAAACAAAGAATTATATAGATCAGATCGTCCGTCCGTTGATACATGAGCTGCTTCTATCAATGTTATATTCGAAAAGAACACTCTTGAGGAATTTTGATGTCGCAGTTAGAGCTTCTCTGAATCTGGCACAGCTGGTGGGTAACTTTTTTCAAAAATGATATCTTTGTAACCCATGGACATCGATATTTGTTCGATGCCTTGAAATGGTCTACATTGTGGTCTGAACGAGTCAAGGGTGGAAGTACACACGTATCGCTGTAGGCTTCTTTGCAACCAGTGAGAACAAAGTCCACCTGAGCAACACACCGAGTATGAAAATCAAACAAGCTGTTTGTACCGAGGAGAGCATTAATTTGGGGAACTTGGGCAGCCAAACCATTGAAGTTACCACATATCAGCACACTGGAAACCGAATGGCAATTACGACCATGTGCTACAATATTTATTAGAATGTCGATAACCGCATCATGAAAAGGGGAATGATATAACTTCCCCAGTGAAGATGATATAAAGCAATCACCAGCACACCAGAATCAATAATGAAAGTCAAGATTTCGGATGTCAGCATTTTGTGAGATGTATTGATTGCCGGGATGCAGTCACAGCTACATATGTCGTGATTGTCTACACAATACGCCAGTATGCCTCCACCAGGACTGCCTCGATCCTTTCAAATTTGCTGATAATTGGGAATGTTGATTCCAAATTGCCAGGATGTGTCAGTAGTATCGTCAAGCCACGTTTCACAAATAATTGCTTTTCCAGGTTTGATGGAGTGAAGTCGCAGGGAAAATTCATCGAATGTGTTCCTTATTGAGCGGGCGTTGATGAGAACTATCGAAGGGTGACGGATCACTCCCATTCTGCATTTCTTTTTTGCATAGCGTTTGATATTGATTAACAACTTTTGTACTTGAGCATTCTTGAATATTATGCCAATAATCTTATAACATAAAGTTTGTAAGGTTTGAGTAGATGCATAAGATAAGCAATCAGGCAGATGGAGAATGTAGTAGCAATGTAAGGGCAGTGTGGTAGAAAGATATATATTTGGAGAATGACACAGCAAAATTGAAGAAGTGACGACTTGGAATACCTGTGACGGGGGAAAACGAGCAGCGCAGGACGACCGCACGCTGGCTCGTTAATAGCCAGTAACGAGCCACCAGTTATGTAACTGCTAATGTGCCTGCTACGCAACTGCTTTTATATCCCGTAACATGTATTACGAACTTCCCATGCGTTTACTCTAATTGATATTCTCCAAAGAGCTTATGATTCTATGATGCATGCGCTGTCTTCCATCTTAAATGTAATTTTTAACGAATACCAAAAGCGGCAAATTATTCTCCCTGCGAAATTTAGTGCCTTGGGCATCTCATTATCAAGTTTTATGGCAGCTTCAGCCTTTTTATCATCTCTCTATGCTTCGGATTCCACTTGTCAACGCATTTCTAGTGAATGGGAAATCCAAGAAATAAAGATACACGAGGGAACATTAAATCACTGATTCTCACAGAGTCTTGTCCCTTCCTTTACATTTCAATTTCTACATAAACAGAAGTCGTGGACATTTCCTCTTTATTGACATTGTACAATTCACTCCTACTCACCGTTAACCAGCTTGACCGCAAACGACTGATCTCCTTTGCAGCAAAAGGATCAGGTGACTGGATTAATGTATTACCGTCTTAATCGCTCGGCCTTCATCTGACAGACAATCAACTTCGCGTTGCTTACACCATTCGCATCGGAGCCCCCGTTTCTATTGCGCACATGTGCACTCGTTGCGGCTCAAAAGCGCACGGTAATGGAAAGCATGGATCGTCTGCCCTAGAAGTACAGGTCGCCACATTCGTCATTCGCTTATGAACGTGATGGACAGGGCAATGCATTCCATCCAATTGCCAACTGTGTTGGAGCCTGCTGGACTGTTGATAGACCAGAGCATCAGACCCGACGGCATCAGTCTATCTCCTTGGTAAATGGATAAACCGACAGTATGGGATGTTACGCGTGCGCATCCGTCTGCGAAATCATGGTCCTCTACGACCTCGGCTGGATTATCTGTGGCGAACGCAGTTGAATGAAGAAAGCTGACTAAATACAAAGACTATGACATCGACTTCCACCTTCAACCTGCTTCCGTCGAAACTTATGGTGGTTATGGAGAACTTACTTTCGGTTTTTTTTAAAGAAGCTGGGTTCTCGAATCACCACCAAGACTGGTGAAACGAACGCAGTTCTTTATTTACGTCAACGTTTAGCTATTGTCATCCAAGCAGGCAACTGTGCCGGTGTCTCGGAAACTCTTCCAGTTCCTGGAGCTGCTCTCCATTTCTATAATTGACTTTCAAAGTTTTTGCATGATTGTGTTGATTTTCATATAATATAATGATGATAATAATGATAATAATGATATAATAATAATGAGCGTTGCCAACGAAGTTGCCAAGTCTATCCATAGAGCGATTTGTAAGGACAGAGGAATTGAAGTGGTAGATCAATATTGGAAGCACGACCCTCAATCGGTGATAGAAACTAACGATGCAAAGATCTTGTAGGATTTCGAAGTGCAGACTGACTACTACATACAAGAGAGGGGTCGTCCCGAAATAGCGAAGGTCAAAATAGCGAAGTGTCATAATAGCGAATTCCCATTATATCGAAATCCCATAATGGCGAATTCTCAGTCATATACAGAGTGTTCAAAAAGTGACTGTGCACCTATTAATCTTAATATAAAATCAAAACAAATTATTCCAAATCAAGTAATTTGTGTATTAATGATAACCAAGTAACAAGAAGATGTGAGAGCAGTCAAAGAAATTGCTGAAAATGACCTCCGTTTTCTCGAATACACAATTCAATCCGTTTTTTCATGTTGTTGAAGACTGAAGCCAATTCTTCCTGAGTTATGTCCTGAATGATTTCACTGATGTGCTGTTGAAGTTCTTCTAAGTTGCGTGGCTTCCTTTTGAACACTTTTTCTTTAACGGTTCCCCATAGGTAGAAATCTGAGGGGCTCCAAGGTGCTGTTGAAGTTCTTCTAAGTTGCGTGGCTTCCTTTTGAACACTTTTTCTTTAACGGTTCCCCATAGGTAGAAATCTAAGGGGCTCAGATCGGGGGACCTTGGTGGCCAGATTCCAGTGGAGATGAGTCGACTAGGAAAGGCTTCTTTCAGGCGTGACAAGTTTACGCTCGCCGTGTGCGGCGGTGCTCCATCTTGCTGAAAATAGCCGTGCTGTCGCTCTTGTCTTGATAGTTCGTTCATGAAGGGGAGTATCACTTCGTCCCAATACCTTTCTGCATTAATGGTGTGATGAAAAAAATTGGTCCAATAATTCTCCGACGAGAAATTGCACACCACACACCAACTTTGTCGGAATGGAGAGAGCTTTCAATAAACTGATTGGGGATTGACAGTCGACCAGTGACGTGAATTTTGACTGTTGACATAACCTGACAAGTGAAACCAAGCTTCGTCAGAAAAGAATGTTCTGTTCAAAACGCCATTGTCATCAAGAACATGTCCAAACCATCTGCAGTAATGAACACGTTTCTCGTAATCTGTCTCTTTCAGTTCATGATAGCATGTAACCTTGTACGGATAGAGATTCAGGTTCTTGCGCACTGCGTTATGAGCCGATCCAAGAGAGATGTCCGCTTCTTGGGACAAGTGTCGAAGGGACTTGCTTGGGCTATTGGTCATTGCCTCAGAAATCTCATCCATCTTTTCAGCGTTCAAAACTGATGGTCTGCCTGATCGGTCTGCGTCGTGAACCGATCCTGTCTCTCTGAGCTTGGCTATCAGGCTTCTGACAGAATTTCTGTGTGGAGGATCTTCATTTGGAAAAGCCTCTTCGAATCGTTTTCGAACCTCATCTGTGTATTGCCCATTACAGCGAAACGTGTGTTCAACCAGGGATGTTTTCTGTTGCACAGTCAAGACCATTTTGTCAAGAATGAATGAAATTGAACAGCGAAAACAGTGACTCATTGTATTCTCGAGCATCGTTCAAGTCATCAGTTGCCTATTCACAGATAATCGTACATCAAACAATGCAATATTAACTGATCGATGCATTAGACATGAATGTAGTCATTGTTTACTGAGTAACTTGGTCATAAATTACGATAATCAGGTGCACAGTTTCTTTTTGAACACTCTGTACTGTTGCATCATTAAAAATCAGATAAGACTAACCACAACCTACTTCAATTTCATGAGGGATAGTATATGTTACCTCATCATCCACTTGATGAGTGTTGTTATCAATCAGTGTTGGTTTCATTTCAACGGAGTGAGATCGAGAAGCAGCAGCAATAGTCGACTGTAACAATAGACAGCGGTCTGATTGAGGGTAAAAGTAAATAAGTGGACACTTCTCAAGTGTCAAAAAGGATGATTTAGGATGTTGGAAAAAGGATGTTGCGCTGCCTAAAATCCTGGTTGCCACACAAGCATTCGATACATCTTTCGATTTCTGTGTGGAATCACTTCTGTAGTGATAGCATACGGACAACAAATCATCTCAAGGGCTGGCATAGAAAGTTAAAGGATACTGTGGGACGAGCACATCCACATGTATTCAAAATCATCTCCATCTTTGCTGACGAGCAAATGATGACCCTAGTAAAGATCCCTCACTTGGACTGTGGTGCTGCACCAAAGAGAAGAAAGATTAAATACGTACATTTGAATGAGAGACTTGCCCGATTGCGAGAGCAATACCTCTCCAGTGACTTAACCCGACGGGATATGCGAAAGCAGTATCTCACTTAATGGGATTTTGAAAAATAAAGATCTTTGCATGGATAATTCTTCTCAATTACAGTAGGCATATTTATGATATTCAATGTACATTGTATATAATAGCAAGCTGCTGCATATGTCATCCTCATTGAATATAGATTTTATTACTATATTATTTAGTTATTTGTATATTATATAATGATATATATATATATATATAATGATTATATTAAGGAATCATTATCATTAAATTCCTTCCGAAATGAAATTGAAACCCGTATTATTTGTACAGTATATCTAATCTGATAAATGATTATGTAACAGTATGTCTCAGAATTCGCTATTTTGGTATTCGATATTATGGGAATTCGCTATTATGACACTTCGCTATTTTGACTTTCGTTATTTCGGGTCGGAGCCACAAGCGAGAAGACCAGACATAATCGTGGTGGATAAGATCAAAAGGAAAACTATGATAGTAGATATAGCAGTCCCCGACGACAAAAGCATGCAAGACAAAGAGAAGGAGAAGATCACACAGTACCAAGACCTACGCTTAGAAATGAAGAAATTGTGGAACACAAATGTTGAAGTTATCGCGTTTGTCGTCGGCGCCTTCGGTGCCTACACATCAAGGTTGAGGGCCTACCTCAACAAGATTCCTGGAGCACACTACATACCGGCATTGACGAAAGCAGTACTCCTTGGCAGTGCTCAAATCCTGCGTTGAACTCTTGATCTCCCTGAGGCTTGGTAAGTCTCCGAGGTCTTGAGATACTAACCGATCTGAATGTGTGAGATCGTGTCAAAAAAATGATAATAAACGCTTATTGAAAATAGAATATGAATCGATCAGTACAAGTTAAAGTTACCTTTTATACACAGAGTTGAAAATTGAACATGCAAGTAAAATAAATGATTGACTACGCCTATCTGTTCGTCTTTTGGGTAGAACAAACCTGCCAGTATGAGACAAAACCGTGAGCAAATTATGGAGAATATGCTCATGACTTATAACGTTACGTAGGAATTTCATAGATTGAACTATGCGACGGTCCTCAAGAGATGGCAAACATTGACTGTAGCACTCAGGATTGCACAAAATTCTGTGGAAGCACTTTTGCAGACTATGAATGCGGTTGGCGTCTGTGGAAGTACGGCCGAGAAAAGTGGAGCGCACTATTCAATCGAATTCTAATTAGATTGAAATAGTAGTAGTAGTAGTAGCGTTTATTTGCAATAATTAAAAATCACAAGGTACAAAGAATGTCAGAAATACAAAAGCAATGAACGGTAACATTACGAACAAATGCAAAACAGCTTAAAGAAAAATCAAATTCGAATTTGAAGCTGCTGATTACATAATGCAGTGGCCCAGGGTAGAAAAGAACACGAACGCCGCTGAGTGAGAGACAGCGGAGCTCTCAACTAACGTGAAAAGGGCAGTCTCGCAGGAACATGACGATTTAGTGGATGATGCTGATTAGATTCCGACTCAAACAAAAGCTTCATGGCAGCTTTGCTAAACCTTAGCGAAATTGCTGGAAATCCACTGCAAGTACAGGAGTCGTTACAAATTAACCGATGGCTCCGTTTCTGAAAACGTTCAAACTTATTTAAAAGTTTACAAGGCAAAGAGCCATAAACAGGTGAGGCATGCAGGAAGACTATATGGAACGAGTGAAGTAACTATGGAATGATAAATCATAATCAGATTTTCTTTGGAAATGTTGAACTTAAGACATCGGACGATATGCAGACTTTGAGATGCCGTCCTAATAACGGCGGCAACTTGAAGATCCCATTTCATATTGCAATCAAAAATGAATCCAAGGATTTTACAAGAATCCACGATTTTAAAACCCGTATTAACATCAATAGCATTATCACGTGATCGCTGAACACATAACTGGTAACATTTCTGTAGATTAAGAGTCAATACAACACTTTCGAAAACAGCTTTACATTTATCGATATGCACAAGAGAAGATTGATAATTTAGTAACGATTCGATAATAGTGACATCATCAGCGTACTTAATACATGTAATAGTGCGTGAAATCCCAGAGAAATCAATCGCTCCCATGAATGCCGCAAACAGATATGGTCCAAGAACTGATCCCTGGGGTACTCCAGAAGGAATGCTCACGGTTGGACCAAGATGATTCCTGATTTTGACCCGCATGTGACGATTTGAGAGGAAAGAGTGAAGCCACTGAAGAAATTCGTGGTTGAAACCTTGAGACATCAAATAGTTGATGAGACGACAATGTTGCAACTTATCGAATGCTCTAGAGAGATCGAGGCAGAAGACATTGACTGATGAGGTCTTACGATCAACGAGGCACTTTGTTATGTGGTCATGCATGTCAACTAGAGCAGACGTCGTTGATCCGAAAGGTCTATAAGCATGCTGCTTGGGACCATAACAAGCAACCAAGTCAGTTCCAATTTGATTTAAGACAATTTTCTCAAACACTTTTGATAGAGGAGACACAAGCGAAATTGGACGGAAATCGGATAATCCTGGAGATTTCGATTTAGGTATTGGACAAATATGGGAATGCTTTAAGCACATCGGAAAAATTCGAGTAGAGATTGACTTGTTAAAAATGTCAGTTAATGGAGTACACAGAAATTCAGCATCGATGTTTAACAGATACGGCGGTAGAAAGTCAGGTCCACACGCTTCACTCGTCTTCAAATTAATCAAATTGGAATAAACTGAATTTGAGGTCATCGTAAAGTCCCATTCAGCATCATCAAGATCACAAAGCTCAAGGTCAGTCGCAAAATTGAAATTACTGGAAAATTCCTGAGTAATACCATCAAGCAAAGATTCATAATCAGAGTCAAATCTCTTCAGCAAAGAAAGCCATGAATCGCCGATAGTGGATCCTCGAACTGTTCTCACCATTTCCCATAGACCCCTTGATGTTTGAGATCGCTTTTCTCCCAAAAGACGTTTGGCCTTAATAATTTCCTGTGATATCTTCACCTTGTAGTGTTGAAACTCAGGCCAGTTCTTCTGTCGGAAAGCATTCCACCTTTTGTTCATCAACATCTTCAGGATTGGAGTCATCCATGGCTTATCCCTTTCGGAAAAAGTTACAATTTCTCAAGGAATAGCAGATACACACCATGACAAGATCTTGTAAAATAGATTGCACATTTCGTCGACTGAGTTAACCGCATTGATGAGAGAAAAGTCAGCTGAGGAAAGACGCCGCAGATATTCACGTATATGAGAAGCTCGATAATCCCACACAATAGTTGAGCGAAGGTTTGGAGAGGAAGGTAAAGAATTCACAGAGCGAAGCAAAACACAGTTGTGATCCGAATTTCGAAGTGGGGGACCGATGATAGCGTCAGCACTATAGGCATAAAGCAACTCTTCGTCTATCCAAATCTGGTCCAAGCACGATGAAATTCTGGTAGGATCAGACACACGATTGACAAGACATAATTGTTCCTTCATGAACGAAGTTCTCATATCATTGAAGTCGCCTGCAATAACCACACAGCTACCCGGATACAAAGTCAATAATTGATCAAATTCGCGAATGAGGGACTCGGATATGTCGTCATGTTCGTGCTTCCGTAAACCAGGTGGAATATAAGTGGCGCAACAAATCAGTTGAATATCACATTTGATGCGAATGAATTTGACTTCAATTGACGTAGGACAATCAGACACAATTTGAATTTCCTCGGAAAGAAGGGATTTGCGCGCTCAAATGCAAACACCACCACCCCTCCGCAACTTTCGATCACTTCGGAAAAAGCAGTAGTTACTTAACTGAAGAAGAGAGTCGTTGATTTCATCATGAAGCCAAGTTTGAGTTATTACAGCCACATCAACATTTAACGTGGAAAGGGTCGAACAAAGCTCATCCAATTTAGGCAAAATGGATCTCGCATTAGTCAAAAACATTGTTGGACTCTGAAGGTGCCGAGGTAAAATCATCGTCGAAAATTCGGTGTCAGAGCGAAGTCTCACAGATCCACGAAAAATCACGACATCTTCACCTGCGTTGCGCCGCTCTTTCAACTCAATTCGTAATCGACTTTCAAGCTCACGCTGAAGAGGCGTTAGATCAGGATGGATAAAGACCGAACCAAAATCAGAATTCCGAAGAGACCTTGACTTCTGCACGATTTCCTACCGCTTTGATGTAGATGTAACAGTTACCCGCAAGAGACGAGCACCAGATTTACCCGGTTTGCCGATCCCTGCAAGCTCCAAAATATCCACATTACGAACGTGAATGGTGTTAAGCACTTTCTTGACACTTTCTCTGTCCGCCACGTTTCTTTCCTCAACATTACCCTGAGATTCAGGTAATCCATGAAAAATGACATTGTTCATTTTATTCATTCTCATTTCAATTTGACTGAGAATCTTCGTGGAGGAAAATTCGACGGATGAGAACACATCTTGTCGAAGTTGGTTGACTTCCAATTTCAGATCATCGTGATCCCTCTTAATGCACTCAACTGAATTCTCAATAGTAGAAAACCTGGTGGTGAGTTGCTGAATCCCCTCCTTCAAACAATTATTGTCAGTAATGTATATAAGACCGTTCCAGGACAAGCAAAAAATAAAAAAAAATAAGGTACCCAAAAATGCAAAAAAATGAATATATGACCGATTCAGGACAACTAAAAAAAATAAGATACCTCCAGAATGAGTATAGTAAATATTTCATAAACTGAAAAAGAGTATTATAAATAAAAATAATTTTAAGGATAAAATCAAAAAAACAGTTTTAAGTTCGTTGGGGTTTCTTCATATACTGAAAAGAGATTTCAAAAATTTCACGTAGTCGAAAATATCAAAATATTTATTAAAAAAATGGATGAAACAAAAGTGGAAGAAACCTCAAAAATGGAAGGAACCTCGAGAATATATCCTTCGTTATCACAATTAAAAACAAGTGAAATGGACATTGAAAAAATGAATAAAGAAAAACATAAAGATAGAGTTAGGTATATGAAAGATAAGGAATCACAATTATTATTAAGATTAGAACATTATGATAAATGAAGAAGACGAAATTATTACTTAGACATTCTTCGTTATTGTACTCTCAACATTGTTTAAAGTACTAATTGTGTGAACTAGAAGATCATTGTAACTCATAAACACAAAATTATTCAATGAACACGTACACTGACTGATGATTGAAGAGAGAGAGAGATTTATTGTTCTAGCAACGGAAACATCTAACAGCTTTTCCCTAAAATATAGCACAATCTCTTGTCACGCATCGGTAAAATTTTGACAGATCAATTTACGCGTCGGTAAAATTTTTACAGTTCAATTTACGCCTACGTAAATTATTTTCAGAATCAGTTTTCAAAGTCAGTTTTATAAATCCATTTGCAAAACTCATTTAGCGTTTTCTCTTTCCACATGAATAGGTTAAAACACAAATAGGTAGCAATAAAAAGCAATTCTTCTTGTGAATTTAGAACACATAAGGGTAGCAATAAAAAGCAATTCTTCTTGTAAATTCAGAACACATAAGGGTAGCGGCGATATACAAGACAGTTGTTATAGCAATTTTTAAACAAACACTTTAACGATGAAAAACATTAACGAATGAAGTTCTTCTCTCAAGAAGTGTTTAGATAGTCTCTATAAGAAAGTTTTTAAATTATAAAATGTCTAGCATAACCGAGTTCTTAAAATTATATGGGAAGCAAACAACTACGAATTTTGATCTAAAGAAAACTGCTAATCAATTGGGAATAAAGAATTTTCACGTATTGATGAGAAATGAATTACTATTGATAAAAGATGTACCTGAAGTGAATTTTGTAACAAATCTTGACACATCAGATCAAAAAGGAGGACATTGGTCTGCGGGTATGTCTAATAAAAATGTTGACAATTACTATTTCGACTCATATGGATTGCCTCCAACAAATGAAGTAAGAGAATTACTTGGAAATGGAATTTATAATACATTTCAAATTCAAACACCAGGAACAACTTTATGTTTTATTTAATTACAGGAAGGAGTACCATTTCTTGATGTTAGAATTGAATAAGGGAATTTAATTCCCGAAAAACGTTAGTTCTAATGGCTAGCTAAAGGATACTTGTAATTAAAGCTCAAGCGAAGCTAGCTAAAGCGCCACCTAAAGGTTGAAGCTCGGTTATTTGTTACTCGTTTTCATAAAATCTGCCAGTGATTTCCTCATCATCTAAATCTCTAATTTCATATGTAATCGGATAAGTTTGATTTTTTTTACAAACTTCAAATATTTCTTTGGTCCAATAACCAACAAAGCCTTTTTCAAATTTATTCTTATACTTAAATATTCGTACCCTATCTCCAATTTTCTTACGTTTCTGTAAATTCGGATTACTCTCATTCGAATAATTATTTTCGAATATTTTCTTCCGTATTAAATCAGGATCGTTAGAAGCATTCTTTGGAGTTTCTTCAATACTTGAATGAATCTTATTGTTATAATCCTCAACAATTCCTGGTAATATTTTTAATCATTTCTGATTTCCTTGTTCTGTAAATTTCTTGAATATTTTATTTTTTAACGTTCTATTAAACCTCTCTATTACTACAGCTTTGCCAGCATTTTCTGTGGAATAAACTAAATCAAATAATGGCTTAACATTTCTGTTATAAAACTCAGACCCTTTGTCGACAGACAATTGTTTTGGCTTACTATTACTTTCTTTAAAGATTTCGTCAAACGCATATTTAACTGACAGACCACTTTTGTTTTTTAAAGGTTTTGCCAAGCGTATCGTGTATATAAATCTATAGCGGTCAATGCGTACTTAAACCCTCTTTCAATCGGCATATTGATTAGATCAGCACTCCAAATATCATCTTTATTAAATACTTTTACTTTCAATAGATATTTTGGTTTTCTATATTCTTTATGAATTTCGGACGCGTAGGTTTCAGAGTTATGAGATTTGTCTAAACCCTGACCGAACAGTATTTTTGCTTGTAATGCTTTCTTTGCGAACATTCTTTCAATTCTTTCTCTAAAGGAAGGATTTTGAATACGATCTAATTCCTGAATCATTTTCTTATCTGCTTCATGTCCAGAACTTACGTCATGATTTCGATAAGCTAATCGTGTCTATAAGCTGCTGCATCAACTCTGTTTATTGGTTCTTCACCTGGCTTTGGATTATTATTCTCATCTAGTCTTATATCTAATCGAGTTCCTGGACCGGTATATGAATGACCAGGAAGATGTTTTTCTTTTGAATATTTACTCCAAATAAATCCAGGAAAGCTTTCTAATGTTTTTTGCATGTCACCTCCGGAATGCAAAGAAGTTGAATCACCACCGGTGAGCTGACAATTTGAGGTCTTATGTACTTTTAAGAGATAATTCAATAAATGTAAATTAGAAATTTTTAATTTAATTAAATTTTCGGAATTTGTAGATCTTGTAGAATTTGTGGAACTTGTAGAACTTGTGGAATTCATTTTTAAAGATAAAATAAAATAAATGTTTTACCTAATCATACTGGGACTTAGATATATTCCAGAACCATCTTTAGTTTCTTTTATTTCTATCAAGTCATCAACATTGTGGAGAATATTTTTAAGAACTCGTTTTCCTTCATCAACTAAATCTAATTTACTAATAAAATTATCTACTATTCCTTGCCCCCTAACAACTTTCTCCAACTCTCTATTATGACGTTTTTGTTCTTCTAATGCTGCCTTCTCTGATTTGATTTTATTTACTGCCTGGACAATACCAGCTGTCCCACCTGCTACACTTCCTGCTGCTGCTATGCCACCTATTATTAGAGGAATTAATGGGAGAATTCCACCATTCTTTTCTTCTTGTAATTTAATATTCTCTATCATTGTTTTACTTATGTAATATTTCTTTTTATCAATAGTAATAGTTTTAGGTGTATTTTTTTCAACAATGTTACGTAGTTTTAATTGAACAGTTTTATTATTACTTTTCGCTTGCGACATTTTTAATCAGAAAATTTAAGTTAAGAACAAATTCTAAGTTACCAAAAATTTCAATTAACCTATAGAACTTTTTTCAGAGGCTTTAGCCGATCGTAACCATCTTTCCATTAAAAATTTCAATAGAATATTTTACATCTTCTAGCAGTAAACCATAAGCCATTAATGAAGTTGTGGAATCTTTCTTTTCAATATTAATTGTTACATCACAACCATTTTTAACAATATCTTCAGATTGTGCACTTAAATCGAAACAGAAAACAGGATATAAATGTCTCCAATCTCCAGGATTTAATTGTGGTTCAACTCCAAATTCTATACAAAGATTTCTATAAGCATCATATCCTTCCATAAATTGATTATTGGTATCATCGAATCTTAATGGATCAATTGGATATCGGGTTTGATTTAATGAAACTTGTAAACTTTGAATTGTATTAATATGAAAAAGATTGTTGTTCTTCTCAAAACTTGGAGAATCATTTCTTTGAAAAGGTAGTAATAAATATCTTGGAGTATTCGAAGTTCTAGTAAAATGCCAGTTAAATCTTTGTTCAGAAAAAGTTACAGAACTAGCAGTACGCTTTAGAAAATTTACTGGAATTGGTTTGTTAGTATTTAATCTTTTTGCAATAGTTAATTCAACCTCTAAACTAGGAGTAATATGTTTTATCCACCATTCAAGTCTATCAATTTTAAAATATGCTTTTTTCCAGTCTTACCATAAAAGATTAATTCATTATTTGCTGTGCGATGAATTATTAATTTAAATTTTAATTGATATGATATTTTGTCATAATCTAAATACCCGAATAATGGAGACAATGACCAATTTACTGTCTGTTTACTTTTCTTGTTAAAAACACGTCTTTCTTTATATGCAGTATTATTTGTTTTATTTAAATGATTTGCAATATTTTCTACATCTTTCGCAATTCCTGCTGCATCTGTTCCAGCGTGAGTTAAATCATCAACAATTATACCATCATTATTCTCTGGAAACCAACCTTCGATTTCATACTTTTTATTATTTTCACCAATTGTAACAAATCGAAGCATTGTATCAATTACACCTGGTGAATCACTTATTGTTTCTACATTTTCAGTTGCAATATCTAAACGCATTTGTGTAAATAATCTTGGGAAGAAATTATTCTCTAATGCAATATTATCGGTATCTGGTAATGGCGTTGTAAAATTAGTATCACTATATAAAGAATATTCACTGTGTAAAAAGGAATCAGGTAAATAGAAATAACTTTGTTGATTATCAACTTCAAAGATTAAATCTCCTCCAGCATTTACTCTACTAGAAGATCCGGGATTCATAGCAATTCTTATATAGTCATTCTTTTTTTGATTGTAACTGACGAACGGAGGATTGTCTAATTTAAATTTACTTTCAATCAGGGAAGACATTTTTATAAAAAATATTTGACTTTTTTGTTTTTTCTAAAAGTAATTTCGTAGAATATATTTTAGAATTTTGCTAAACCATTACCTCTTAATTCTTCAACTTATTTCTTAACTTGTTTATTTTCCTCATGTTTACTATCAGCTGCTATGTTTGCAATTTGGTTTTTTGTTTCCTCTGAGAGTTTTTTAAATTTTTTTAGTTTTTCAGAATCATTCTTAAGTTTACGAATAGCTTCTAGTTGTTTTAATTCGTTTTGAGACTTAACAGCATTTGATATTGCATTAGCTGTAATACCTATAGCAGCTGCTCCTTTTGCAGCAGATGTAATTAAATCTTTATTATTTTTGATAACATTAACGATACTTCCTGTATTATCACTGATGCCAGAAAATATACCAGCTCCTTCCGTTTGAACTGTTTCTACATTGTTATAATGGTAAACAGATTTCATAGATGGTTCATGGGCAATTTTTTTATTTGAAGCAAAATTTTTAAGATTGTGTTTATAAATTATATGCATTTTTGGGATTAAACTTGACTTTTGGGGGAAATTATTTACGTTTATGATTGGTTAGTAACCTAAACAAAAATGATCGGTTAAAGCCTCTGAACAAGGTTCTATAGGTTAGTAACCTGAGGACCTTTGGTCCGATTAAGATTTACGTTTGTGAATGGACAACAACCGCGTGATAACTTTATTAATTTTCTGTTGTACTTTATTTATTGCGTCAAGCAGCGTGTGATGTATTTTAATTTCTTTTCTATTAGCTTGCATTTTCTGCTGATTCATCTTCAACGCCGTTTTAAGTGCATTCAATTGAAATATAAGAACATCTAACTGATTTTTAACAGCATCTAATTGTTCTTTATTTCCTTTATAATTTTTCTTTGATTAATTTTCTAAATTGATTTTAAGAGTTTTCATTTTATCAACTTTTTGATTTCGTGAGTTTACTTCATTTATTATTCTATTTATCTTTTTCATTTGTTCAGTAATTTTGGAACTTAATTCATCACCACTTTTTTGGAATGTAGCTTGTGACTTATTTAAATTTTTAAAAATTTTTTAGGAAGTTTTTCTAATTCATTTTCTAATTGTTCTTTTGATAGTTGTATCTGATGTTTATTTTTAATGACTGTAGATTGTAACTTTATAGAAAGTAATATTAAAACTTTTGATTGTTCTGAAATTTTTTTGAAAAGTTTTGCTATATTTACTTCTAGCTCTCTATCCTTTTTATGAAAGTTTTAATAATTTTTCGTTTAATGATTTGTCATTAAGTTTAAGGAACTTTAATTCATTCATCAGTGGAACCAAAACATGATTTATATATTTTTCTTTTAAGTCATTGATTTGTGTATCAACATATTGTTTATTCGTTAACTCTGTATTTTGTTGTGGAAGAATAGAAAGATGTAATGGGCCAGATAAAACGTCTCCAGTTTTCATGATATAATTTTCTATTTCTATTTCTGATTCACGATTATTCGGGATATATGCACCTCCACCAACATTTGGTAACATCATTTTTTAACAATAAAAAAGTAATTTTTTCTCACATAAAAATAAAAAATGGACATGAGTCAAATGTGCCAAAATATGAATCCTAAGTCAGAGTTCTATGATAGTAAATATCAGTGTACGGATTGTTTAAAAGCAAAAGTAATGTGTTTAGGTTGTCAAAAAATTATATTGAAGAAAAAATGGAAAAAGGAAATTTAGAAAAATTATATTCGCCCGTATCATTCTGTTCTTCTTATTCGACGAGATCATCGGGATTTGAAAATAAATGTTTTGATAATAATAATAATAATCCATGTATAGATGTTAATCTTTTGTTTGAATTACAAGCTGAAATATTTAAAGAACAGACTAAAGGTTTACCTAACATTGAAACAAATTATTGTATATTTCCAGGTGATCCATTTATAAAATTTATGGATGTTGTAAGGAAATATAATGATGTTGCATATGTAGAACTGAATAAAGAAAATAAAATTATCATAGGGTATAATAGTGTATATGGGTTTATTAGAGCGGTTTTACCAATTAGTAATACTGATTGGATAGAAATTAAAATTATCAATTATATCAACATTAGAGAATTAGTAAAAAAATTAAAATCTTTCTCAAAATCTGAAATTAGATTATTTGTTGATGAATTAAATCAATATAATATTCATATTGAAAGTAAAAAACATAATGATGAATTATTATGTCAAGTATATTATAGAGACACAATTTATAAAAAAGAAATGGTAGAAATGCCCCAAAGATATGATAATGACACATATGTGGGATTCTATTCTAATTTAAACATTAATTTATTAAAATCATATATAAATGATTTAGCACAACAAGGAAAAATTTATATGTGGACAACACCTTATACTATTAACAATGACCATAATCATAATCATAATCATAATAATCCTGTGAATCATATTGAAGAATCTGATAATAATGATGATAATAGTGATGATAATAATGATTATAATACACTAAAACAAATAAATAAGAAAAATACTAGTAATTATAAAAATTTAAGTGAAGAAAAATTTATATCTCAACATGATATTGATACCACACATAATCAAAATTTATCTAAATTTCATTTTCTTACAATTGAAAATAATAATAATGGAATAGTTGAAGATACTATTAGACAACTATGTGTTGGGTCTACAAAATTTAAACTAGGATTTACATCTAATCAATTTAAAATTTTATCATCTTTAATAAAAACTAAAAATGATTCAGATTATGGTGGTGTTATTAAATTTTCCAATAGAGATCAAAAACCAATATTTTTCTGTATTATATTATTATCAGATAATAAATATAATTTGGAATTAGATATGCCTATCAGGGAATGGCATCCTATACCAAAAAGTGCAATTTATGATGTTGATGAAGAATCAATAGTTAGTGAAAATAAATTTGAATTATCTTTTAATAAGACTTTATATGATAAAGAAAATAAAATAACTAAAGAACGTGATATTATACGTGAAATATTTCATTATCTTCCTAATTATTATTCTAGTCATGAAAATAATGTTACAAAAGAAATTTATGCTGACCGTGATAAAGAAATATATTATTGTATTTCACATCATGAACAAATGGTAATTCATTTCTTATATTTGAATTTTGGGGAATATAAAGATACTATCCCTTATTTTAAAGAAATTAATAATGTGAAAAAATGTGATGTTGAACTTTTCGAAATTGTAAAAAAACGATTGGAGACAAAATATTCTATAAATAAATTTTTAGATGTAATAAATTTTCAGATGTAATAAAATTTTCATATGAAATGAAATTTTTAAATGTAATACGTTTTTAGATGTAATAAAAAAAATTATTATTCCCACGTGTCATCATCATCACTTAAATTACTCTCACTGACAATTGTTTCAAATATTTCGCCTTGAATATCTTCTCTGTTATAAGGTAACATAATACCATATTCATCAGGTGCTTGACGTTTAAGAATATTTATTTGACCAGAAAATCTTTTTTCTTCAGTATTATTATTTTTATCAGGAATACTAATACCAGTTTCTAAAGATTTTTTCAATGGTTTATTAACTGTAGTCGTTAATGTTTCACCAGAATATAATTTTAGAAAATCTTCTACTTTTACTTTATTTTGTGAATAACCTTTAAATGTTCACTTTTCACTAAGTCTTCCTTGTTCATCTACAGTAATACAATATTTTATTTTAGGGGCAATAAACATTGCACAAATAATTCCACCATTTTTTCCTTTACACAATTCTCCCCAAACATATCCAGCAGCATCTAATTTATTGAAGAGTACATTAGAAATGAATATACTATCGGTATCTGTGTAATATATGTATTTTTCTTTGAAACCATTAATTTCTAAAATAAAATGATTCATGATTCTTCTAGAGTGAGAAAGAATAAAAGAGCCTAAATGTGATGGCATGAATGATGTTGTCGCGCAGCTGCTCAGGCCTTTGGCCGTAGATTCATTTTGAATATCGGCTTTAAGAAATTCATCATCTTCCATTTCTACTTTCGCTAAATATTGTTCATCATTTACTTTTTTAAAATGTTTTACTTCTTAAGTAAATTTTTTCTTCAATGTACTTCCATTCCATAAATGAAATTTAGTGGTTATATTTTTTGTACGGTTTTCCATATAGTGAATTCATCAATAATATAATTAACTCATCGCCTACAGTGTTTCCTTCTTTTTTATATATTTTTCTCAAATTAAAAAGTTTTTCAATATAATTTCGAAATGGTGAAACTTGATAATTTTTTTCATAAATTATACCATCGGTAATAGATAATATTTTTCCACCACATCTAACAATTTCTTGTATGTCTACAGAAGTTAATACATCATAACATATACCATTTCTACACCTGATTACTTTTACATGAGAATTATTATTTTGATTTTTAACTTTATCTTTTGTAGAAACTGGTTGGAAAAACATATCATTCGGATATTGAAACACAACAGAGAATATTCCAGTTTTAGGTCTAAATGTTTGAGTATTAAATTTATATACTACTTCTCGTTCTTCTTCTTGACGAAATTTTCTAGCTGATTCAGATTTAGGGCATTCTGAATTTTCATCATACATAGCTGATGGATATAAAGATGTTGCATCAAAAGCCATTAGAAATTCATTTTTTTGTTCAAGTAGTTGATTTGAAATTTTCTTACAAATTTCAGTTTTATCTCCTAAATCTCGATACTGTTTCATTAAATCTATTAAATTACTTCCAAGGGACAAAGTCCCCCCAGCGCAGCGACCAGATAAATACTGTTTTAATATTGGTAACAAGATGCTACAAAATGGCGATATGTATTTTCTTATATTTGCTGAAACTCTTCCACATTTAACAGATTTTCTAATATAACTTCTAGCCCATAAATCTATATGAGAATGAATATTTATATTGTCATTTTGTACGCTTTTCATCCAACCGTTAAATGTTAAAGCGGAGGATGTTAAATTAGTAGTTAAATCTTCACCAACTAAATCTCGCATAACATTATTATATTTGTAGATACAAAAAGCTAAAGAAAGAATATCGTTAACTAAATATGGTCTCCATTCATTTTCTTTTTCTTTATAATTCTCATGTGTAATTTCACCAATTTCATAATTTAATTTACACACATTGGTAGGAATTTTAAAATTCACACATCATTTGGAAAGACTTGTTTTTACATGTTGATAGCTACATTTCATTATAATAGTTTGGAGTGCTAATTTACCTCGAGGTGATGATTTATTATTATTATTATTAAATCTAAAAGATTTTTGAATATATTTACTAACACTTGTAGTTGTATAAGGATTTTGTAATCAAGCAGTTAATATTCCTCTTGAAGTTTTAAGTGGTGCTTTAGTTAATTTAAAATTAGATTTTATCGGAAAATAGGAATCAAAGCCTGATGAATTGTGAGCTATTAAAGTTACTTTCGAATAATTAAATTCTCCAAGAGTTTTGAAAAATTGGTGGATCGGACATGCGTCCTCTGGGTTTCCCCCGATCGGACATTCATCTTGTTTCCTAATAAATATTTTCACACAACGTTTAAGTTTATTAAATTCTGTTTCAGTCAAATTATTGTATGCACTTATCTGTTTCTTCAGTTCTTTAATTTCATTTTCATCTTTTGATTGTTTAATTTTAATCATATCACTTAACAAAAGTGTGTCTAATTCTTTCAATCTTTGCATTGGTAAACAAGATATAAATTTATTAAAATTAATAGCACCTAAAGCATAAGCAATAGGATGAGCTGTGGGATATTTTGGATCTGGATAAGTTTCGAGATCCCATATATATGTTGAACCATAGTCAATTGATTTCTTTGTTATAGTTTTATACGGAAGTGTTGTTAAATTTTCATCATTAACTGTTTTATATATTGGTTTGAAATTATTTTCAATTTCTCTAATAGCTGCGGGTTTATGATTCTTGTCTATTAAACAATAGTGACCAATTGATGAACCTTCATGAAAATAATTATAATAAACATAATTATGAATCGTTTTAATACCTCTAGGATTCAAATGACGGTTGGTAGGACTGTAATACTGAACACATTCTCCAAAGTATTTATTGAATTGAGAAAATTTGCAGTTTGTCATTACTCCTGTTCTAGATGTAGCTTTCTCTTTATATAAAAAATTATTAAACAATTCTCTCATAATTTCGTCTTGTTCTTTACTGAAACCACGTAGAACATTATAACATTTTATAAAGCAGAAATCTTCAGAAGGAATATAACAATATTGACCGAAATATTCTTTGATTCTATATTTCATATTAATACCAGCACCTCTGTGATCTTTGTATTAGCTTCATTCCAAAATCTTCATATTTAATATTACCTGTAAAAATCCATTCACTACTATCTGATTTTTCATCTAGATTAGAAAACCATGTTTCAAATGATTTTTTATTATAGAAGCTTACGTAAAAGTTTTGAATTATATTTTCTTGATCTTTAATAACTTTTCCAAGTAAATTAATAATTTTTCCATTTGTTAAAAGTTTACGTATATCATTTACTACATTGATAAAAGATACATTTTCATATTTAATTTCATTTGGATTTAATAAATTACATAAATCATCACCAAGCTCATCCTTAATTCTATCATCAAAAAAGATATCAGTAATAGGAGTTTCTAATATTTCTTTTGTCCCACGTTTCTGTTTTTTAGTACTACGTTTAGTACTACGTTTCTGTTTTTTAATACGTTTACTACGTTTAATTTGTGCATCAAACTCAGCAATTTGTTTCTTGATTAATTCATCAATCCTAGACGTTAGTCCGAGAGACATTTCACGATTCATATTTTTTAAAAGAAAAAATGTATTTTTAAATATACACAGGAACATTTAGTTGATACACAGTAATGTTTCTAATTCATGCTTTGTTAAATTTTCTTTCTTAACCAACCACCATAAATTATTGTATGCAAAAAATACTCTGAAACTTCGTAGACAAAGTGGAAAGGTATTTGATTTAACTCACGGTTTGATACCATGTTTTGTTTTATAATCTGTAACGAACGCTACGTATTTATGATGATAATAAAATATAACTTCTTTCTTCGAATTGACAGGGTTTGTAGGATGACAATAATCTTTTAAAACTGGTACATGTTCTATCTTGTACGCATTAAACATATTTTTTTTATTTTTATAAATAAAAATTTATAAGAAAAAATTATTCGATCACTCCGCGAAAATATTTTCTATAACTCTATCATGAATTTTTTTATCAATATTACACGAATGCTTAAATTCATCTTTATCTCTTATACATAAATCTCTTAACAAATCACATAAATTTCTTGCATTTATTTCAAATAGTATAAATATATTTGCATTCTTTCTAATAACACTTCCATCTAATGAATACACATACTTTGTGTTAAATAAAAAACACTACAGTTGTTATGTCTACCTCTTGTAAAATAATTTCTCTGAACTGACTGATTTCTATCATTAACATAATCATCAAAAATTACAAAATGTTTCATTCTTTTATCTAATTTACAAGGATCTTGGATATTACCACTATCATCTATTAATTGCATCTTTATGTGCTTATTTTTATTAGATTCTACTAATTGTTTATTTTTCGCTGCTTCTTCACACCACGAACTTATTTCCTCTTTATATTCAGATTTTTCATATTCTTCAAATAAGGAAGCAATTGCTGTTTTTTTAAGATTATTTTCGAATCCATATTTTAAAAATTGATAAACAGGTTGTTCTGCTGTTGTTGTATAAATTATATGATAATTATAATCTAAAAAGTTAGGAGTAGTTAGAATTTCAAATAATAGATATGTTTTTCCACATCCTGATCTTCCACAAATGACTGATAAAAATTTATTAGATAGATTACGGTGATGATTGAATTTAAGTTTTTTATTTAATGGGGGCACTTCACTCATTTTTAATAAAATAATTTTTATTTTTTAAGAAGAAGAAAATTAAACTTCTCTAACCAAAAGATCTATCATATTCTCTTCACCTCCAAAATTTATTTCTTGTCCTTTTTCATCCGTAATTCTAATGTTAATGTTATTAATAGTTTTCTTGTAATAGGGAAATATATTAATGTTTGTGGAATTACATTTAATCTATAACCAATGGGTACAGTAAAAGCTGGAAAACGGAATATCAAATTTGACAGTTTAACATTTATATATCCTCCTTCAATAATGTCACAATGTGCAACAATTGAATTTATTTCAGTTATTTTAGGAATCTTCTCACCTAAATGATAACCTTGACTATAGGTTTGTTTATTAAATTCCAATAGTTTTGATAATGATCTATCATGATTAAAATCAACTTGATGATTTTCGTCTAAAGTAAGAGAAAATTTATTAACTGCTGGTTCAACTGCGAAATGTAATTGCTTCTTATCTTTAAATGATATACCTAAATGTCTCTTAATTTCATTTGATATTGTTTCAACTTCGTAAGAACCAGGAAGAAAAGTTAGTACTTTCCACGTTTTGCCTTTATCAGTAGAATATCTAAATTGATCATTCGCATCTTTGATAACGTTTTGAATAGTGTTAAATGTGGAGAAACTAGTTAATGCAATTTGATAATTTTTATTTTGTTCCAAATGTAGAATGGGTTCTAAATTACAAGTGTGTAATGAAGTAGTTGTTATAATTTTTAACGTCGTACTAAATTTTGATGAACCCAAAATCTCTGTCAAATTTTCTAAATGATTATTAATTTTGTCTAAATCTACTGAACACATTTTTTAGTTAAAATTTTGAATAAATATTTTTTTATGAAAATTAAAAACAACAACATATTTCAGCTACGGGCGAAGCCCTAGAACATTCGGTTCGTTATACTTTTATAATCCTCTTCATTTCGAATCTTCTTTTCTAATAGTCTTTTTAATATAGCATGAATTTCATTGAAACTAGAATTATGTCCTTCTTTTATTGCCGATATTAAAATATTTAATCTATTTAGTAATTCTTGTGGATCATCTGGTTAAAATACAGTTGTTTCTTTTTGTAATCCTGTTCCTACTTTAACTCCCGTTGATAATAAATTTTCTAATTGTTTATAACGTTTAAGAGTTTTTCCTGCTTTAACTCTATCTAACATAGCTTTATATTTTATGAGATCTTCTACAGCATAATTATTTAAATCTGCTCCTCTTAAAAGATCAACAAAATTTCTATCTAAGCTAAAAGGAGATTTATCCGGTGAAAAAATAATACCTCGAAAAGGTTGTGGAAATATTTTTGCTATATTTGCTTTTAACAATCCATAATCATCTAATAATGTCTTAAGTTCTGGATCTGTTATATTTACTCGGTTATCCTGATTAGCAAGTTCTTTTTCAAGAGTTTTAAATGGTTCCATAGTTTTTTCAAAATCAGTTTTTTCTTGTTCGGTTTGCTGCATTTTTTCAAACATATCAGATTGAATACCAGCTTTTGTCATTCTATGCTGAAGACAATTTCTTTCATAATATTTTTCTGCTTTATTAACTCATCTAATTGTTGAATTCTTTTTTCATTATCAGCTTTAATTTTATCCATTTTTAAAATATAATATTTGAATTTTGTGGTAACATTGGAATACAACAAAAACATTTTACTGAACAAATTATTTTTTTTATTGCTTTGTCGTCTGACATCTTTTCGTCTAAAGTTTTGTTTAATAAAGTTTTTAGTTCTTCTAAAAAAATTTTATCATTTTCTTCATTAGAATTTTTACCATCACTAGAAATTTTACGAACTTGTTTATTCTTGTCATTAACTTGTGTCTGTAATTGAAATGATATTTGATTTACTTCATTAGCTATTTGATCAAATTCTTCAATCTCAACTATCGTGATAACATTATTATCACATACTCTTTGAAAGTAACAATGCAGTTTATCATAAACTTCTTTAACGTGAGAATATTTATTTTTCAATGATTTTCGTTTCTTAGTAATTAAAGATTTATCTAACATTGTAACAAGTGAAGTTGCAAAAACACCCGTACCTGTTAAAGCAGTAGCAACTACTGGAATTACTAAAACGCCTGAAGATATAACAATTGTTAAAGCAAACTTACTGTTATAAAGATGCGAATTCCTTGTGTAACATTCTTAACTTTAGACCATCTCTTTCTTAATTTTTTATAATGTTCTAATCTTAATAATAATTGAGATTCCTTATCTTTCATATACCTAACTCTATCTTTGTGCTTTTCTTTATTCATTTTTTCAATGTCCATTTCACTTGTTTTTAATTGTGATAACGAAGGATATATTCTCGAGGTTCCTTCCATTTTTGAGGTTTCTTCCACTTTTGTTTCATCCATTTTTTTAATAAATATTTTGATATTTTTAGACTATGTGAAATTCTTAAACAACTTAAATTCTTAAACTACGTAAAATTGATATTTGTAATATTTTTCGCTAAAATTGCAAGTGTGTAAAATTTGTAAAACATTGAAAAATATTCGAAAAAAATCGGGTGGGGATGACATCCGGTGCGGAGCGAAGCGAAGCGTAGCGCCGGATGTCATACCCTATAATACTAATGTCACTCCTGACAGACTCAATTACTTCGTCCTTTGCCTCTTTAATCAGATTTTTCATTTCAGCAAGCTGACCAGATTGCAAGGAAGAAGACCGTGTGCGTTTTGGAGTATTAGACGCCATATGTTAGCACAAAACGAATTTTGGCAATCGTATCAGATTTGAACCATCAGCTGTCCGCAGCACAATCGGAGCCGTTAGTCACTACACCACTATCACAGATGCTGAAGACAAAGAGAACGTTCAACTTAATCGAGCGATGCAAAATCGATCTTGCGTTTTGACGTCAGAAACAGTGCGGATTTCAACACGCGCAAACAGTCAGCCAAGAAGTGAGATAGTGAGAAGAAATCACAATAACTGATTCCGATGATTACAACCTCCTCAAACGTCGAAGCGGTGATAAGGAAATGATCACGGATGAGACGAACACACTGAGCACGATGAGACGAATCAGATGATATAAAAATTATCACATAAATCCACAGACAAGAATGCGAATCAGCAATGAAGCCACAACTGATCGGAGTGATGTCAGCAATCAACCGCACACATGCAACGCGATTGTTTAGGTGGAAAAATGCACGATTTTGAAATCCTCATCAGAGGGTGATTCGAAGAGGCAAAGAACTTCCGGGAAGAATGAGTTTGCTCAATTGCGACTATTGTTATCATTGTTTAGATGTAGCTTTATTTAAATATGAAACTTTAATGTGCACCTTGCAACCGCAACACAGATGTAGGATCATGTCTAATTGACCACCCATGACGTGCTGACTGTCATTTTGAAAAATGAATAGAGGCTTGTGTTGACATGCTGATAAGTTATAGAAGTTATGTAACGCAACGTTGAGGATAAGAGCCTAGAGTTGGGAACAATGGCATCCTTATATAGCCTTTAGGGAGTGTCGGAACCTCTCTGATTGGCTGTTGGGAATTCCTTTGCTTAAAAGTATATAAGACCTAGCTTTGCACCAATTCTCATCGAAGGTTGATAAAATCCTCGAGTTCACGACAAGTTCCATCTTAAAAGATAATTTCCTACATTGACTATGGATCGTACCAATGCACCTCCCCAATCTCCAATGGAGCTATCTGTAACGGCAAACGAGTCGGTAGTGTACACAACAGCCCCTACATCTCCAGCAGACTCCGATGACAGCGAGCTACCAGTCCAGATGATGCGGGAGATTAATAAAAACCCGATGAGAACGCCCCACTGTGTGGAAGGGTCGCTGTCAAAGTGAAGAACGCGCCGAAGAAGTATCACTCCAAACGAATCTTCATGAGAATAGATCGGATATGAGAATAGATGAGAATGAGCGGAACTTCACAACTATTATGAATTTTTTTTAAAGATTCAACCCTTTTGTTTTTAAATTTGAATGATAATATGACCTTGAATGATAATATATCTAGCAGAAAAGTTATATCATTCCATTATGTCATGTTATTTTGAATTGACTCTACTGTCTACTTGTAGAAATCTTTCAACAAATTTAATGACACTTCTATTGCTAAGGTTAAAAATAAACCAGTTGTTCAATTTCTTATTTGAGTTATCAATTTTGTTTTACTGTACTAATGCGATGATGTCATGTCATAAAGTCCTTGTTCATAGTTCCTTTGTCAATTTCATATGTAAAGAACTTGCACACATGGGATCTTCACTCATTTTTGAATTATTTAGTGTCCATACCAGACGTCGTTCTTCGTTTCTCCGTTCTCCGATTAGCATTGAATTCTGAAGTGAATTTCATAGCCATCAAGTGCTACTTTACAAGATTTCGGGAGTAGGAACAGTCTTAAGTTCTTATAACCAAATAGCTTGAAATATAGATGCCTGGCTTTTAGGTTAGGAAAACTATATGCTATGTCATTAACCATGTTTTTTTAGTTTTCATCATATATTAAATCATTAACAAGACACATGAATACACAAGTCTGAATGAAAGTGTATTTGAATTAACCTCTGGATTTTCAGTTTGTTTCTAATTAAAAAGATGCTTAAATATCGATTTCGTACTTTTCCAAATATTGAATCTGTTATCAGCTAACAGATGCACAAAATTCAAGCTTGTTTAATTAAACAAATTTAGTAATGCTTGAAATTTTCGAAATCTCCCTTTCGTTCCATTTTATTTATTTCAAAATTAAATCATGATTGATCAGCTGTTTCCAAATCTGATGTCTTTTTATGAACAATCCCTTTTCAAACGAAAATTAAACTTTCGAACCTGGGTTTCTATTTCATCTTTAAATTTATTTCTTTTTAAGATAAGTCAATCATGAAAGTAGTACTTGATAAAGCTTTGAAGATGGTGCATAAATGAGTTCTCATTTAATAAGAGATTAAACTACAACAAAAGCTTTTGAATCTTCTACACAAATGGTTCGACAAGAAAGTAAAACTCGCCAATTATAACAATAATAAACATTTGTTTCTTTCGATTACATGACTCTGTGATGTATGCGTTTCAGGAGATCTCCTTTACCAACATCCGGGCATCACCGAGCTGGAATGTCCGCCCAACAATGTCCCCAATCATCACATTGGCTCCAACATTCCCTGCGCAACCTCTCTCGCCCGCAGCTTCATAGTCTCCTATACCTATCCCAGCCGCAGCTCCTATACCTGCCACACGTCCTACAACATCTATCCCAGCGGCAGCTCCTTCCTCTCCAACGCCTAGTACTGCTGTAGCAGTTCCTCCGGCTCCTTTCCCAGTGCGACAGTACAATGTTGACCTCGACGCAACGACGGAGGGGGATATCGGGGGCAAGCTGCGTCTGTGCAAGGAGCGCCTGAAGCAGGCAGAGGTTCTTCGAGAGGAGAAGCCAAGGGAGGAGAACAGACGATTAGTTGAGTCCTTAAGAAATATAACTCAATCAAACCTCCTGTTGGCCTCCAAGGTCACGAATAGCCGCCAAGATAAAGAGACATTAGTGCACGTTGAGTGTATGGACAACGCCATCCCAAAGGTGAGAATGAGTAGGATGGACGATTTCGGTGTGTGCAATGAAAGCTGCAGTCACCTAAAACTATACCATAGTGACATTGTTAAATGTCTGAAGCTGTAACTTCTTATTTTATTTACTTCCTGCTCTTTATTTCTTCTTTACTTGTTTACCCGTTAGTCTTTACTTCGTTACTTGTTTGGAAAATGAAATTATCATCAATTTTATGTTTTCTCTCTACATCAGATGGGAACACATGCTAATGGCTAGTGATTACGCTGATGGTATAGGACGATAGATGTATATAAGGGCTTGCTAATTTACAATCCTCATCAATAATCATGGTTGTCTGTACCAAGTGTGGAAAAGTGTTCACTCCCATTGGCAATTTGCATCGTCATGAAAAATTTTGCAAGTTAGGAAAACCTATCAATGAAAAAACTAAATCAGTACTCCAATGAAAAGTGTCATCAGGCATCAACCCCCCCCCACCATGCCCCATTCCGACGATACAAACTCCCTCAAAAATCCTAAAGGTCCATCCTTTCTTCCCGACCCCTACTCATAATTTTCCTTCCCGACCACTCAACACCGGCTCCTCACCTTTCTTCCGAGTCCGCACCCCAAACCTCCCTTTCCGACCACTCAACCCCTTCTCCTGATCCTCCTTCCGACGCCTACTCCCAACCTCCCCGATTAACAACACCAACTCCTGTCTTTCCTTCCGACCCATATTCTGAAGCTCCCTTCCCGACCTCTCAACCCCTTCTGATCTTCCTTCCGACGCCTACTCCCAACCTCCCTTATCTACCACTCAACCCCTTCTACTAACCTTCCTTCCGACCCCTACTCCCAACCTCCCTTTCTGACCACTCAACCCCGTCCGCTAACCTTCCAACCAGTACTCCCCACCTCCCTGTCCGACAGCTCAACCCCTTCTCCAAACCTTCATTCCGAGCCCTACTTCCAACCTCTATGCCCGACCACTCAACCCCTTCTCCTAACCTTCCTTCCGACCCCTACTTCCAGCCACCCTTTTTGACCACTCAACCCCGTCCGCTAACCTTCCAACCAGTACTCCCAACCTCCCTGTCCGACAACTCAACCCCTTCTCCAAACCTTCATTCCGAGCCCTACTTCCAACCTCTGTGCCCGACCACTCAATCCCTTCTCCTCATCTTCCTTCTGACCCCTACTCCCAACCTCTCGTCCCGACCACTCAACCCCTTCTCCTCACCTTCTCTCCGACCCCTACTCACAATTTTCCTTCTAACTCCTTTTCCTCACCTCCCTCCAACCTTCCTGTTCAGCTCCCTCGTCCCTTTCTCCCGAGGGGCGAAGATAGAAAAGGTCATCTGGCGCAAACTTCTCGCTTTGTGCTTGTCAGCTGGTTGGAATCACTACTAGCGCGTATTTGTTTCGCTTGAAATCAGATACAAACATTATAGTATGTTTACAGAAGTAAAGAGAGAAGTTATAATCATAAAATTCAGCGTTGAAATTAAAAATTAACAATAATCTCATAATTATCACATTTCTTAAATATGATCAGTTGTTAAAGATACAACGTACTAACGAATATAATAACGCTTCACTATTAAACACAGTGGGAAAAGGATCTGTCGTTTCTCACAGCTCTTTGCTTTGGTATGACAGGTATCGTCCTGAGCATGACATTAACGGGAAGCAGGGAGTGTAGTACATGAGAGGGACACATAATCTGATAGATTAAGTCTTACACTGGAGAGTCAAGAGAGACAAACAATGCGACCCGATGAAATCTATTTTGCAGTCGGTCAATGCGATTGGATTCACCAAGGGATAGACCCAAAAACAAAGGTGCACCGATTATGTCTACTAGAGATCTCGCAATGGACTGTTATGTACATGTAGCTATCAGCTGACGTTTCGAAAGGATGGCTTCAAAATTCATATTGCATATAGTAGCTGTAAAACGCAAGAGATTATCTCATCTATGTGGTTTGAGAAAGTCCATCTTGAATTGAATGTCACCAATAAGATCTTCAGGGTATCTATCGTTTTCGAATCCCGAATATTACGCGTTGGGCAGTTCTCTATTTCCTATTCATTAAAGCATCTTTACGTCTTAGGTTGATGGGCAGTCCGATCTCATTTCACCGAGTCAGAGTTCTACTGTGCTCGCTGTAAATAGTTTCATGACTTCTGCATTGCATTTTTGTAAACAGGAAAACACATGGTCGTGTCATCAGCGTATTTGATTAGACATACTTCGTTGATTTCATTCGAGTATGAGCTCACCGTATTCACAAAGAGAAGTGGACCAACAATTGATCCTTGGGGAATTCCGGAGCTAGCAATTATTGTACTGCTCCTATGAACTCCAAAGCGTACGAACTGCTTACGCTGGTCGATATAAGATTATGTCCACTCAAAAAGTCCATCAGGGAAACGTAGATCAATCAGTCTATTGACTATTTGACAGTGCGAAAGCTTATCAAATGCTTTGAAAAATCATTGGCCATTATCACAGCACCAGCTGTTTAGTCGTCATCCAAATATCTTAAAACACACTTCTCAATTAACGTCAAGGCGCGAAGAGAAGATGAACAGGGACGAAAGCCAAATTGATTATTATTGAAATGCTCTCTGAATGCCTATGATAGTGTTAAGTGTTGACTTTTTGATCGATACTCAATATAAGCACAAGCGCGGTGTCTGTGCAAAATTCGACATGCACATTGCCATAAACATGCCGGACGTGAGCTCATTGACTAAGACATAAAATAACTGAGCTCATTGACGTTTTTAACGAACTGAACCATGAACTGAAAAGTCAAACTCAAAATTAGCATGATCGGCGAACTGAGTGAACCAAGAAAAACGTTAAATGAACGGTGAACTGAGTAAAATCAAGGAATGTCCTCGCTCTAAGGCAGTGTTATGGGCCCTTAGGTAGGATAGACCACAGCAAATTGAATGGCACCGGTCCAGAAGTCGTACAAGACCGGGAACAATGTGAAAAGTGGAGTTGTCCAGAAACACAACATTTATTCACTTTTTTTATGTAGGAGTGGTGATTGCAATTTCACTCATACTTCTCGATTACACGGACAAAAATGCAACTGATTTTAATTACAAATTACTCATCAGAAAATGTAATGGATTTTGTAACTGCAAATAACGTAATTGTGAAGGCAGTCACAATTGCTACGCAATTCTAAAAAGTAATGGTGAAATGATGGATCAATTTGTTCATCTTATTCAGACTATTTGGAACTAGAGATGCCAGAGATGGAACAAGGTTGGGTCTTGGGTTCACTCTTGGGTTTTGAGTAGTATCGGGGGTGAGAACCCAAGAGTAAAGACATTGACCATGAATGATCGTTTGCGGTTTTCTTGGAAAAATTCTGCCTAAGTATATGACCACATCATGTCATAGCAAGTCATCTACATATAAGCTTACATGTATGTACATGTGAATATGTAACCTACTTCAACCACACGATTGGTCTTTCTATGATAAAACTGTGCTATCATCAACTTTGATATAGACCTATCGCAAATGTCTATCTGATAGTTTGTTTAATTAGCTTTGATTATCTATGGCTTCCTTGTGAATTTAATCCACTCAACTAGATGTAATGCATTTTGTGTTAGACAGATTTTTTTATAAATCATTTTGCGTGAAATAAAACAAATAATACATGAAAAAATGCAGTGTGTCAAACCAATACCTGCATAACGCTTATGCTGTTAAATTGGTAGCCTACAACAATTCGCAGATAACTTGCTTCATATAGCCTCTTGCTTTGAAAGTTAAAAGCCTATGTTGTTTATTCTGCTATTAGGCGACATGTATCAGAAATAGAAAGATATCGGTATCATTTAATGCAGTGACATTCTTTGATGATTGCTTCTTACGATTAGTAAAACTATCGTTATATCTACAATTGTGCTATTTGCATCTTATACGAGGTCTATGTTATGTGTGTTTCGTTTCTCATTCAGACATGTTGTAAGGAATGTAGCTTAGTCATGCATGTTATTCTAATTAGGAAATTATTAGGCTGTAGACGTAATCAGGGTTGATGATATTGAGCCCAGAGATAACCTATGCCAATAATTAAAACTTTTAGCTGAATATTAATATGGCCTCAATTCCGCAATAACAAATTCATGTAATAAATAACAATTAATATGAATAGATACATATTAATTGGATGGCATTATGTACAATATGGCATGATTCAAAATATCTTCATGCAATTTTAAATTTGAATCAAAATTCCAAACATGCTCTGGAAATTGTCGTTCCACTTCATTATAGAAATAGCTATTCTTGGGTCCAATTTCGGGGGGGAGGTACCGATGAATAGACCCAAGATTAATCTTGGTACGGTATTGGGTCTTGGGGGCACTCCAAGATTTAATCTACGTTTACGAGTAGACCCAACCTTGGATGGAAACCGGACGAGATTTGCGGGCTGGTCCGGCGTCCGGCAACCATCCGGCCGGTCCGGTCCAGCTGCCGGCAACCTCCAGGCAGGAGGCCCGAAGCAGGCCGGCCACAATGCCACCTCAGGCTGTTTTCATAACAGTAGCAAGTCACTGCAGATGCTTATAAGGCTTACACCTTTCAAAATTATTTGTCAAGATGGGCCTAAGAGATTCAATCAAAATTATTTAGGCCCACCTAGCATATGCCTACGGACAATCTTCTGCATGAAATAATGTTTTCACTTATAAGCTTAAGATACGAAGCGTGTTCCTCAGATGAGAAGGCAGTTATGATTTTTATGAGGGACTCTTTGTACGAATGCGCCTCACTGATAGGAATAGAGTACGGAACTAGGCCTGATTATTGCTTCCCGTTAATTGATATGATAAATATAGGGTGCGGTTAGCCAAATTTACCATGACGCTAATTGCAAAGCAATCTCCAATACCCGATTATTGTAATTCCACTGATAAATGCATGTAATAATTACTGTTCTCTATAGATCTACGGTAAGTGCATGTCTTCGATAAAAAGAAAGGCGGGAGAATGTTTATGTGCATTTTTCCAATTTTGGCACTGATGATGTTCTGCAATTCTCATCTTCGTCTTATACGTATTTCAGCAAGATACCATGATACAGGTACCCGGTTCCGGTATCCATCAATTTATGATTACAGTTATCGCTATATTACTATACTCATTGACAAAATTTTTGAAACATTTACTTCTTTAACTTCCTTCTTTTTGACTGGTATATATACATACATATATGCATGATACCTTGATAATTTATTCACAATCGCCACCAAGCCGCTACCACAGAAAAACAACGCATGTAGCAGATTCAACTTTAATAGCGCGAGTGCCCCCTCTAGCTCCAATACATTCAGTAATCCGAGATGGCATGGATTCACAAAGTTTCTGAATGACGGATGTTTCAAGGAGAAGCCACTGCTCTGTCAGTCTCTCAGAGAGAATCTTCAGGGACACTGGTGGAAGTGAATAGCGGTCTCTCACTCGCCGCCCAAGCTCGACCCATCCTTGTTCAATGGGTGACAAGTCAGGTGAGCGTGCAGGTCAGTCAAAGGTTTGAATGTTCAATCTCCTAACAGTGGCAATGACAGCCGAGGAGCAATGTGGTCTTGCGTTGTCGTCTTGGAAGACGAGATCCTCCAACCTGACCACTTGGGCAACAACAGGAAGCACAATTCATTGAGATACCTCTCTCCACTCAACGTGCCTTTGATGATGACTGCTGTCGTTCGTCCGCCATGCCAAATGCCACCCCACAGCATAACACTTCCACCACCATATCTGTCGTGTTCTTTAATACAGCATGGTGCAAAGCGTTCACCTGGAAGACGATGCACTCTGACACGACCGTCATTGAAATCCAGAGTGAATCTCGATTCATCGGTCCACAAGACTTTCTGCCAGTGATGGTCATTCCATGAGCGATGGGCATCCCACCAGGCAAATCGTCTTCTGCGGTACTCAAAACTCAATGGAATTAGGACAGCTGGTCGTCGCGATTGAATTCCAGCTTCACGCTACAGTTCGAACGCTACAGTCTATATTTGAGGCACTCTTCCAGTGTACGGCTAGCTTTGGGACAGACACAAATCTATTCCTCTTTGCAGCTAAAACTAGACGTGCGTCTTTCCTTCCTGCAGACTTTCTTGGTCGATCAGATCCCTTCTTCTTTTTAACATCTCCTTCTGCTTTCCATCGACACCACATCCAAACAACGACTCTCGATAGTTGCAGCTATTCGGCAACCAGGGTTTTTTTCCGCCAATCCTTCCGTTTTGGCGGAATTTTTTTCAGTTTGGCGGAAATTAATTTCACGATTTCCGCCAATTAGCGGAAATGATTTTTTCTTTCTCATGGTGGCTTGTTATAAGCTAATTGTCTGTTTTGTTGATCTGCAGAGGTCCGATGCACGCTGTTAGGGAAGTCTGTCTGACTCTTTCCCATTCGCACCAAACATTTTCATGAAACAATTAGCCTTTAATCCACAGACCTAGTAAGCTACATGTATTTCTTGTGTTACTTATTGGAACATGGCATCATAAAAATGGGTCTAAAGGGCCGGCCTATCTTACCTGCGTGCTATGGTTAGAATTTGGGCCTACATATATCAACATTATCCATTTCTAGCCACATTGTTGGCCTATTTCATTTGGCATTATGGTTAGGTGCCAGACAGACTTAACCGTCATTATAACTCGTCACCATTATCGCACAAGTTGAGCTGGCACTGACGCTCGATGGAAGGGCTAGCAGGTTTTATGGCGAAGATTCCATTCTTTTTATACGATATGACTGATTCAGGTCAGAATCACTGACTGAGGAAAAGTGATGAATGTTAAGGCGCATTGTTCTGTGGTGGTACAACTGAAAAGATCCAAATATAGCTCTCTTCAAGCCATCATTTTAGTGGCGGAATTTTTTTAAGAGTTGGCGGAAATTTTTTGAGCGATTTCCGCCAATTGGCGGAAGGCTCGACGACGAAAAACAAACCCTGTCGGCAACACTCGCACAACTTCTACACAACGAATCATTCCAATAGCCATACCTCTGGTAAACTGATCGTGTGCCATTTTATTTTACAAAAGCTGGATTTTAGTTCACGTTTATGTTCAATTTGTAAAAGCAATTGTGACAGTTGTATCGATATCAAAATTTGAAATTTGACCACCATAGATCTTTCTCCATTCTCTATTATCAAACTCCCTTCCTATCTCCACTATGTTGAACTATGCGTTCTACATTTTCTAATGTAGAACGGAATTTCTATGAATCAAAATACATGTAATCCAATGGGCTACCGTGCTACATTTTTTTACCCTACAATGCACCCAAATTGCAAGTAAGCTTAGATGATATCTTGGGTATAGATAAATTGAGAATGGATAAAACTATATCTGTGTACAAAATCAGGTGAATTATGTGAAATAATTACCCGGTATATTTCATAAACTTGCAAATTCTATAAATAAGATTCACAGTTGGTTATCAATCAACGATGAACAATGCATAAAAACATATACACCAGGAAGGAAATAGACAATGTTGTTTAACGATGCATGTTAATTGTCACATTGCATTGATGGAAATAGCATCCTCCTGGAATTTTTTCATTCAATGTATTCTGTATGTTTGTAGATGCATCAATTTTGATTGCTTCGTTAAGAATTAATTTGTCATTTTCATCATTCATCAGTTCATCTGTTTCTTTGCAATTTATCTGGTTTTGTTCTTTGTGATTATTCATGGCTTTGGCTAAGTCCATTGACATCTCAATTTTTTTCTTCTGCTGAACTCGTTTGTATATACCTAACCCAGAATTGCTAACATGTCCACTTACGCTTTTTATATCATTTTCAGCATGTTTAGTACCTAATATAGAGCAACATGAAACTCTGAGACAATGATTTGTGTAAGTTTTACTTAAATTGCAAAATTTACTTATGTTTGACATGTAATCTTTGATAGTATTTACACCAATCTTTCTATTTTCGAACCAAGTTTCGTCGTCAATGCAAAATGAATCCCTTGGACGCACATTGCCAAAAATACCTGTTTAAAGGATTTAATTTCTTTATGTAATGCGAAACTATAGAATACGGACAATTTAATAAATTGGTTTCAACGATCAATCCGCCATTAGATTTCTCCGGGTCATTTTGACGATGGTTTTTGGTAAGCTCATCTTTTTTCAAATGTATGTACCTCTTTCCATTTTCTGTCAATTTGAACCCAAAATCATCTTTTGTCATTCCATCCAGATTTTCATTCCCTCTTCTTGCGAAAAACAAACCAATAACGACAAATACAAGCCACTGAAGTTGTTGTGGTACATTTATATCAAGCCTGCTTGAAATCAATGAAAAATCTTTTTCATTTATTTGGTCATAGTGCTCTGTGTCCCCACGTCCATCTGCCTTTACTTTTTTCAAAAGACATTGAAAAATTTCGATGGACAATGGAAAGTTGTTTTCATCTTTTATAATATCAACTTTCCTGTCCATCACATCCTCCAATTTTCTTCTCAATGATTGCCGTAGTGATAGATACGTATTTCTTTTGTATAATTCTTCCCCTTTGCGTAGTGAAATGTAAAAATCTCTTAACATTTCGTCAAGATCTTTAAAGGATAATTCTTTTACATCTACGTTCAGATCTTTGTAACGCATAAAGGCTAAAAATGAGTTGTAGGCAGAATTTTGCTGGTAAACAGTTCTCTTCGCACATTTGATCTTGAGTAGGTCATTTGCATCTGTATTTACGAATTGTCTTTTAGCCATTATTTCAAATGCTTGTTAATGTACAGGCTACACCTCATGCAAATGCCAGTTAAATATCGGTTCACTTGAAATTCAAATGAAGGAAATGCACATAGAAGTAGATAATAGTACTTTCTATGGTATTGTTAATTTCTATGGAAATGCATGACATCAATATTGGATAGGCTATCTACTAGGACTTTGGATGCCATGGAAAGCCAACCACGTTTGTGTTCTTAGCAGATTGTCTATATCGTCACTGGTCCATAGAGTTCATTGACATTTCTTAATCGTTTGATAATAGTGATATAACTACTCCATCTGTACTACCATAGAAAGATGTAGCACTCGGCTTCGCCTCGTGCTACATTTTCTGTGGTAGTACAGATGTCGTAGTTATATCACTATAATGTGTTGAATGGTAATACATAGAAAGCGAGATATTGCATCATACCTGAGAAAAAAATGAAACAAACTTCAATTCAAGCCAATGATAGTTTGTTTCATTAATTATGTCAATGAGTATATATCGAGATGAGTACATAACGATACCCCGTTATACAAGTTGTACTGAAGAACGCTATAAAATGAATAAATATTATATATATATATATTTACTTCTGCTATACGAAATCGTTGTTGTCCTTTGCATTAGCCTACCTATAATTGATTGCACATGATGATTTTCCTGTATGATTACCTGATCGACACTCATGAAATATCAGATTCAATAATTAAGCTTCATGAAGTCAGTTTCATCAATAAGAGTTTGAAAATGTAATTGAAAACGCTTTGCCGAATGGCTACGCTTTTTCTTTAATGGAATGAATTTTACACTCAAGACAAAATGGATCGGTCATCAGAACACTTTTTACAGCATCTGCGCAGCTATGAAGGGAATAGGTGCGTCAACCCATTCATTGCTCACATGAAATCATCAATGGTCATTGTCATGGCAGAAAATTCTAGTAAATGAAACACTGATGCAGAATAAAAAGTAAAACTAGCGGGATAAAAGTCTTAAACATCCGAGAGAATGTAAAAACATAGACATTAAGTCAATCTTAAAAGATAAAGACCATCTTTCTGTGCACATAAACTGTGTTTGGATTGTTTGTAAAAAAGCAAAGCGTTTTCAATTACATTTTCAGATCCTTATGGAAAATTGCGCCAACATTAAAAATAATAATTAAGTTAAATTGGCTTTACTTAGTAATCAAAAGACATTTTGCAATCAAAGAAATCTGTTGCTTGGTGATAAATTTGCTCATTGCTTGAAATGACAAAAGCCAGTCTGTACCGGTCTGAAATACATGCCAGCTCGGTCCGGCGACCGGTTTCCATCTCTGTGCTGCACTACATGTACAGCCGACTTCAATGCTAACTGGGCATTTTAATACTACATTATAATATAGCATTTGCTGTCCTGAACTTGAATCTGGAACATACCACACACGCAACAGCTGCGTTTTATTTGACATAGAGATAAGAGATCCATTAACTAACCTCGACAATTCCTTCCTGCGACGTTCCTCTTGTTCTTTTCGAATTTGATCGGCTGTTTTCGACGGATCTTGAATAGTGACCTTTTTCCGAGTTCCAATAAGCCGCTTACTTTTACGTCCTGAATCTTCTCGTTCCTTGGTCGCTTCCTCTTCTCCACCTTCAGAATCTTTATCAACATCTTCAGGAGATGGAGCAGCGTCTAGTATTCCAGATTTGAAAACATTACTGCCGTAAGTAATTGCACACTTTATGCCTTCTGGTGCCTTTTTTAAGCCCTGGGGTTTGAAGACACGAACGTGCAGATAGTGGTCGCTTTCAGGTTCATCTGTCCATACGCTAGCATCTAGTGTTTCAACAGGAGGTTCTGGTGAACTCTCGTAAACCTAACAAAGACATAAAAGGTAGTTAAATGAGAATTATTTAGCAGAGCTGTTGAAATTGGTTAAGGCTGAGTTTTACATTAAAAAAACATTGCGGGATGAAGACCAACATCTAACAAGAAATTCGCTGTATAAATCAAAATGCTGCAAACAATTTTAATTCATGTTCAGACGAGCTGACACTCTGCAATCTCTTAATGGCATGGCACAGGGAAAATGAAAGCAGAACAGTATGTTATGCAGTCCATCAGCATGTTTGCTCATTATACTAGCATAATATCACAGACAGAATGTGATCGCATACTTAAAAAACAGAAGCTATTTTGTGAGAAGAATTTCTAATTTTCAGATTTATGTATCTGTGTATAAGTACATCAATGACTCATTTTGAATTCATTTGTTTCCACATGAGGTCTATAAGGGCCAGTGTACTTAAGGTGTATACTGCAGGTGTACTTTTTTATGGAAAAAGCAAAGCGGCCTCCGGTCAGTAAACTCCATAATGACCTCAAAATCACTCGATTTCTATTTCATAAGGATATCTTTTGAAACAAAAGATCTTATCCAATGAATATTTTGAATTTGTAGGTAAAAATTTCCGATAAGTAAAAGGGTTAACTTAAAAGGCTTGCGGCTTCTAGAGTTAGATACCATTACCCTTACAGTATTAAGAAAAAGGCTTATGTAGCCGATAGCACGGGTTCCTTTTCTATTGACAGTTGTAACAGAAAAGGGTGCTTGTGTTGTGGGTCCATACATAAATCTTCCTTTTTCGTATCAAACACCACTAGAAAGGCTTTTCTCATAGATTTAAGTGGTTCTTTCGATTGCAAATCCAGCTTTGTAATCTATCTCATTTCTTGCAGCGAATGCGGGTTCCAATATGTTGGCAAAACCACCCAATCTCTAAATGCTAGGTTGAATGGTCACCGTCACCATGCATCCTCAAAACCCACTACTTTCCTTTATGAACACTTTAGGCAAGATGGTCATAATTTTTGCAACATTAAATTGCAAATTATAGACCATGTAGATTCCAACTTCTCTGATAATTCTGACCTTAGGGATAGGGAGCTTCTGAAAAAGGAGGATTTTTGGATTAAAACACTATGTACAATCTTCCCACTTGGCTTGAACGATAGAATTCAAGGTTTTGGTTGTGTCTCCAAAGGTTCCTTACATAAGCAGTACTTCCCTTCTCCGGTCCTTAGAAGACCTAGAGGGCATGGGATTCACAGTAATAAGAGAAATGTCTTGACTAAATGCTTGGAGTCTCTCTACGATAAAATTAATAGCCTTTGTTTTTCCAAAATGTTTTACGAATTTTACATCACTTTGAAGTCTCTTAGTCGCACCACACTTAAACAACTTCTTGCTTTTACTCTTAGCAAGCCGGGTACCTGCTCGTATCTAGTCGAATCCTTCTGTTCGAGATTCTTAAAAGTCGAAGATTCCATTGATAAGGTCGACAGGGAAGTTATTATTATCCCTTTTGAGTGCAAAGAAGTAGATCTCTTAAAAGTTTCTTCCATTTTCGCTGATTCGCATGTTAACAGTATGTTGCCTAATCCAATTCGTAGTAAATGTCCACTACAGGTTTTCTTCAAATACACCACCGCTATTGGTCGAAAGCTCTTCAATTACAACCAGATCTTGAAGAATGCTTCTATTGATGAAATCAGAGAATTTATTAGCAAGCCTTGTCTTTGTTCTGATTCTATCTTCTGCTACAAACCCGCTTCACACGTGGTTACTGGTGACTTGAGTATTATATCCAACCCTAAACTTAGGGATTTGATGGCTAAAGGCACCAATTATAGAGAGCCTATTCACAAGTCTTGGGATTTTGTTAGGGTCAGTGTTAAAAATGCATTAGTTGCATTTATTGAAAAGTCCTGCAGAAAATACGCCCTTAAGAATTCAGACTTCCAGGATTGGTCGGAGGCTGTCCTTAAGATAATTAAAAATCGCATTTCCTTCCTAAGTTCTAGCTTTCCATCTTTGCATTCGCACGAGGTACTAAGATCTAAGGAGTGTAAAAAACTTCATCTCAAACTTTCAGAAGAATTACGTCATTACTCCGGCGGATAAGGCCGCCAACAATTTTGTCATTGTGTGTAGGAAGTATTACCTCATTATCCTCTTGAACGAACTAGGCTTTGACCTTAGAAGTTTCAATGCTGTTGGTAATCAGACTTACGCACCAGTAATTTCTTCCATTAATGACATAATTGCCGAGCATTGCACCGCCCTCAAGGATTCCTTTGGCATAACGGTTAAAGATAAGTTTATGGTTTTACCTAAACTTTTCTGGATACCTAAATTGCACAAAAATCCGTATAAGAGTAGATTCATAGCTGGTGCCAGGAACAGCACTTCAAAAGATTTGGCCATACTTGTGAACAGAGGTTTGCAATTGGTCCGGGACAAGTTTAGTAGTTATTGCCTTTCCATCAAGCATAATTCAGGTGTGAACGCCTTCTGGAGCATTAACTCTTCTGGGGAATTCCTTGACAGGATGTTGGGTTTGAATTGCCACTCCTTACAAGTATATGATTTCTCAACACTCTATACGAATCTTAATTTAGACCAGGTTATGGAGTCCTTGAAAGACTTATGTGAGTTAATTTTTAGCAGTTCCAAGAGCTTTATTTGCATTGGCTATTTTAGAACCTTCTTCTCGAATAAAAAATACAGAGGGTATCACTGCTGGTCCAAAACCCAATTCCTTAATGCAAAAAGTTTTATCCTGGATAACACTTTTGTCACTTTTGGGGGACTTGTCTTCAAGCAAATTCGAGGCATACCTATGGGTGGGAATTCCAGCTCGCTCTTAGCTGACCTGTTTTTGGCTTACAGGGAGTTTAATTTTGTGAGGGGGCTCCTAGCGAGTAAGAGATTTGGCTTAGCCAAACTTCTCTCTCGTACCACAAGGTATGTCGATGACATTTGTGTGTTTAACTTCAAACATTTTGATAAGATCCTTCCTGAAATCTACCCGGTAGATCTCTTGGCTAGCAGAAGCGGAGACAACATCAAATGTGTTAATTATTTGGATGTGAAAATCAGGATCGAAGATGGTGGCCAATACATCACAGAGGTTTACCATAAGGTTGATGAGTTCAGCTTCCCAGTGGTGCTGTATACTTTCCCCGAGAGTAACATGCCTTTGAACACTGGCTTAAACATCTTTGCTGCCCAACTCATCAGATTCGCCAGGATTTCATCTGACGCTTCCGCTTTCACATCAAGAGCTAAGGGCATTTTTGATATCTTTAAAGGACGGGGTTATAAGAATAATTTGCTGCTTAATTCTTGCATTAAGTCCTTCTCCAAGAATAGGTTCCTCGTTTTTAAGTTTGGTTGTTTTTCGCCCCGCCAGATGCCATCCATCCTTGGCATGTTGGGCTAAGATAACCTCTTCTAGTTTTAAGTGCTTCCTTTTGTCCTAATATATTAAAAAAAAATTTATTTTCGGTTAGGTTCTGCTATGTTTCCTCAGGCTTGGAGAGACCTTCCATATCGTACATTCGATATGGTTGGCCTGGCCCCACCATGTGGTATAGGTTGGAGGTTAGGGGCCGAAACCTTGCTTCATGCAGCCACATGGTTCCTCCCTGATGACTCCATACATAGCAAACTTAATTTTGGTTTTTTAGGTTTCTAATTTTCACCTTTTGTTATTTTTAGTTAGCTTCTCGTCAGGTCCATGACGAACTCTTATTTCAGTTCTTATTTGATAAAAATAAAATCGTTTGTAAGTATTAATTTATTTCCCTTACCGTCTTCAGTTGAGTAGACTTGCCTTTATACGTACGAGTATTTCAGTACCTGCTCTATACTAGAGTAGGTTACTCTATGTTGTCAGTATTAATTTATATTCATTCGTTCATGACTTTTAATTACCTAATTATTTACAGGATTCTCCACTAGGGTAATTGTTTAACTTTGGCATCTTCCGTTTCCTGGATCCTTCGAATTTTTTTGACCGTGTCGTGTCTTGATTTGATTAAGGATATTCCCTATCATGCAACATCATTTATGGATTCAATCGAACACCAATCGCTGTCAAGCCTCCCACAAACCACTGTTTCGCATATACGTGGATGTGGATGACTGTTTCACATTTACAAGAGATCGCAGAGATGCATAGTAACTATTGACTTTACTGAAGTCTCAATATCAAAATTTCAAATTTGAGTTAGAGCAATCAACGAACAATAACAAATCATTTTGTTAGATTTCAGTGTGAACGTACCTGAAAAGAAGATAGGTTTTACAAGAAATCAGTAAAGAAAGACATATTCATATTTCCATACTTTCCCGTCAAGCCTTCCACTCTCCTCAAAGATAGACATGATTCGAAACGAAACAACGGAATACAAGAACGTTGCTTTACTGATCAAGGTTCAAGAATTGAAGCAAACTAATATAAAAGGGCGTTTGAATATGGTAAAATCAATGGTGTTCAAATGATTGTTTACAAAAACCACTGGGGCGTTCAGCGGTATGAGGAAGCAATTACGCTGATGCTCAGAAAAAAATCATGATGCATTGATTTATCATAAATTGCATGGAAACAGGAAAGGGAACGGTAATTCTTCAAAAACGTTATTCACAATCTTTTCCGCCAGTCAGCTTGGAATTTATATTATACTCTTATATATATATATATATATATATATATATATATATATACAACTCTTATATTTATATTATATTATACTCTCCGGCATTTATATTTTTTGTAGTCGATTTCTGCTTCAAATTTCGATTTAATTTATCAGTTGCCTCGTGCTTCAATGATTTAGCAAACAATTGAATGTTTTTATGCACAATACTTTTTTTGGACATCGTGGCCAACACTGCAATTACTTCAAAGTAAAACTTGATTGGGACTACACCTGTCTGCGACACACGAAAAAAGCCTAAGATGTTATCTGCAATCAAGAAATTGATCTACAGATTGTTTCATAAAAAATGGATCACCCTTAAACATCGCCTAAACTTCAACTTTGTCTAACTCCGCCAAACTTGAACGAATTTCTCTAAAATTTGGAAGATATGTCAGTGTTGGAAATTTCAAGCATGAATATTGAGTTGTTTTCCTGTTACAGATAAAAAAGTAGTAGATAATTTAATCTTCATTTAGCAATGTTACACAAAATCATACCTCACTCTTATAAAATTACATTTGTTTCCTTTGTTATGTAATATGTTGTTCTACAAGCCAAAAGCTATCAAGCAAAACAAAAATAAAGAAAATCGGTCAATCAGAGCCAGTATAGCACCATTATTCATCAACAATAATGTAACTGCTACATGTGATTAACTGGACTTCATGTTCCATAGCTTCCTGACTTCGTTGCGGTGGTGTTGGCAGAACTCCTGATTGCTTTCAGCTAGAAATCTATCTCTTACCGGTTGAAAACAATACAAAGCACAAATGAACAATAACGAGATCGCATTCACAAAAGGCAAAGTGTCAGCCTTGCTAGAACTAGGGTATTCTTTGCGAGCTACAAGCAAGCGACTAAATGTCCCTTGCACAAATGTGCATCGATGGCATAATGATGATTTTCGACTCTGTCGTAAAGAGGGCTCTGGCCGTCCACGCAAAACATCCAAACGTAGAGACTGCCTAATTTTGAGATTTGTTAAAGTTGATCCAAGTCTCTCGTTAACTGAGATGGCTGCACTAGACTCGTCTATTTCTAAGTTCACCATTCGTAGAATACTTATTGAGTCGAATTTCAAGAGCTGTAAGAGGCCCTCTCAGATCGAATTATCAGATCAGCATACAAAAAGACGTCACAGATGGGCAATGAGTCATTTTCACTGGCGAAATCAATGGGATCGGGTTGTCTGATCTGATGAGGCATCAGTCCGTCTGAAGGATAGTGATGGTCGATTGAGATTATGGATAAAATCTGATCAGGAAATTCCGAGACATTTACATCGTCCCCGGGTACAAGGTGGTGCAATTTCTGCCATCCCATGTGAAAGTGTTACGTTTTCGCCCAAAGACAAGCCATGGATGACCCCCATTCTAAAGACACTTATCAACAAGCGATGGGCTGCTTACAGGGGAAGAAATTGGCCCGCTTTTCTCCACTACAAGCAGAAGGTAACTGAAGAGATAAGAAAGGCCAAGCGTATTTGGGGTAGTAAGTAGTCTCATACTTCAAAAGGATTATGGAATGTCGTTAAAGCAATCAAAGGGTCAGAAGCTGGCGACCGATGGCGCCCTTTTGTTGAGAAGTACAATTTTTGTTATGACTCTCTGCTTGACGACATCACGCATGAGTTCTGCAATAACTTTAATTTGGATGACGATGCTGAACTTTGCTGTCTCCACGATACTAGATGGAATTTCGATATTTCACCATCCTCTGTCAATACTCAGATGAGAAGACTGAAGGCAAGAAAATCATGTGGTCCTGACAATCTCCCTCCTTATTTACTAAGCATAGGTGCTGACTACCTTTCTGTGCCTTTGTCACATATTTTTAACAGTTCAGTTTCGACATGCTCCTTTCCCAAATGCCTAAAGTACGCCTATGTTTGTCCTATACCGAAATTGTCTCGTCCGAAGATTTCCGATTTTCGTCCAATATCCCTGCTGTCGCCTCTGTCCAAAGTTTTTGAGAGAATCGTCCTGGAGAAAGTGAAATTCAATCTCATCGCCTGTTACGGGCCAAGTCAACACGCATATCGACCCCTTGGTTCTACAACTTCAGCTTTAGTTGAGATGTGCGACCATATATCAAAATGCCTCGATGATCGTGATACATCATCCGTCAACGTGTATTGTTTGGATTTATCAAGAGCCTTCAACAAACTCCAACATTGTCGTCTGATCAATTTTCTTGAATCTCATGGATTTGATCACGGTTTTTTGAGGTGGTTATTCTCCTTTCTTTCTAAACGCTACATGAGTGTGAAGATCAAAGGTTACATTGGTCCTATGGTACCTATACCGTCTGGTGTCGCACAAGGATCAGTACTTGGGCCTTACCTTTTTGCTGCCTTTATGGGTTCTCTCAGGTTCGAAGACAGTGCTCACAATGTAAAAGCAATTAAGTATGCTGATGACATTACCATTGTTGAACCTCTGTGTTACAACCAGACCCCTATCATTCATATTGATGCATGTAAGGCTGCTTTTGATAATGCTGGTCTTGTTTTAAATAGACAAAAATGCATGCAAATATGTGTCAAGCGCTCTCATGATTCTTTTTGTCATATGAACAATGGGTTTAAAGTTGTTGAGTCATGTAAAATTCTTGGATTTTTTATTGACTGTTACATGAAATGGGACCTTCAAGTGTCTTATGTGTTAAAGGTCGCTTCTCAAAGACTCCACATTGTTAGATGTCTTAAACACATTTTGTCATCAGATGATTTGATTACTGTTTATCACTCTATAATTACTTCACTTTTCTTGTATGCGTCACCCGTTTATGGAGCTTTACCTGTGACTCTCCTGCAAAAGTTTGAGCGATTTCAAAAGCGCAGTCATCGTTTAATTTGTAACTCGTCATGCAATTGTGATGCATTCCCTGATTTGTCAATTCGTTTTCATAAAGCTGCAATCAAGTTATTGGCATGTTCTGAGACTCATCAGTTCCATCCCTTGCATCATTTGGTCCCTGAACGGCTACCTCACACGCAAAAGTTATCGGTTCCTTTCTCTCGTACCCAAAGACGTTTGACCTCATTTCTCCCTTGGGCGACGATCTTATGTAACTTATAATGTCTTCCTTCTTTACATTCGTATACTTGTTCACTTGATTATTTTACTTGGTTTATTGTCTATTTTGTATTTAACAGTTTCTGTATCAAATGTGATTGCTTGTGATTATCAATCTTTGAAAATATACGCTACTACTACTACTACTGGTGCGACTCTACTGATTTGGGCTGGCATTTGGACCAATGGTCGCTCTGAACTTCACATACAGCAAGGAACCATGAATTCTGAACGCTATGTGAATGTTTTACGAATGAACATTGGCCAAATGACAAATCAACTTGGTGATCCATCGACTTGGTTATTTATGGATGATAATGCTACGTGTCACAGGAGTAGTAGAGTCAACTTATGCAAGTCTCAATTAGGGCTTAGGACATTATCTTGGTCAGCTCGTTCTCTTGATCTGAATCCCATAGAAAATGTATGGAGCATTCTAAAACGTAACGTTAGTCGTTCACTGCTACCTACAGATGGCGTATCACAACTTATGTCACTGTTAAAAAGAGAGTGGAGAAAGTTAGATCAGTCAAAATCAACGATATCATCGAATCAATGCCTAGACGAATTGCTAATGTCATTGACAATAAGGGTAGGGCCACAAAATATTAGCTTCTTAAGAACCGTTACTGTATCATAGCTTATCAGATTATATAAGGACCTTTAAATATATTAGGGACATGAAATAACATGAAAAATGCTTTCTGTATCATGTTTTACTTAGTCAAATTTTAGGATGATCCACTTTTTATGAAACGGACTGTAATAGAGCTTAGTTACTTTTTAATTCTATCTGAATTTGTCAGTAATGGCTAACCACTACAAAAACCGAGTGTGTGGGTGATAGGAGACCTCCTTGATTCCCAATATCGAAAATTCTCGACGAAGAGCTTCAATATCATCATCAAACTCTACACGGAAGTCTGATCGAGCATTCTTGCCCCAAGTGCCGTAAACAGAAACTGCTAACGGCTCACCCCAGTTCAACACACTTCGAGTAGTTCTCACTTCTCTTCCTGTCCTCAGCCAAATCAGGGGCAGACTCTGCGGTTACTCTCGCTGACAACAATGAGTTAGAATTTAGCGGATGAGTCACCGTGAGATCGTGAGATCAAGCACCGCTAAACGACCAAGGTGCCATAAAGGTAAGAGAATATCGGCCGTTCGTTCCTGATCATGCACCAAGTTACCACCTTTCTCCGACTGAGGTGCCAAGTGAGCCAGTTGGCAGTACCTAAAGAGGCAGTCTCTCAACTCGTTGTGACGGGGAGCAACACTAGGATCAAAATGGCAAGTAAGCGCATGATGTCCCAAGGGTTCCAAAACTTGCTTTCTTCCTTTCGGGAAAGTAGGACATAATGCTGCTTCCGGAAAAACTTGAAGTGCAAGCCACCATTTCAATAATACTTGCATTTCATTGGCTTCAAGGTGGAGCCCAAGACCACATGAAGAAAACACTCATAGCCAACGGGATGCATCTCTTGTTGATAGCAAGAAGGCAAGCTTGGTGGGCTGCAGGTAGGCAGTGGTAGAGCTCGTTAAATCTTGATTCTTCAGCTGCCTGTGATAGCACATTCTGCTTGGGTTACTGGTGGACACAAGTGTTGGGATGACTCTTGAGTTGCGGAGACGTAAGATGCAATGAATGAAGCAGCTGAATGGTCGGAAAGAGATCCCAGACCCAAGCTTCCAAAATTGAAGCTCAAGCGTGCCTGTGACCATGACGTGTCAGAAAGCTGGATTCCTGCGATTTCTTCCAGACCTCGACGAATATCATTGTCAAAATCTTTCAAACAAGTTGATGCCAATGAAGGTGGAGTACCTCGAGCAATGTTTGCCAGTTTACAGAATCCGGAGCATGACCGAAGCAGCATTAATGCAGCTTAGGGATCTTCAAGTCTTGGCAATTTTTGAAGAAGGACTTCTGCTTTTTCCCAACGAGAAGCAATAAAAGTTGATGTAAAGCATTGATCACCGATTGGTACACCAAGAATGATAATATTAGGATTATTACTCCTCGGAATAATAGGAGAAAACATACTCAAATCACCTTTTGAGAACAGCTCACATTTCTTCAAATTCACAGATAGACCGATTGGAGACGAATGCATGTCCAATAAACGCAAAACTTTATGTATATCATCTCGATTTCCACAAAAGACACCGTCATCAAGGTACCACATATGAAATAAAAGGCCAGGTATCTGGTTTTGAATCTTCTGTACGATGTGATTTAGAGCTAAGGAGAAAAAGAAAGGTCCGAGCGGATCACTTTGTTGCACACCACAAGCATTCCTAAGTTGTGGTACAGTGATGGATGACTTCCGTAACACGACATGATAAACGGGAGAATCTCAGGAAAATGTTCTTCACAAGCATCAATAACTGATTGTCGAGATATACAGTTGAAAGCGTTGCTGAAGTCAACTTTCAGCAAAGAAAATTATTCGTCATCCCAGTTCCGCTCAATGCAATTCCGTATATTGTGAATGATCTTATCGGAGCCACTTGGTACTGCTACTCCAAGTTGGTGAGGTGCCAAGTGCCGACGAGCTTTGTCTTTGATGATGGAACAAGCACACTTGCCAGCAATTCTACGTATCACATTGCCAACAGCAATGATTTGAGCTTGGTTTCTTAAGACCTATTAATGATGCACTACCAAGATAAGAAGCTGCTTCTGTAGGTAAGGCACCAGAGATAATGAGATTGATCACGATGCGTAGTCACCAACAACGAAGTTGGTAAAATGGTCTCTCTAGCATCAAGAATATGCTGAATTCGTAGTTCAGATGGCCCACAAGCACTGCCTTTTGGAAAGGAATTCAAAATAGCCAACAAGTCAAATTCAGACCCTAATTGAAAAGGTGTGACATGGCGATGTTCATCAGGTAAAGAAGGGATATTGCCATTTGGATGTTTGTCTTTCAAAGCTTGCCATGTCTGAGGAGTATCGGGTACAATACCACTGGATGTGAGAATGCGACTTGCACGCCTATAAAACCCATTGGACGCGTTGCTCAGTGCTGCATCAACTAGTGCGCTTTCTGCCATAGTACCTTCTTGATTCTCCCACGCTTAGATAAAGAATTAGCTGAATGGACAGCTTCTTACCGTAATCGAATGTGGTCACCTGCTTTCCATCGACGACAAAATGATTAATGTCAGGTTGCTTATGATGACGTCCGCCGCGCTTCGACGACAGTAGCAAAGCTTCGGGAATCATAAACAACATCCTCCAAAAAGCCTCGCCATTGTCTTGAATGATATTATTCAGTGCAGAAGAGAATATTTCACCAAAAGATTGTCTGGTATTGCAAGGAATTGAGCGCAAAGTTAGACGTCTTAAGGACATGATTTCGTCCCATGATGGGAGAGGTGAATCGACGGGCTCTGCAGCTGCAGCAGAAGGGGAAATTGATGTCGTGGCTGAACCAGCTTTGGCGGGACATTGCTTTGCATGATATGAAGCATGACTCAATGAAACTAGACGCTTGTATTCACAGATGCATTTCTTGTGCTGCTGCAACCATGAAAAGGGAACTGAGCCAGAAAAGACTCCTTGAGCATGACGTTCGACGTGGTTGTTTAGCATAGAAGATGCAGGCCTTTCTCGACAGTTTGGAACAGGGCACATATGTCGATAAGGCATGGGAATATCATCCACTGCAGCAATTGATGCATTTTGGGTAGAAGCTTGTATGAGTCGTTACATCAGGTTGTATGATGTTCTGTTGAGAGCCATTCGTTTTGGATGTCGTCATACCAGTTCCAAGAAAACTATCATTACGAGGACCATGTCGACCTAGTGTACCGTTGCGCAGGACTACTATAGTATATATTACGTTTACAGATAGGACAAGAGGCTCTCCCTGTGCACGTGTATGAGGATAAAGACTGATTGACAGTGGACATGTTAAAAGATAGCTATGGGCATTGTGCATGAAGCCATGGACTCCTAGATATATATATATATAACACCTGGACTGAAAACTGAAATTCATTTATGCACTAGACGGCCGGTTTGACTCAATAAGTGTGGATGGTGGAAAGCAATAAGTCCAGTGAAAACGAAGCGTCTAAAGAAAAATAAGTTAAAGTTTCTGGAAACCCACACGTCTGGAAACTCGCGAAGATTCTTCCTCTTCCGAAACGTGACTCAAATTATAGACCAATTTCCATACTTTCCTTCCCAAGTAAAATTTTGGAAAAGATTATCAGAGACTCTGTTCTGCTCCCGTGTGTTAAGGATCGACTAAATCTAAATCAATTTGGATTTATCCCGAAGAGTTTCGGTGGTTGCACAAATACACTAACTGCCATTCGCTTAACCCTTGCGCAACATTTTTCTGCAGATCCATCAAACCATGCTAGACTGTTAGCAGTTGACTTCAAGAAAGCCTTTGACTCTGTAAGTCACCTGAAACTAATTGAAACTTTGTTTGATCGCTTCGTTTTCGATTCATATGTAATATCATTGATTGAAAGTTTCTTATCTGATAGGTTTCAGCGAGTATGTACAAAAACTACTGTAACTAACTGGAAACCCGTAACGAGTGGGGTTCCCCAAGGGTCTGTCCTTGGGCCCCCTCCTGTTTGTCCTCTTGATCAATGACTTTCCTGAAATTGATAACTGCAAGATAATTGCTTACGCCGATGATATTACTGTTATTGAGCTCGTAAACAAAAACTCTCAAAGTAATTTCCACTCTGACATTGATCATTTTTGTAAGTGGAGTTCATCTAAGCATCTCTCCGTTAACACTGTTAAAACCAAATACATGTCAGTAGTTAGACAATATCAGAAGACTGAACTCCTAACTGTATACATAAATGACTGTCGCATAGAACAAGTTGAACATATTAACATTTTGGGCATGTTTTTCTCATTTGATCTTTCATGGACCAGACAGTGTCTGAATTGTATAAAAAGTGTTGCAAGTCTTTATCATTTGTCAAAAGACTTAAGGATAACAGAAATCCGGATTGTATTGTTTGGAAATGTTATCAAAGTTTAGTTTTTTGTCATATATCTTACTGCTATCCTGCGATGTGTGACATCAGTTAGCACTTATTCAAGAAACTCGAACGCATTGATCGAATTGCCTTACGATGGTCGAAGTCATACGATAAACCAAGTCTTCAAGTACGTCTCGACAAGGTTTGCATCAGACTCATCAACAAAATTGCTCGAAACAAAAACTCACATCCCTTGTCTGGCTTTTTCTCATTGAGGGGAACTCGTAGTGACATTAGACACTCAAGAATCATCCTCCCATTGCCTTTAAAATCCACACTGTATCGAAAATCTGTTGTCAAATATTCCTCATTCTCGTGACCATGTTATGTGCAGATGTTCCCATTTCATGTGCCGCTTTTGTACTAACAATAGAGAATTTTTATTTTTATTATTAAAGTTTCTGGAAATCGGAAATACATGGGGTTGCAACTAACTTATAATCGTTATCACTGAATATGGAATATTGACTATACATGTATCAAATGAAGCAAATGAAATGACCTTGAAGAATTGAAATGAACTTGGTTGAGTCGGAAAGAGTCAGGTTTTTAAAGATATTATTTTTCTTATGTACAAAATTTTTTGATCGCCATCCAGCAATCATCTTCAAGTACAAAAGATTAGAAGTTTAAACTATGAGGAATTTCTACCTTTATTCAAACGATATGTTGATGATTGCCTCGCTTTAACGATTAGTGAAGAACAAGCTTTAGACTATTCGCAAGCCCTGAATGCACAGCATCCAGATATAAAATTCAAAATTGAGCATCCCAAAAATTAAAGATCTTTAAGTCTTCTTGATTTTACAGCAACAATATCTTCATCCAATGAAGCACGATTTGAATTCTACAAAAAAGCAGCTAAAAAGAACATTTTTGTACACTCTGATTCTCACATGCCAACTAAGACTAAAATTAATTTAATTATAAAAGAAAAGAAGAGAATTTCTGATCGATGCTCAGACGAACCAACACGCATGAAGCACAAGAAGGATTTTGACCATCTTTTGCGTACAAATGGATAAAGCGAACAAATTACAAAATCTTCGGAGACAAAAATGTAACAGCACAAAAATCAACAAAACTAAAGCGAAACAACAATTAATGGACGAATAAAAATGTTCTATATTTCCCTTTTCCATACATCTCAGATAATACTGACTCACGGATAAAACGCGTTTTTCAAAAACACAAACTTAGTGTTCGACTTACAAGACATAATAAAACACTTCTTCAACAACTGAAACGAAATGAAGCAGATCCAACACAATTATGCTCTCTTGCTAACTGCAACCGAAAAACATTATCTACGAGATCCAGTGCAACAAATGTGATAATTTTTATATTGGCAGTACCATACGACCTCTCCACGACAGGAAGAACTGACAAACTTCCAAATTTCAGAAAATTCGTTCAAGTTTGGCGGGTTAGACAAAGTTGAAGTTAAGGCAATGTTTAAGGGTGATCCATTTTTTATGAAACAATTTGTAGAACGAATTTCACTGAAGATTCATGGTTTGAGGATACAGTGATAGGACACAAAAAGTTGGATACTTTGATAAAAGAGATCGCATCACTTGGACAATTGAAAGGAAATTACACCAACCATTCACTCAAGAAGACAACAGGACAATTTCTCAAGGGTATGACCGAGGTTCAGAGAAAAGCTCATACAGGGAACAGATCGCAGGCGCAATCAATTTATGAGGAAGTCGATGGTGAAAACTTCCAGTTGACATCTTCAGTTTTATATGGTGCTAGACCGAATGCTTCCATCGATTCAACTGCATGTATGTCAAACAATTCAACCAACATGAATGCAACAAGAATAGTCATGAACAATGAAACATGGCAGCTACAAATGCCCGCAAGGAAGCAAATGAAGATGGATGTGAACGCTGAGACAAACCACATTTCATTCCATTTCTTTTGACTTCATATTCATATAGGCCTACTTACCGCTTTATCGTTCCTTGTAACGTACTGTATGTAGAGATGTGATGTTTTGACTCTACATGTACATGTGAATTACTAATTAACTTGAATGAATGTAATTCATGATTGTTCAATTACAGATATCGTTAAACCAAACGTAGGGATATTCTCCGAAAATAACTCCCGGGTTATTGAGGGGATGTCTATGTACATCATGGTATATGTAATCCAGTACAACCTGTTCATATCTACATTCCTTCATATCATATCATTGTAAATATCATTTTCATATTCCTCATAGTTTAAACTTCTAATCTTTTGTACCTGAAGATGATTGGTGGATGGCGATCGAAAAATTTTGTACATAAGAAAAGTAATATCTTTAAAAACCTGACTCTTTCCGACTCAACTATTACGCAATGACTGGTCAGGGCATTTTCCAAATAAATAAAATGAACTTGACTATTGTCATCGCTTTTTAGTGGAAAACTTTTTACTACTATATTCTTTTGGACAGTGAAGTATGAAATACAAGCTACTGACACTCACAAAGTAGTCACGGTTGATTTGATTTATCAAAGAAAGGACAGGCACATTCCCATTTTGATTGCAAAAATACCGATGCATTTACAAAAGCAAAATCACTTCCTGGAGCATCTAATGAATGTATGACGATTAGAATGGTGCAGTGATAGGAAGTGATGAATTCAAATACTCATATGTTGATTCAAAGATCGAGACATGGATAAAAGACATTGATTTTCTCAGTGATATAGCGTCTGAAGATCCCCAAGCTGCCTTTTCACAATGAACAAAAGGTCTCTGTCACAGGAGGACCTTTATGCAACAAACAGTTGATGACATCAGCAATAACTTTCAGAGGTTGGAAGAAGTTATACGTCAGAAATTCATCCCTTCAGAAATGCAGGTATGGAGGTCTGGGAATGAATATAACTTCAAAACGCGAGTGTAAGGTGAAAATGACAGAATGTTTGACAAATGTGATTTATGACCAGTAAAACAATCTACTGGTAGATCGACTTGCCAGAACGGAAATAAGAGGTGCATCGCACATGTGAAAAGAGAAGAAGAAACCCTTTTCAATGAATAATATATGACTATATCATGAATCTTGATGGCGATGAGATGAAGAAGGCATTGACTTTTGCGAAAGAGAAAAGCTCTAGGTCATGGTTAACATCATTACCCATAAAAACATTGGGATTTTCTCTAAACAAAAGGGAATTCCAAGATGCGATCAAATTGCGCTACAGCTGGCCGGTTATCTTTCGACGCACTGTGTTTGTGGTGAGAAAAATGATTTAAATCATACTCTTAGCTGCAAAATTGGTGGTTTTGTCAATCTTCGGTAAAATATTATTTTTGACACAGAGAGTCTTACTTTTAGTGAAATCTGCAAAGATGCTGGCATTGAGCCCAAATTATTACCAATTGAATCATTTGACTTCATCAAAGGTGGCAATACTGACGACCAGGCGAGATTAGATAGTACTGCAAGAGGTCTGTTGGGGAGAATGGAACGTCACTTATTTATGCAAGAATAACAAATCCTCCCTGCAACATTGTATAAAGAACACGAGAATGAAAAGATGCGGCAGTAGAAAGAGAGAATTTTGGAAGTAGAGAAATGGACATTCAAGTCTCTTATATATTCCACAAATGATTGATCAAGTCCTTTGGCTAATTTACTTCACAAAAGAATTGCCTCTTTAATATCTGCAAGAGAAATAAAGAAAGGTATGACGGCATCATGGTTTGGTACTGTTATCTTTCGGAGATTTTTATTTGATTCGCTTTATTAGATGCACAACTCATAGACTGGAATAAAAACAGTAGTGGATCATACAAAAAGTCGCAGGATGAGGGCTATACACGTATTAATCTGCTCAATTACCATCATCTATGAAGAATCTTCAAATTTTACTTTTCTCAACAGTTTAACTTGCTCGATTAAAGAGTTCAAGCACCAAAACATCTGATCTGTTGATTCATTTGTTAGTTCATTTTTATTCATTTGCTTCATTTGATATAGCCAATATTCCATATTCAGTGATAATGATGATAAGTTAGTTGCAACCCCATGTTCTTCCGAAACTTTAACTAATTTTTCTTCAGACACTTCGTTTTCACTTGACTTATTGCTTTCCACCATCCACAGCTATTGAGTCAAACCGGCCGTCTAGTGCATAACTGAATCAGGTTTCAGTTCAGGTGTTATCCGGGAGTCCATGATGAAGCTAATTATGAAGGGAATGAAAATGTCTATGTGGATGCTGTTACAAAGACAGCATACGACAAGAAATCTATGTCGGAAGCCCTTGTCCAGGAGATGAGTGTTGGAAGATTCATGGAAATCATGGAAAAGTGCGCAATCTTGCCCTTGCAATAGATATGTAGCGAAAATTACTAAATGGGTGCAATACAAAACCAATGAGAAAAATGAGCGTGTTCACAAATAGAGAGCAAGACCGAATCGACAAAATCCACCAGTGAAATTACATGTAAAAAATTGTGCTACACTATCAGATATTTTGAGCCAACGAAATCCGTTAAATAAAAGTAAAGTAATCTGCAAAACCCGTAAAAAAAGATATCCAACACAGAGCTATTCAAATGATCCGACCGTCTTGCAGCAGATCGTAGAAAGTTAATCAAACAACCAACCAACCAAGAAACTAACCAAGAAAAAATCACCAATAAACAGTCTCAAATCAGTGATGTCCGCGGTAATGATAAAGTGCCGTGTTTCACAATCATCTAATAATAATTGAAGATGTTCAAGTAATGCAGAATGTGCGGAAACTTTACCCCAATAAGGATGATAGATGACACAAATAGTAACATCAAAGTCATCAAAACGTTAGATTCGATATCAGGCAAAGGCCTGTCATTAACGGCAGAGAAATCGAAAATGGATTTGACATAGAGAAGTACACCTCCTCCATTACGGTCACGGTCTTCTCTTACCAGTCTTTAGTTCGGTATAGATACAGATGAGTCGTCTACTGACGCACCAAACCATGTTTCGGTAATCACAATAACATTGGGGTCAAATTTGGAAACACTAACTGTCAGGTCATCGAGTTTGTTGTAGAGGGCATTTGTTGTCAACTTTGCATTAAACAGGAGAATTGATGGTCGGGAAGGAATTGGAGTACGTTTGGGATTGCGTAATTTGTTTAAGCTGTCGGATGATTTCACAGGTGATGGAATAGTCGTTTGCGGATAACAAGCTGTGGCCATTGAAGGAGATACACGTGATGATGTAGGAGATTGTGACTGCGAAAGTTTATGGAACCAGAGACACCTTCTTTATTTGCGTGGGAGAGGATAATTCTGTCGGAACTGCAGTAGATCTGAGCGAGAGTAGCAGATACGTGGAGATGACGTCATTCGCGCATGCTGTTGGATGAAAGGATCACACGGAACAAAGCAATGATGACTCAGAAAATTTAATTTTTGAGTTACTGAGGCCGGATTAGAAGCAAGTGGCTCAAAAGTAGTGGCAAAGGCTGGCGAACGAAACGAATCGAATGATGTCAAAGTTGCCACCAAAGAAGAGAAATCTTGATTTCATCGTCGGTGTAAATCAGTGTTGGATTTGAGCTTGATTGCAGTAAGGCGGAAGCTTTCGACCGGCAGTTTTTGGGTCGACATAGTTGACCAGTTTGTGAGTCAGGCGATGCCATTTGACCATCGACCGTTAAGAAGGCGCTGGACGCCGAAGGCCCGTCACGCTGTGCGACGTGTAAATTCTTAACCTTTTACTTTCGACCAATAAATTATATCGAGTCAGAAACTCTCTTTACTTGCCTGTGAAAAGTTTTTGGGTCAACTAACATCTTTACCAAAGCTGGAAAAAGTGGTGATCAAAAGGAAGAGAACATCGACTCCTATAGCACCACTGTCATCCTCGCACCTAGAACGCCCGCGAATAATTTTGAAAATAGCTGAATCATAAATGGAATAAGGAGGAGATAAGCCTATTTGATGATTGAAAGGGACTCTCCAATGCATGCATTTGGTGGTATCCGTATTTAGTCAAATAATGTCAGTAGATATCCTTGTGAATCAGAAATTTATGGTAGGTCTACGCATGTGAAGATCCCAATGCATATTCTGCGGAGGATCATTCTGCAATTTATTGCAATCAAAGTGTTTAAATATTTGTGCAATCAACTCAATGTTCTAATGTATTTTTTTTGGCGACATGTCCGCCATCTTTTTTCGCCAAGATGATTTTCAGGAATTCATATTTACCAATTTCAGAAAGTTACTGTGGCTAAAATTTTTGGCAACAACTCAATTTTCTAATTGAATCCTACATGAAATTCATCGAGCTTCTCATATTTCATGCCAATTTTGCTGATGGACGTGTCATTTCATGAATGGTGTGGTTTTACAGATGAAACAGTGGAGAAATTGCTTCATTTTGCCCTTGGATATTGTTTATCTACATATTTAAGATGCATCTAATACAAATATTTCCTGGAATGAGAAGAAAGGAATCTTTGCTTGCTATTTTAGTGACATTTTTTGCCTATGATGGATATGCTACGTTTCACATCACAGTGAAGATCAACTCTGCGTGGTTGAAGCACGTGACCCTTGTGTGTCCTAAAGCAACACAGCATGGTCCAAAATACAAAATTTCCGAAATCGCTTTCACTCCCATAACGCCCTTGTTCCAAATGCTAAATACAGTCTGTGATTGAATTTTGAGGACTATTGCATCAAATTAAGAGGTCGCGCTCAAGTAATAGATATTATTACTATAATAGTTTACACAGTGATTTTTTTTCTGATTTTCAAATTCACACTTTTAAAATTGAACATTATACTAATAGCCTATAAGCTAACAAATCTGATATGTATTTATTTAGCTTTTGCTTGATTATGTAAAAGACAGAAAACAAATATATTTGAATTACGAAAAATGAGTATATTTCAGAAATATTCAAACTATGCTGTCAATACTACTTTAATATCTAAGAGCATAGTACACACACAACTGTAATTCTTACCAAGTAGGCTACATAAACAAGTTAACTTACTAAACGTCCCATCACTTCTTCACAAAAGCAGATTTTTTAAATTCAGAAAACTGCTTTCGATGATGTTCAACCGATTGCAGAAGATTTTGCCGCATCTCAGGATCTTTCGTCACCTTGTCACAGTAATCCTCGACAAGTTTCACGGCACGCTCCGCGCCATCGTTAACAACTTTCAGGTGCATAACAACATTTCTCGCGAACGAAAAGTCTGCATTTTCGTTCCATGTGTCCACTGGTTCATAAAGCCAGTTTGTGTCAATATTGAGAGCTTGAAATATGAACCATGATTTCTGTTCTATGAGGTTGACCAGGCTGACAGTCTCAATAATGAGTTCTGGAAATTTTGGTTTATCTTTCTTCATCACAGATTGCTTTTGACATGATAGAGGTTTCACTTCAAGTAACCTATCTGCCATTTCGGATTTTGTAGCAGCAGGAACATTAGTTCCAAATAAACTCAGCGTCAACATTTCTGGAGTTAAATACCATAGATGATTCTTTAATTTGTCAAGAGCTGCAGTGGCAATCTGAGAATCAATCAGCTTGAATCGATGAAGATCTATATAAAGTCGAATATCATTCGCTGGAGCATGAGCAGCACACTCAGAGGAATCGAACCATGAAGCTGTATATAACAGACAGTTAAAAATTGCGAGTCTATTCAACTTTTCAATGAAATCCTCCGAGTAATCAAGTTGACAGGAAAATATCAGAATTTTCCCAAAGTACAGTACTCTTGACATCCACTTTGCGTGATGAATGGGACCAGGTTTCCTCAACACATCAGGGTTTAGCTCTCCCACAAGTACCAACGCTACATTGATCATTTACCTATAATCATCACGACAGAAGCGACCAGGAATGTTTTGAAGACGCTCAATAATTAGATTCTTTCTGATGTTAAGCCATGTTGATTCTGGAAGCCTGACAAGTCTTCCCATCGACTTGTCTAATGAGTCCCACTTGTTTTTGAACGTTTTGAACAATGGATTGCCTGGGGCAGTGGATTTTCCAAAAATAGAAGAGCAGACTCCGGCTTCCATAACCTCCATAGTATGATGACAACATGCCAACCACAGACATTTCCTATTCAAAAGTCGTTCTAATATAACAGCAGCACCGTTGAAAACGCCAGTATTAGAAGAAGTCGTGTCAAAACAAAGTGCAAAGACCTTCCGCTGTAAGTTCCAATCACGTAGAATCCCCAGTATGCCATTCGCCTGATTCATTCCAGACGATGAGTCTATATCAGGAACACCAAGTAATTTTTCGGATATCTTAATTGGAAAGTCTCCGTTAACGACTACCGCCAAATGTTCTCCAAGTTCTCCCAACAACTTAGTATCCCAGTGAACAGTACAGAAGTTTGGGAATGTGGTACTAATCTTCACTTCTTCGGAGACTTTTTGTAGATTAAATGTTCGTGAACGTAGTGCTGAGGTAGGCGAAAGCACAAAATCTTGAACTGACGCAGATGTCGATTCATTCAATACTGTAGCTACAGTAGCGAATAATTGTCTTTTGGATAGACCAAACCGATCAGCAACACCTGAAGATGAATGTACATAAATTTTATATGATTTATCTAATTTCATAAAATCGTATACGCACCTGTCACAGACTTACTGAGAATTTTTTTGGAAGCGTGACGGACACATATTCTGTATCAGTTTCCTTGGACGAAGAACTTTTACGCGAATGTTTCATGAATGGTTTGTACAACGTGGTAGGCTCATTACCGGCAATATCTTCCTGTTCGCTATTACTAACGCTACTGTTTTCCATGGTTGTTTCGAGTAGTCTCTTTCTTTCCTCTTCTTTTTCTCTGCGAATCTCACATTTTTCGTTTCTTTCCTTTTTGCGTTTCTCTTTGAGGGCAAGTTCCACATCTATACCAGACATACGCTGCTCTCGAACATCTTCACGCTGGCTTATCAAGAAGTTGATGTCCTCTTGAATTGTCATTATCTCCAAAGCATTCTGATGTGCTACGTCAAATAACTCCGAAAGATCTGCTGTGAACATAGACTCATGCATACGAGCAGAATCACTTTTCTTGTATTTATTCTTTTTCAAATCATTGTACTTCGTTACCAATCTCGTTCGCTTTGAAATTGCTTTTTCTGTCATCATTGTTGGTATTCGCGGTCTGTTCCAGAAACCCAAGACCTCTTCTAATGTTGCTTTGCAACTCTCGCGAGCAGTTTGATTCAAGTCTACATGATGATACATGTATTTTAGAAGCACGTCATGTTTAGATGGCAAACCTTGAGTTTTGATGGTTATGGTAGATATTCCGATCAGCCAGCAATCTGACCCTGATCGTAGCTTTCGAGCCATATCTACAAAGAAAATATCAATATTGAATATAGGTACATGTACTGCGACAGGATATGCATGTGTACAGCAAGTGTTTCATTATACATTATCAATTCATGAAAACTTCTATTTTAACCACTAAAATATATAAAAATATTTTTCTGGTAAACAGACATGCAGGGTAATACGAATAAAATCCCCAACAATAAGTACATGTAATTTTTTATTATTATTTATTTTGTAACGGATTTATTAATTGAACCAACCATCAATATTGTATTGCCTAAGATCCCCGAATTTATTAATTATTTATTCTGTAACGAATCGCTTAAGAAACATTCGTTTGCCGGCAGGTGTGATATGTTGATGGCTGAGATCCATTACTTGTTAGTCTATACATATGGATGAATAATATGTGGTTTAACAAATGCGTTATTTCATTATATCTTTGCTGAGAAAATTGTTATGACGTAATTCATCATTGTGTGTGTGCATGTCAATGTGAATTGTGTTCCATGCTTGGTCAGCGCACTGTCTAACGGCATGCGTTGGTCACAATACAGAAGTTGGTTCAACGACTCGGTTGCTTTCTCTCTGGTTACAAGTACAAGCTATCACGGCACAGAATGGAAAGGTCAAGCGAATGCATCAAATCGTATGATGGGTCATCGGACATAGCAACTTGGATCAGAAAGGCAAAGCTTGTGGCAAAACTGAAGAAGATCAGTGATTTGGCAACGTTCCTCCCCCTCTATCTCGACGGTCCAGCGTTCGAAGTGTTCGACCAGTTAGATGACAAAACCAAAGAAGATGGTGAATTAATCGAAAAGGCATTACTAGAAGCATTTGGACAAAACAAGTTCGCAGCGTACGACAACTTCCGTGAGAGGAATTGGCGGCCCGGAGAGACAGTAGATGTGTTTCTATCAGATTTGAGAAGGTTGGCTAAATTGGCAATGGTTGAGACAGATGATCTTGTATGCTCTGCCTTCATATGTGGATTGCCTGCAGATGTCTCATCGCAATTACGTGCAGGATCGCGGATCATGCGCTCTGATCTGCCAACTGTGGTACAACAGGCAAGAGTTCTCATGGATGAGCGTTTACACAACGCCATGGTAGCAGTAGGGCGGTCAAGTATTGCAAAGAATGGAGCCACAGCAATCTATAGAAGAAGAATTGAATGTCGAATCTGTCAAGGTGATCATCCAGTTCGGTACTGCAAGCAGAAGAAAGAAATAAAATGCTGGATATGCGAGCAAGTTGGACACATAGCCCGAAATTGTCCTGAATCGGGAAACGGCAAAGGGAGGCTGTCGTCTGCGCCAACAGCTTCCCACGAGTAGTAGGGGCGCTCCCATGTGTTACAGTGTCCGTTGGTGGAACCAATGCAAGAGCTCTACTTGATTCCGGCTGCTCTCAAACAATAATCTCAAAGCATTTGGTGAATGAGGAGATATCGTCTGGACAACGCATAGTTATGGTCGATGGGTCTGTGGTTATTGCCAATCTAGCTACGGTGACGTTGAACATACATAGCTATACGCTCGAGTTGCAGTGTTTGGTGATAGAAAGGCTGATCTCACGGTTCGATCTGATAATTGGGATGGATGTGATACGAAGGCTGGGAGGCATGCGAATCGACAGAAACTCACATGTACAATTCGGCTGTGCGGCAATGGAAAAGGAAGTAAAGGCTGGCAAGGAGGACGCATCCTGTATGTTGGATGACCAAGACTTCAAAGCCAAATTCGACGGAGCGAGGTGGACAGTTGAGTGGAAATGGGTAGATGCTGAACCAAGTCTATCCAATCATGTGCCCTGCTACAGAATCGAAGAGAATCTCGTTGACGATTTCAAGAAGGAGGTGCGTTCATGGATTGACGATGAAATACTGATCCCAGTTCCAGAATCTGTTGAGGTGGAGACAGTAATCCCACTAATGGCGGTGTATCAAGTATATAAGCAGAAAGTTCGTCCAGTCATGGATTTCAAGGAGCTCAACAAGTACGTACGCTGTCATACTGGCAATGCGGCAATCTGTGAAGATACCATTCGGCGATGGAGGAAGACTGGCGATAACGTTGTACTAATGGATTTACGAAAAGCCTATCTCCAGCTCCATGTTGATCAAAAGTTATGGAAGCACCAAACAGTTCAATTTGAAGGCCAGTATTATTACTTAACTCGTCTGGGATTTGGTATTAATTGTGCTCCAAAGATCATGAGTAGCATACTGGGACTGGTGTTATCAAAGCAGGAGAATACATGTCTTGGGACGGATTGCTATTTGGATGATATATTGGTCAATACTGACATTGTCTCTCCGGAAGAGGTGAAAGATCATTTGTTGAAGTTTGGGCTGGAGGTGAAACCAGGTGAGAATCCGGATGGTGGTACGAGAGTTCTTGGACTGTGGGTCGAGAAGTCAGCAGATGGACAACTAAAGTGGAGGCGAGCTTCACCGATTCCAACGATTGAAGATACTCAGTGCCTTACAAGAAGAGAGCTGTTCTCAATATGCGGTCAGCTAACAGGACACTATCCCTTGGCAAGTTGGGTAAGAGTCGCTTGTGGCTATGTGAAGCGCTTGAGTCAAGGAAAGCTATGGGAAGATTATATCGGTATTCAAGCTACTGAAATGTTACGAGAAATTCTAGCAAAGCTGCAGGAGTTTGATCCGGTTCAAGGAAAGTGGGCAGTGAAGTCCGATAGTGGCAGGATATGGTGCGATGCAAGTTCTTTAGCTATAGGATGCTGTCTAGAGATTGGTGGTGAGATGATCGAGGATGGTGCATGGCTGAGGAAGTCGGCGGATACTAAGCACATCAACTTAGCTGAATTGGAGTCTGTCTTGAAAGGATTGAATTTGGCGGCAAAATGGAACTTACGACAATTAGAAATTATGACAGATTCTGCAACCGTAGCAGGGTGGCTTCGATCGGCTCTGTTCGATTCTCACATAGTAAAGACGCATGGCCTTAGTGAGATGTTGGTAAAAAGAAGGTTAGCAGTCGTGCGGGAGCTGTGCGAAGAGTATCAGATACAACCAACTGTGACATGGATTGAATCGAAGAAGAACAAAGCGGACATATTAACCAGAGTGAGTAGAAGATGGCTTCATCAAGAACCCGAGTCGGTCTCATGTGTTGGCACTAGTAATGTGGCTCAATCTATTCGGCATATCCATGAGAGAAATCATTTTGGAATTGATCGTACGTGGTATCTAGCGAGGTTGGTGCATCCTGATCTTCCAAAAGAAGAAGTAGCTAAGGTTATACAGTCATGTGGTAGGTGCTGCTCCATCGATCCTGCTCCAGTCAGATGGGATAAAGGCAGTTTGGATGTGATGGATGATTGGCAAAGGATAGCTGTCGACGTAACGCATTACAACAGAGCATGCTACCTGACATTGGTAGATTGTGGCCCCAGCAAATTTGCAATATGGAGAAGAATTCCAGATGAGAGCGTGAACTCAATTATTACGGAAATGCGGCAGATATTTCAAGAACGGAGTGCGCCAGAAGAAATGTTGATGGATAACGGTTCGTCATTCCGGTCAATGGTGTTCGCAGAGTTCTTAAAGTCATGGGCGGTCAAACCAATCTACCGATGTGCCTATCGTCCGGAAGGAAATGGTGTGGTGGAGCGTCATCATCGCACTATCAAAGGAAGAGCAGCAAGAGCAAACTGTGATCCAACTGTGATAGTGTTTTGGTACAATGTTACTCCTCGCGATGGCATACGTGGAGAGTCCGTTCCATCATCTATGCTGCATCGATACAAATGGAGGATACCTGGCATGTCAGCTCAAGATCTGCTGAAAGAAAGCTGTCCCGAATCAGTCAGAGGTATCAAGAGTGGAGATAGTGTATACGTGAAGCCAGCGAATGTCAGATGCACATCAGTGTGGCCGATGAGAAAAGTATCCAGGGTCGTATCTAATCAACAGGTGGAGATTGACGGCATACCTCGGCATGTGGCAGATGTTAGTCGGGTTCCTGCTGATGAAGTGTCCGACGATGGTAGTGACGCTGAAGATGCCTTGGAACAGCGACCTTCAAGATCATCCAGACGTCCGGACTTCTATGGTAACAACATATATGACACTTGATTTGTTATATCTTTTATTGACTTTTCTTTGTATCAGTGTTTCATTTTCTTCATAATTTATGAATTTTAAATTCTGGTGGGAATGTTATGACGTAATTCATCATTGTGTGTGTGCATGTCAATGTGAATTGTGTTCCATGCTTGGTCAGCGCACTGTCTAACGGCATGCGTTGGTCACAATACAGAAGTTGGTTCAACGACTCGGTTGCTTTCTCTCTGGTTACAAGTACAAAAATATAGTTAGCTTATCATTAGGTAGATATCATCTCTTATTGTTGGATAAGAATTTTTCTATCACTATCGGCTCGAGTTTATACATGTACAATTAGATGATCTCAAATAAACTCACCTTGATTGCACGGATTGATAAACAGTTGATACGAGTGTGTACGAAACAGGGTGTAGATAGCAGTCGGAGAAAAACACAAGACGAGTTCAATGTACGGTATAAGCTTATTCAGGCCGACACCTCAGGGAACGAATGGCATTGAACGCGCAAGATAACTGAACTCTATTATGTGAAAGGTGTATTTGACCGCTCGGTGGCAAGTTCTTTAATCAATAAATCATTTCCTTCCTTTCTGTTCACTCATAGGCGTGCGCTTCATACAGAAGTGACTCATAACACGCAAGAAGTTGTATTACGATTCATAAAATGACGCTCGAAGAAACGCGAAGTCTGACTACTCCTGAATTCGATACTTGGGCGCGACCGCTAAATACTCTCCGATTGAGCTGAAATTTGAACTGGAATTCCAAAACATGTATTGGAACAAGAAAATAAAGGGAGCGAGGCGAATTTTGAATGTTTTATTTTTCCCATATATTTGTGGACCACCCTAAACCATATATTCAAATTTTATTTAATAACTCAACTGGATGCTTAATCACAAGCATCACAAGCACCGAACATCATTCTTCGGTCGTATGATGTGAATGTTGCGCTGTACATCTTCATTCGTGCATGATTAAGCCTTTGGGGCGAAACGTCGCACACGCAATAATAATCGCTTGGAAGTACCCGAAGAATCTTTTCTTTTGAACCCTTTATATTATGGAACCGGGTACGTGGAGGACTCGGCCTCAGGGCCATATCACGTGAACTATACATGAGCAACTAAATAAATTTCGCAAAAATGATCCGGTTCAACCCAGTTTACCACATGAATGTCATAAGAATAGCTTCTTCCAAGTTGCGACGTTGAATAATGAGCGTCCTTTAAGAACAGCTTCAGTAGGCCCTTTTAAGAAAAGGGAATGGCAGCTGACGAAAGGTGGTGCATTATGTGAGTTAGTACTTTCATTTTAAGAAAATAAGCGGTTCTGCAGCCTAATTCAATCAGCTAATATAAAGTTGATTTTGTATTACCAACTCATGACCTGATTTGATGATGACTGATCAGACACTAAATGACATATTATTCGCACGCAATATTGCGTGTAAATAACCAGATAACTGAGGCCCAGTTATTCCCCCGTGAAAGTGTGTACCAACAGCCGAAACTATGCAGTGAGGTTATTTAGACGAGACAATTCGTCGAAGTACGAATTATTTTAAACGTTTAAATTTTTGTTTGACATCATGATCACTGCCAAATATTCTGCAAACCTTTTTTAGCAATAATCGCTAGAATTGAGCACCTGGTTCTTAGAAGTGGATATCTGTTGGACAAGTTACCCATGTTATCAATTCACAGTAGGGCTATCTTATTCATACAGTACAACTTGCTCTAATCGAATTCACCGGAAATTTCAGAGTTATGTATTTTGCTCATCATTATCTGCTGAATCTGTCTCTTTAGCAATTATACAGCTTTCAATTTTAAATAAAATCGGTATGTTTGAGAACATTTTTTTGGCATATCAGAAGGTACAATTTGAAGACCTTATATAATCTCTGTGAGTAGTCATATTCAAAAATTTCAAGCGGGCATTGATTACCTTGCTTCGTAGTTCGGGTGATGCTTTTTGACATCAGGTAAAATAGAACGAATCAGACACTGATGGTGCGAAATCTATTTATTTGCTCAATGATGGACACTATAACATGATGATTTATGTCAGTGATTATTAATGTAGGTCTATACATATGCATATGCTCTTGTATCATAGGCTAGTGTGTATTAATGTAGGCCTACACATAGACAACGTAAAGTTCCATAACACACAAAAAAATTACAGACTTACATATCTAGTTGACTTCATCATAATTTATTGTACTATATCGACCGTCAAGTTAATCGTCCACCTATCATAGCGAATCTAACACCTACTTGTAATGTCGTTGTTCGCTATTGCTTGTTATTTTATTTTTTATCGAAGCTTATAGCCTAAGCTTAATAATCAAATTCTTATCAATTTAGAAAAGGTCTTCCTTCAATCAAAAAATATATATGAACTGCAAGTTTACAAAATAACCACCACACATCTTATTTTGTGTACAGTATACATTTATAGAATAAAGCGTGTGTGTACTAGGATGAAACAAAGATCTCTCATAAAGCTGAAAAAATGGCAAGTGAAAAATATGAAGCTTTAAAATACTATTTCATAATATTCTTCATTATGAATGCCTACAAATCATCAAAATGTAAAGTTAACTCACTCATCTAAATGGATTCCTAAAAATAATTTTATAAAAAAATAATTTATAAATAAATTTCCTACAATCTGATGCAATACATAAGTTTCTTTGATACTTATGGGTTCAGGGCTGCCACTCTTTCGGTTTTAACCGGATTTCCGGTTTTTTTTAGAATAAACTATGTAGAGAGAAAATGTTCTGCCACAAATAATTTGGATTTTGAACCATTTAAATTTTGAAAGGGGCCCTTTTGAGATTGTAAAGGGGCCCGTCTAGGATGGTGAGGGCCCCTTTTGAGACTGCGAAGGGGACCTTTTGAGATTGTGAAGGGGCCCTTAAAGATCGTGAGGGGGCCCTTTTGAGACTTCGAAGGGGCCCCTTTAGGATCGTGAGGGGCCGTTTTGAGATTGTGAAGGGGCCCTTCTAAGATCGTGAGGGGGCCCTTTTGAGATTGTGAAGGGGCCCTTCAAAGATCATGAGGGGGCCTTTTAAGATCGTGAGGGGCCCTTTTGAGACTGCGAAGGGGCCCCTTTAAGATCGTGAGGATCCCCTTTTGAGATTGTGAACAGGGCCGTTTAGGATCGTGAGGGGCCTTTTGTGATGGTAAGGGGATAGTATTGAGACCGGCACCTTTAAAGATAAGAGAATGTGCGGCCTTTTTAGATTATATAGGGCTCTTTAAAGTTATAAACTGGGTTATGCAGATTTTTAGGGGACTTTAATGACCCTGCAATTTTTAAGGGTGATGAAATTGAAAGCTGATGCTTTCTAAAAATCCGCTTGACTCTTGAGCAGAAGATTCCTCTACTCAGGAAGTCAGTGATCCTTTCGTCAATCCTGAAGAATCAGGACGAAACGCAAGTAATTAAGGTTTTGAAATAAGAAGTAAATTTAGGTGGGAATGCTTGACGAGAAAGTTGTAATACGTAATCATGGAGTCTATTATGCATAGAATTCTGATCGCTTTGATGATCTCCAAAACGTGTCATTTAAGAAGCGTGCCAGAAAAATATGAAAGAAAAATATAATAAAAAGTTTCGGTAACACAAGGGAGTGACGTAAGAATATTTTGTACGATCACTTATTGCAAACGCGGCTACATTTAGGCGAAGACACCAGCGAAAATTTAAATCTCGCAAACAACTACAGAAGTGACAAGGATTTCCTTTCGTGTCAATTTTGCGTTTCGTGTAGTTTTCGTGTAGAAATTTACGTTGAGCGTTCTAGTTGAGCGTAGGATTGGAAACTTATTACGCCGCCGCACTAGTTAAGTGTCAATGCCGATGTCAGACGTACATGTGCGTTGGAATTAGCTGATATTTGTTCGCAACGTCCAGATATAAATTCGAATGCACAGCACTCGAATTTTGATTAACATAAGTGATCAAACCAATGGCGAAGCGTTGGTTTATTTTATACAGCTTCATAATATAAATTTCGTTGGAAGACCTTTTGTGAATTGATACAGCCTATAATATTCTAACCGATAAAATCTACGTTTGCTTAATTCAGTGTCCGATGTCCCAAATGTTTTAACCTGCTTCTGAATGTTTCGTGTTGCTTTCCATTTTTTTGTTGTGAATATAGTTTTATTTTTCAGCGCTTTGCTGGAAGCCGAGGATCTATTGTGTTAATTGCTCAATATATTCAAATGCAATTAATACAAAGTATCTGCAGCTTAAGGCAGGAGCATCATTCATCATCTGAATGTTTTGTGTTGCTTTCCATTTTTCTGTTGCGAATATAGTTTTATTTTTCAGCGATTTGCCGGAAGCCGAGGAACTATTGTGTAATTGCTCAATATATTCAAATGCAATTAATACATAGCATCTGCAGCTTAAGGCAGGATCATCATTCATCATTTTTCCTTATTTGCATCAGACCGGTCACTAACTAACAATCAATCATTTAAGTGATATATCGATATCTTAGTGAAGTGAAATCTAAAACTGATCAATGAATGCATGCACAACTGGTTATCAACAAGAATATGAAGTATTTGTAGATTCCAGACAAAGATTACAATATGTTCAGTGGGCAAAAGTTGGCAAATGCATAAATATAGGAAAACAATCATATAGCGCCCACATCAATGTGTAGATAAATGAGTGGTTTACGGTCGTCTATTAAGTACCTTAACAATCAATTAATTTCTATGCCAAATCAACTCTGACATTCTAGCCATAGAATTGGAACTTCATCTATGTTTTTTGTCTTCCAAACGTCTACGGATAACCATGGACATGGGATAACTATGGGATTTTTCGCTGATTCATAGTTTTGACATGAATCATTGACTTCCAGAAATCATTGACTTCGGCCTCATTGAAACCTCTTTTTTATCAAAGTCACATTAGTTAGATTTTTTATACGAGTATTTTGATGTTTCATACGCATGAATTTCTTACAAATCTTAAATTTAGGTGCTTCTCTAGGTCACAACTTTTTTACCTTAATAGAAAGCAGGATTTACTCTCATATGTAGTAATTTATTTCATTGGTGTCTGCATGTTTTTTCTGTCAATAAAAGTACGTTATGAAATTCATAGTTTTGACATAGCTATTCAGTCCCTTCCATTTAATAATTCAATGCTCTTCTGTTATCAATTGAGATATCAAATAAAACTGCTTATAAGAGCTGGCGAAAAAGTAATATCATAGATGTCCCCACAAATCATGCTTTGATTGCATACTTCACTTATATACTTACTTTGATTGCAACTAGACCTATGATAGATTCGCAGATATCGGACTTTTATCAATATTCACAGAATGAAAGGTAAAACTTGATTTTCTGGATTGTGAAGATTCTTATTACATTGGTATGAAACAAATGCCACATGCGCTGTGGACAAAACCCTGAAAGAAACGAGACAGCATTTTGGATTCCACTCTTTTTGTGATGGCTTCGTTGCCTTTAAGCATTTTCTGCTTTTCGAATTCACTTGTCATCTTTCTGAACAAAGAGAGCTTATTATTGATGACTAGACAGATAAGTTTATAGAGAATCGTGAGGAAATTATGCCTATCCTGTCAATGTTGCTCATATTCACAAAAAATATAAATTGATGCTCAATCAATCTTCTTGAGGCAATATAAGGCCTATCTACAGAAAATATTTCCCCCTCAGGGAAGGAAGGCATTTCTTCCGTGAGGGGATGAGACGAGGCAGTACAGGGGAACTTCCCCATTTTCCCTCCCCTCAAATCCAACAGTGGTGTAAATTCCATTGTTCGTTATCCATGGATCATGTGGTTTATTTTTCAGCGGAAAGTAATGAAATGTAGTTGGAGAGTTTTTAAATATACTGTCATTGTCATTCTTGTACCGGTACACAAAAACAGAATTTGCTCAGCATTTTGCGCTGTCTCCACAAACACATCGCTGATGATTTGAAATACACTAATTTACAACGCCCGCAGAGTAAGAGTAACAAGAATTGAATTTCATTTAAGAGTTACAAGAATACAATGACGCATGTAACCTCTGTATGAATGACATCGATCAAAAAGTCAGCCTCATTTCGTATAGAAGGGTCAAGGATATCTGATCAGATTTCATTCCAGATGCTAGTTATAGATTTCCATGGGTGAGGGCTATTAAAACTTAACGAGTTCGAATACTATGATAAGGCAATCTTAAGCACGAGTTGCGTAGGGAATTTTATTTGACGACGTCTTATGATGATCAAGGACAGATTGTGATTGACATGTCTATGATTATCAAGAGCATAAGAATTTCTTTTTTTCTATGATGTTGTTAATTTCTATTAGTAGAAATTATATTCAAAACAGAACAACATGTATCAAAGTTAACAAAAAATATTCTAAAAAGTGACAAAAAGCTGTAAAAATCGTGAAAAGAAAGAAGTAAAGCAAAAATGAAAGCCGTCAAGGAAAAGTTCTGACCGATTGTTCGATTTCTGATCGGGCAACAGAGGCAGAATTTCGCTTGATGCCGGCTTCTGCATTTGACCGAACAAATGAGATGGAGATTCTGCCACAGATAGATAATGTCGCATCTCTGAATGCCGCTCCCATTTGTGTCGACAGTCTGCGACTAAGGCGAGTGATAAAATGGGTGGCTTCGTCTCCAAGGGTCCCATATGCTGTTAGAACAAATGGGAGACATATCCATCCAACCCGCGGCATTTTTCTGAGTTATTGCTCCGCTTTCTGTCCTCAGCTGTGGCTGTCACATGTTGGATTGTTATGCTCGCTCCTGTTATATTCGTGTGGTTGAGCGGGCGCGTGAGAGTCACATCCACGGCCACTGGCTTGCCGAGACACCAATCAGGTATGCAAATGTCAGCTGGACGCGTTTCCGGATTAAGCTGACCAAGTCCATTCCCACTCTCGAGTTGGGGTCGTAGTAAAGCACATCTACAAGAATCGTAAAGGATGTTTCGTATGCTGTGGTGCCGTGTTACTACATCTCCTTTGTTGCATGTCAGAACATGTTGTCCATATGGGTCTAGAACAACCGAAGAGTGATATGGACATTCAATTACCTCTTTTAGCTCTCAGCCAAGTCACCACTTTAAGGCTACCGACATCTCGTTTGACTCTAGTACTAGATCGAGACTAGTTGATGGAACCATTCTTAACCAATCTGCAGCATGTGGGATTGAGACATTTTCTATATTAGCCATTTCTGTTTTACGTTCATCTTCCATTGCTGCAATCCACTACCACTACATCCAGGAATGCAATAACCCAAGACTTCATAAATGGGAACTTATGCAGTGGCCTTTACAGACAGATTTTCGAAAGACAAGCTAGTGTTGTGTAATATTTTGACACTGCGGCGGTATTTTTTTAGGATCTATCCATATACCGGTACTCTACAACGCCTACATCATCACATTAGCATTTGAACAGAAATCTAGCTTGATCAATCGTGAAAATATCTATTCACAGTTCTAGTCTCTAAAGCATGACAAGAGCACTCATAATTGGCCAGGGACATCTATGATTAATATAAGATATCTAAGGGACGTTCAACTCCCATACCATGCACTGGACTGGAGGCCAGTAACTTTGATAGACTTGATTAATGACGGTAGTTTGTGCGCATCTGGATAAAAACGCGAAACAAGTTGTAAACAATTATCCAGTACTCTAATACGCGCATTCATACAGGGAATCTGTTGAAAGAAGATTCTGGACCCAGCCAAGAAGAGACTTAAGAATTACAAAACTCCTACAAGAATAAGTAAATGTCAATAACAGCTGCAATGTCAACGGCTAGTGATTAAAATTGTTCACCTACGGCACGTAACATCAATGGTTATTGGTGTGGATTCTGTGCATTTTATACGTGTTTGTTTTTTGTGCAGCAGGCTTGTTGCATGTAGATCTGCTCGTGAAAATCGATTGAGCAGTGTTTTTTGGAGAATTGTGGACTCTTTCTGGACAATTTTTGATCATCTATTTCCTTTGCTCAAAGGAGTCATGGACTAAATGATAACTGATCAATGATGATTTTACTTGCTACTACAATCATTGCAGCAATATGCCCATGTGTTATTAATTGTTATACAAGTAAAAGACACGATTAAAATCTAAAGAAGATCTACCGGTGATGCAATCAGAAGCGAACAAAATATAAAGTGAAACGTCAAAAATTGATAATTATTTAATTGGTGTATAACTAATGAAAATACTAAAAGTTAAGCAAGAATCGTTTGAATATCCATTCCTTCGGAAGATCCTACATCAAGATTTTGGTGGATAAGTGCAACCAGTGCTGTCTTTCCAAGTGCGCCTCCTCGTAATGAGAGGTTACCGATATACTTTTTATCTCTTATTGGACATCTCGTGATAATAGCTCATTACCCGTGAGGCCTTCAAATTATAATCAAAACTCCGACGAACAAATAAAATGTGATTATGATGTAAGTGATTCATAAATTGAGAAGATCATACTGAATAAAAAGCAAACCAAGCGGAGGTGATTGATCCACGATTTTTAGGTCCTACCATATTGGGCCATTCAGGAACAGCATTGATAGGGATTTAAGTTCATTACGTAGTCCGTATAAATTTCGTCGGTGAATATGAAAACATTCGCGCATCACTGTGATAAATAGCCATCAATTTTCGTTTAATGAAAGTTGAGTAATTCAAGGCCGAAATAAATCACACATGTTATATTGCTTGATTGTTCTTGAATTCTCGAATTAAGTCCACCAGTGGTCCAAATTATCCTACAGGAGGTTTTAGATAAGACAGTGGGAATATAAATGAATATAGAAAGTCACAATTTATTTGAAATTGACCATCGTTGATATGCTTGTACGTGTACATGTACACTGAACAGATTCTTCCGACAATTTCTCTGCAAAAATGGGCCGGGCGATACAACGACAACGCTATCGCAGCAATCTATGGTTCTAATAATCTAGCATACTGACATTGACACAGTGCGTAGACGGAAATGATGTGAACACTAAGGCATACAGCTAAAGACAGTACAGTAAGAGACAGCGATTGACAACCTAGTGTAAAAACTCACGTACATGTCATTAACAAAGAATCGAATAAGTTAAAATATAATAATATAATATAATAATATATAAAAATCGAATAGCTAAAATATAAGTTAAAACAACTTCAATAAAATTAAATTGAAGTACATATGAAAAGTAGCATGAGCGAAGGTATGGAGGAAACTGGTGTATCCTGATGAAGCTGGCTTTGATTTGCATGCAATATAAGTAGCACTTTATGGAGAGCATGTGTCGGAGCAGCACATACATGCTGTTCAGGTGGTGGATGGAACCAAAGGGCCATACATCATTACGGTGTCGCCACAAACTGGGTTGGTATAACACCAGTGTCAAACCTTCTCTCCGGCATTGAATCTCATTTCTGTTTTGATAATGCTGCAGCTTTAATGATGCATCAAATTGCATCAATCTGTTTTAATTCTCGACTTGGTTGGCACGATGCATGAGCTACATTGGAGAAGGCATATTAAGTGGCATGACGTGTAAATAATTATGAAAGGCACCTTGAATGACATTCGAATTTGTCATCATCATCCTAAATATTAGTCTCTACAGTGATTGACGATTAATCTGTACAATTTACTAATGAGCAGCTACATTTGATCACATCCATTTCTATGCTTCCACATTTCATATTGCATATGTCTATATTTGATCTGAAAATAATATTACATTAGTAGTATAGGTTATGACATACGGCGCTTCGCTTCGCTCCGCACCGTATGTCATACACCCCGATTTATCTGAATTTTTCTAATTTTTTTGAATTTTTTTCTGATTTTTTTTCTGATTTTTTTCCGATATTTTACAAATTTTAAAAAATATTAAAAATATAAAAATTTCTAAAATTTACGTTGTCTAAAAATTCCTGAAATTTACGTAGTCTAAAAATTTACAAAATTTATTTAGTCTTTTCACATAGTCTAAAAATATCAGAAGATTGTATTCAAAATATTCATTAAAAAATGGAAACCTCAAAAATGGAAGAAACTTCGAAAATATATCCTTCGTTAATAAATGAACGTAGTTCTACTTACATGGATATCAAAAAAATGAACATTGAAAAACATAAAGATAGAGTAAGATATATGAAAGATTAAGAATGTAACACAAAGTATTGGAATATTTTTGACAGTAAGTTTAGGTGCTTTAACAATTGTTATTTCTTCGGGAGTTCTTACAATTCCGGTCGTTCCTACTGCTTTAACAGGTACGGATGTTTTTGCGACTTCACTTGTTACAATGTTGGATAAATCTTTAATAACTAAGAAACGAAAATCATTAAAAAATAAAAATTACATATTAAAGAAGTTTATGACAAATTACATTACTACTTTCAAAGAGTATGTGATGATAATGTTGGATGAGATTGAAAAAATTGATCAAATAGCTAATGAAGTAAATCAAATATCAATTCAATTACAGTAAGAAAAAGTTAATGAAAAAGTTGATGACAAGAATAAACGGGATGGAAAAACTTCCATTGAGGAAAATGATAAAGTTTTTTGAGAAGAACTAAAAACTTTCAGCGAAACTTTCAGCAAAACTTTATTAAACAAAACTTTAGCACCAAAGCAATAAAAAAATAATTTGTTCAGTAAAATGTTTTTGTTGTATTCCAATGATACCACAAAATTCAAATATTATATTAAAAAAAATTATAAAAAATAATGTAAAAATATAATATAAAAATATAATACAAAAAATGGATAAAAATAAAGCTGATAATGAAAAAAGAATTCAACAATTAGATAAATTAATAAAACAACAAAATATTATGAAAGAAAATCATAAACAACATAGAATGTATAAAGCTGGTATTCAATTTGATATGTTAGAAAAAATGCAGCAAACCGAGCAAGTAAAAACTGATTTGAAAAAACTATTGAACCATTTAAAAATTTTGAAAAAGAACTCACAAATAATGATAAACAAATTAATATAGAAGATCCAGCACACAAAGCTATATTAGATGATTATGGATTACTAGAATCAAACATTAATAAAAAATTGCCAAAATCTATGCAATTTGAACATTCTATTTCATTCGTAGACGAAAAAACAATACCTAGATTTTTTCCCGGACAAAAAGATTTCCACAACCTTTTCGAGGTTTAATTTTTTCACCAGATAAATCTCCTTTTAGTTTAGATAGAAATTTGTAGATCTTTTAAGAGGAGCAGATTTAAAACGTTTTGATGTAGAAGATCTCATAAAATATAAAGCTATGTTAGATAGAGTTGATCTAGTAAAAACTCTTAAACGTTAGAAACAATTAGAAGATTTAGTTTCAACAGGAGTTAAAGTAGGTGGGGGTTTTAAAACAGAAACAACTATATTTTTACCAGATGATCCACAAGAATTGCTAAATAGATTAGAGATTTTAATATCTGCAATAAAAGAAGGACATAATTCTAGTTTCAATGAAATTCATGCTATATTAAAAAGACTATTAGAAAAGAAGATTCTAAATGAAGAGGATTATAAAAATATAGCTGAAATATGTTGTTTCTAATTTTTTTATAAAAAAAATTTATTAAATTTATGTATGTAATTTTTTATAAAAAATATTTACTAAAAATATTTTCTTAAAGTTTTCATAAAAAAATATTTAATAAAAAATAGTTATATAAAATATTTAATAAAAAATATCTATTTAAAATTTTTATCTAAAAACTGCGTTCAGCAGATTTAGAAAAAATTAATAATCATTTAGAAAATCTGACCGAGATTTTGGGTTCATCAAAATTTAGTACGACGTTAAAAATTATAACAACTACTTCATCACATACTTGTAATCTAGATCCCATTTTACATTTGGAACAAAATAAAAATTATCGAATTGTATTGACTAGTTTTTCCACATTTAACACTATTCAAAACGTTATCAAAGATGTGAATGATCAATTTAGATATTCTACTGATAAAGGCAAAACGTGGAAAGTACTAACTTTTCTTCCTGGTTCTTACGAAGTTGAATCAATATCAAATGAAATTAAGAGACATTTAGGTATAACATTTAAAGATAAGAAACAATTACATTTCGCAGTTGAACCAGCAGTCAATAAATTTTCTCTTACTTTAGACGAAAATCATCAAGTTGATTTTAATCATGATAGATCATTATCAAAACTATTGGGATTTAATAAACAAATCTATAGACAAGGTTATCATTTAGGTGAGAAGATTCCTAAAATCACTGAAATAAATTCAATTGTTGTACATTGTGACATTATTGAAGGAGGATATATAAATGGTAAATTGTCAAATTTGATATTCAGTTTTCCAGCTTTTACTGTACCCATTGGTAATAGATTAAATGTAATTCCACAAACAGTAATATATTTCCCTATTACAAGAAAAGCTATTAACAGCATTAACATTAGAATTACGAATGAGAAAGGACAATAAATAAATTTTATAGGCGAAGAGATTATGATAGATCTTTTGGAAGTATGAGTTTTTTTTTTTTAATATCGTCTTAAAAGATGAGTGAAGAAATTTCTACAAACATCGAAATCATCATCGACATCTATCCAATAAAGTTTTATCAGTTATTTGCGGAAGATCAGGATGTGGAAAAACATATCTATTATTTAAAATTCTAACTACTCCAAACTTTTTAGATTATAATTATCTTATAATTTATACAACAACAGCAGAACAACCTGTTTATCAATTTTTAAAATATGGATTTGAAAATAATCTTTAAAAAACAGCAATTGCTTCCTTATTTGAAGAATATAAAAAATCTGAATATGAAGAGGAAATAAGTTCGTTGTGTGAAAAATAAACAATTAGTAGAACCCGAAATAAATAATCACATAACGATACAATTAATAGATGATAATGGTAATATGCAAGATCCTTGTAAATTAGATAAAAGAATGAAACATTGTGTAATTTTTGATGATTGTGTCAATGATAGAAATCAGAATATTCAGAGAAATTATTTTACAAGAGGTAGACATGATAAATGTAGTGTTTTTTATTTAACACAAATGCAAATATATTGATACTATTTGAAATAAACACAAGAAACTTAAGTGATTTGTTAAGAGATTGATGTATAAGAGATAAAGATGAATTGAAACATTCGTGTAGTAATCCTTAGTCAAAAGATTATGGCTTCATTACAATTAATATTGACAAGAAAATACATGATAGAGTCATAGAAAATATTTTTGAATAATGTTTTCTAGATTGAACTTTTTTCTGTATTGAAATTTTTTATTAAAAAAATAAAAACATGTGGAATTAGTACAAGATAAAACATGTACCAGTCTTACAAAATTATCGTCATCCTACAAATCCTGTAAATTCGAAGAAAGAAGTTAAATTTATTACCATCGCAGATATATGCAATTCGTTAAAGATTATAAAATAAAAAATGGTATAAAAAGTTATGAAAGAACAAATGATTTTCCACTTTGTTTAAGAAGTTTTGGAGTACTTTTAGCCTTTAATAATCTATGGTGGTTAATTCTAAAAGAACATTTAACAGTTTATGATTTAAAAACATTACGACAATTGAATATACCTTTATTTATTTCAGACTTTAAAATGAAATTATAATTTTTCTTTTAATGAAAAAAATCATAATTTTGTTTTTTTACTAAAAATTATAATTTTTCTTTAAATTAAAAAAATCATAATTTTCTTTAAAAAATATGAATTGTAGAATGAATAAAGGCCCGAAATCAATTATTGATGAATTAATAAAAAAACAAATGACTGAATTTGATTTGCTTAAAAGACGAATTGCAGAATTTAATTTAGAGTTTAAATCAGATATAAATGCATTAAAGAAGTTTATTAGAAATGCGAGTAATATTAGAAGAAAAATAAAAAAATAAATTTTAGAAAACTTAAAAAACGATATAGAAAACTTGAACGTATAGCTGAAAATGAAAAAGAAACTTCTATTACTGATATTTTTTTAGATGAGAGAATTAAGGATGAAGTGGGAGAGGATTTAGTAAATCTTTTTAATCCGAATGAAATTAAATATGAAAATGTATCTTTTATTAATGTAGTAAATTATATACGTGAACTTTTAGCAAATGGTAAAATTATTAATTTACTTGGAAAAGTTATTAAAGATAGTGAAAATATAATTCAAAACTTTTACGTAACCTTCCATAATAAAAAATCATTTGAATCATGGTTTTCTAATCTAGAAGAGAAATCAGATAGTAATGAATGGATTTTTACAGGTAATATAAAATATGAAGATTTTGGAATGAAGTTAGTTCAAAGATCACATAGAGGTGCTGGTATTAATATGAAATATAGAATCAAAGAATATTTCGGACAGTATTGTTATATTCCTTCCGAAGATTTCTGCTTTATAAAATGTTTTAATGTTTAACGTGGTTTCAGTAAAGAACAAGACGAAATTATGAGAGAAATGTTTAATAATTTTTTATATAAAGAGAAAGCCACATCTAGATCAGGAGTAATGTCAAACTGTAAATTTTCTCAGTTCAATAAATTTTTTGGAGAATGTATTCAATATCATAGTCCTGCCAATCTTCATTTAAATCCTAGAGGTATTAAAACTATTCATAATTATGTTTATTACAATTATTTCCACGAAGGTTTAACAATTGGTCACTATTGTTTAATTAATAAATCTCATAAATTAAAAGCTATTAGATAAATTGAAAATAATTTCAAACCAATATATAAAACAGTTAATGATGAAAATTTAACAACACTTCCGTATAAAGCTATAACAAAGAAATCAATTGACTATGCTTCAACATAAGTAGTAACCAAACCTCCACAATATACACAGTTTCCCCCCCCCTCGGGAGAAACTCTTGGTTGGCCGTCCAGGTTTACTTGGGCGGCCGACCAGGTTGGTAAAAACGACAGAGTTAACGGCGAATTTGGGATGGTTTTGGGCTGTAGAGCCAAACGGAAGCATGGGATGGGAAAACGGGGGGCAGATTCGGAATCTACCTGAAATTTTGGGTTAGGCAGGTTGTTTCCAGCGTAATCGGAGAGAAAACATTTTTGGGACGTCCCCCCCTCGGCAGCGTTGCTTCCAACTTTGGTTCTCACTTGAGGCTTGATTACAATCATGCTCAGGTTGCATGGACAAAATTTGACTGTCAAACGTTTAGCGATTGTATTATCGCCTATCTAAAATTAGATGTATTTTTGCTGGCTGATGTATTTCAGGAGTTTCGACGAGTGACATTAGAAGAAGATAAATTAGACCCTATCCACTTTGTCAGACTTCCAGCCATGTCATTCCAGTCTGCTTTTAAAATGACTGGAGAGAGAATCCATCTTTTACAAGATCCAGAGACGTATAATTTATTTGATCGAGGAATTCGCGGTGGTCTCACATTTATAAATAGACATCAAATAAAATCAAAAATAGTAGATGATGATCAGATTCATCTAAACTACTATGACAAGAATAATTTATATGGTAGTTCACTATCCAAACCTCTACCTAACTCTGAGTTTAGCTGGCTAGGTGATAGTGAAATTCAACATTTCTCCAATCCTTCAAACATACTAGCTATTCCAGGTGATGGTGATTGGGGATATTATTTTGAGGTAGATCTTATCTATCCAAATAGTATTAAAAATAAAACCGTGGATTTTCCACTTGCGCCCGAATCAGGTGAAGTGACTGAAGATATGTTTTCGGACTTTATGAAACAATTTCATAAAGATTTAGAACGGAGTGGACAGCCCAAGTATAAGCCTTGCCGCAAACTTTTGCTTACTCAATTTGATGAAGAAAATTATCTAGTCCACTTTTCCATCTTACAATTTTATTTAGAAATGGGCATGATTTTAAAAACAGTTCACCGCATTATCAAATTAAGACAGAAAGCCTTTCTGAAACCATATATTGATAGTAACAGCCAGAAACGTGCACTAGCCCAAAATAATTTTGAAAATGATTTCTATAAATATAAGAACAATAGTCTTTTTGGTAAGACGATGGAGGATGTTAGAAAACGTATAAACTATAAACTTGTGAATCATATTGATAAATTTCAAAAGTTAGGGGCATCACCTCTCTTTATTGATAGAGATATTATAGATGATGAGTTGGTTGGTGTTAAAATGATAAAATCAGAAGTAGAGTTGTGCAAGCCCATCTACATTGGACAAGCTGTATTAGATTATTCCAAGCTTGAAATGTATCAACTCTTCTATAGAATATTAAAACCATGCCCTCTAATTAAAGACGTGCGTTTGCTGGGTGGTGATACAGACAGTTTCTTTTTACGTATCGCTGCTCAAAAAGATTTAAACTTCAATGAAATAGGAAAATCTTTAGAAAATTATTTTGATATGTCAAATTATCCTACAGATCACCCACTATACTCTACTAAAAATAAAGCAAAATTAGGATGCTTCAAAGATGAAATGGCAGGAAAGGAAATTAAGGAAATGATTCTTCTTCGTCCTAAAATGTATTCTATGAAACCAAAAGACTCCAGTGACAGTATTTAGCGCGCAAAAGGCATATCTAAATCGATTGTTGTAAATATGAAACATAGGGCATACAAGATGGCCTACATAAATAAGAACATAACGTTTGTCAACATGACCATCTTAAAATCAAAGACGCATTAGGTAAAAACTCATACATTTAGGAAGCGAGCACTTTCTGCGTGGGAGGATAAGAGGTGTCACATACCCTCCTCTCCTGCTACAGAGGTAGTAGATAAAGAAGTATGGTTAAGTTTTCACATTCAAGGGCTGAAATCAAATATTGATAAATTCAACGAGCGCGATAGTGGTCTGATTTTTGATGGCATGGAATCTGACAAGTTTAAAATTACTCTATTAGAAAATTACAGTGGACGAGGCTTCTTCAATCTTCCAAAAACGTTAAAAGATAAGAAAGCAGTCATTTCTATAGATTGTGAATCGCACTGTTTTAAGTATGCGGTTTTATCCATCCTCCACTATCATGATGTACAGAACAACCGTTTCCGTAAAACCAAATATCATCAATGGGAGAATGAATTGAAATTTGATGACTGCAATAGTGAAGATATGAAATGGAAAGATATAGAAAAATTTGAAAAATTAAATGAAATTAAAATAGTTGTTCACGTCTGGCAAAAAGGACTTAAAGGTGTACGCTACAACAAACATTCATCAACTTATGATCGTGTTGTCAACCTCTTGTTGGTATATGAGGATAGCAGTGAACAATGGCATTACTGCGGTATTCCAAATATTCATCGACTATATTCCCACTTAACATCCAGAAGGGGGAGCATTTCATATGTGACCGTTGTATGAGATCCTTCTGGTCAAAAGATAAATCTCAAACACATTATGAATGGTGTAAGCGAGGTAAATTGCAAATGGAACGCATGCCCAAAGTTAAAATCTTTTCATATAGAGAGAATGGTAGTGAATTAAGTCCTCTTCGTGTCATCTATGCTGACATCGAATGCTATATTGATGATAACATCCACAAGCCAGCCGTATCCTGTTATGAGGTATGGCATAATCATTTCCAAAATAAAAATAATAAAATGCACGTCTGGCAAGGTGAGGATTGTATACACAAATTCTTGCAATTCCTGGAAAGTGCTAGTAAATTTCAACTAAAATATGATAGTGAACTCTATCACAGATCATTAAATATCACAGCAGATGATCAGGTAAAACTTGAAAGTTGTAAAGTCTGCTCAAAATGTAATAAAACGTTTGATGAGGGTAAAATTAAGAAAGTTCGTGACCATGATCACATCACTGGTAAATTTAGAAACGCACTGTGTTCAAGATGCAATTTTTCTCTAAGAATGAAACGGCGCACTTTACCCGTAATTTTTCATAACCTTTAAGGCTATGACAGCCATATGATAATAAAAGGGGGTTAGGAAAAATGAAGGGGTGGTTGATGAATGTTATAGATCAAACGAGGGAAAAATTTATGTCCATGACAGCAAAAGTACCAGGTGATCAGACTAAAGAAAATAAGACAGTATACTTTGATATAAAATTTTTAGATTACTATCAATTCATGACTTCATCACTAGCATCTCTCGTTCAAAATCTTAAGTCTCTTCCACTAACTCAGAATTTGAAGAAACAATATCCTAACTTGACAGATGAAGTCATCACATGCAAAGGAGTGTTCCCATATGCATACTTTGACAACATTTCCAAACTTAGTAAGACTTCTTCCATCAATAGATAAATTTAAAAATGATTTGACTGGTATAGAATGTAAGGTAGAAGATTACAATCATGCTCAGGTTGCATGGACAAAATTTGACTGTCAAACGTTTAGCGATTGTATTATCGCCTATCTAAAATTAGATGTATTTTTGCTGGCTGATGTATTTCAGGAGTTTCGACGAGTGACATTAGAAGAAGATAAATTAGACCCTATTCACTTTGTCAGTCTTCCAGCCATGTCATTCCAGTCTGCTTTTAAAATGACTGGAGAGAGCATCCATCTTTTACAAGATCCAGAGACGTATAATTTATTTGATCGAGGAATTCGCGGTGGTCTCACATTTATAAATAGACATCAAATAAAATCAAAAATAGTAGATGATGATCAGATTCATCTAAAGTACTATGACAAGAATAATTTATATGGTAGTTCACTATCCAAACATCTACCTAACTCTGAGTTTAGCTGGCTAGGTGATAGTGAAATTCAACATTTCTCCAATCCTTCAAACATACTAGCTATTCCAGGTGATGGTGATTGGGGATATTATTTTGAGGTAGATCTTATCTATCCAAATAGTATTAAAAATAAAACCGTGGATTTTCCACTTGCGCCCGAATCAGGTGAAGTGACTGAAGATATGTTTTCGGACTTTATGAAACAATTTCATAAAGATTTAGAACGGAGTGGACAGCCCAAGTATAAGCCTTGCCGCAAACTTTTGCTTACTCAATTTGATGAAGAAAATTATCTAGTCCACTTTTCCATCTTAAAATTTTATTTAGAAATGGGCATGATTTTAAAAACAGTTCACCGCATTATCAAATTAAGACAGAAAGCCTTTCTGAAACCATACATTGATAGTAACAGCCAGAAACGTGCACTAGCCCAAAATAATTTTGAAAATGATTTCTATAAATATAAGAACAATAGTCTTTTTGGTAAGACGATGGAGGATGTTAGAAAACGTATAAACTATAAACTTGTGAATCATATTGATAAATTTCAAAAGTTAGGGGCATCACCTCTCTTTATTGATAGAGATATTATAGATGATGAGTTGGTTGGTGTTAAAATGATAAAATCAGAAGTAGAGTTGTGAAAGCCCATCTACATTGGACAAGCTGTATTAGATTATTCCAAGCTTGAAATGTATCAACTCTTCTATAGAATATTAAAACCATGCCCTCTAATTAAAGACGTGCGTTTGCTGGGTGGTGATACAGACAGTTTCTTTTTACGTATCGCTGCTCAAAAAGTTTTAAACTTCAATGAAATAGGAAAATCTTTAGAAAATTATTTTGATATGTCAAATTATCCTACAGATCACCCACTATACTCTACTAAAAATAAAGCAAAATTAGGATGCTTCAAAGATGAAATGGCAGGAAAGGAAATTAAGGAAATGATTCTTCTTCGTCCTAAAATGTATTCTATGAAACCAAAAGACTCCAGTGACAGTATTTAGCGCGCAAAAGGCATATCTAAATCGATTGTTGTAAATATGAAACATAGGGCATATAAGATGGCCTACATAAATAAGAACATAACGTTTGTCAACATGACCATCTTAAAATCAAAGACGCATTAGGTAAAAACTCATACATTTAGGAAGCGAGCACTTTCTGCGTGGGAGGATAAGAGGTGTTGGATAAGGCATAACATATCTCTTCCACATGGTCATCCTGATACAAACATATCACTAACCAAAAGAATTAAACTCACACTACCACATTCAGGAGATGTGTAAATCGATTCAGTCTCAAATCAGTATTTTGATGATGCTTTTGTTGACATTCATTGTTGTTTTATGTATCGCTTTAGATTTCACTTCCCTGTGAATATATGCCTACAGTCAGCCCGTTCCCCCTATATCTGTGAAAAGACTTTCATACACATACACTTCATACACATTTTTATTTCAATAAAGTTTTACAATGACTTCACTTTTTTTTCCGAAACACTTAAGTTACGAGGGATTTAGTATCTTTGACATGAATGCACTCTTGTAAACCATTGGTAATTTTGGTAGAAATAGAGGGTATAGTTTGTTTGATATCAGGGTAGTAGAAAATAGGTTGAAACATCTTCTCGACTATTCCATATAAAGCATCCTTATCATGAATATAATCACGTAAAATGTGTTCTTTTTCCTCGCCAACAGAAATAGGTAGAATCAAATCACTTTAAATGTAAAGGTGTTGTTCATGTTTATCAAGTGTCATTGGTATTCCTACACCAATCGTATGCGCAGCAGTAAACATATTTTGTAGCATTGAAAAACCAAAGACTTTTTTCAAATTTTTGCTCAATTGACATTGAATGTCATCACCCAGTTTCAGAACAACGCGTTGATTTTCAATTGAAAACAAAATGTGGTGTGTCTTTACATCATATTTACTTTTCATCACATGCTTCAACTTCTGTTGTATATAAGGATTTATTACATGAATGAAGCTTTCAACTGTTTGATATAGACGCGGCATTATATTGATAGCAACTTTAGATTCTTGATAAGACTGGTAAATTTTCTTGATGCGATCACCATAGATGTCCACCCACCATTCATCATTAACTGAATCAGCTTTAGTGTGATATTCATGAGAACCATACACCACACCGCTTCCAATAATAGGTGTTGGATGTCTTACAAAATGACGCAAGGTTGGAGAGAAATAAACTGTAAGTTTGTCATTATATTTCTGAATAACCAATTTATCTTTGTCCGCCATAATTTTCTCTCCATAATACTAATACTAGATCATCATCATTTAATTTACTTATTGCAATATGATTACATGATTTGATATAAGTCAATGTTGCCACTTGTTTACCATCAACTCTAGGGAGATAATTAAATTTCTTCAATAATGTTTCAGGAGTCATGTTTGTCTTTCTTGGCTTAATCACAATCTTCTTTACCAACGTCTTCTCATTTCTTGGAATAAGATCTACATAATAAGCTTCCTCTCGATATATTTACTGTTTATGACCACTTGGGTGGTAATTAACGTTATAATTATCACAGCTTGTTAAGGCGCTAGCGAGGTAACCTAAATCATTTCTTAAACTTGGACTTAAACCAACAATCCAATCTTTCTCAACTACATGATGTACATAATTATGATCATCATTGTGCGGAGTAAATTGGACAATATGTTCACACGCTTTATTCAGTAAATCATAAACGAATTTCTGATGTGATAGAAGATCTTTCTTCGGCCATTGTGGAATGCATACTCGGCAGCCCCTTTCACATTGGTAAGCAGCTGTGTGCCTCATATTAATAGTTATCGCCTGATAATCAAAAGTACAGACACAGTTACTGTGAACAAGTTGTGTGACCCCTACTTCCCACTCTCCATTCAGCTGGTGTATATTATCAATCGGAGTAGAAAAGATAACGGCTCGATTACTAGCAAATCTATTTGTTGCTACATTGCTAAGCAAAATATGGTAAAATGACATTTTTATATTCTGGTGATCTATCTATTACCAATTTGCATAACATCATGAAGACTTGGATTGTGGATTCTCAACAAAGCATCAAAGTTGATCGCAATGGAAACGTTCATTTCAAAAATTCTCATGGAAATACATCGAGAGGGATTACATTAACATGGCGAAAATTTTTTAATCTTAATGACATCATGAGGGATTTGGAATATTTTGAAACGCTAAAATTCATCTCTTTGGGAAATCAAGTTTGGCTTCAACATCACAGAAATGAAATTCAAATCTGTCATTCTGATTCCTCAATCTATTTTTCATTTCGCAAATACAATTAGGAAAAATATAAAAGATGGATACATCGCTCCATTATGTCATTTATTCGTCGAGAGTTCATCGCTTTGCTATGCAAATCTTAATCAGACACCACCTTCAACACAATGTTACGCTCCATCATGAAGAGTTGGAAATTAGATACCCTACAACATGTTGAGATTGATTATGATCAAAACGTTTATTTCAACGACTATACTGGAAATATGAGAAGAGTATTTGCTTTATCATATCGACATTTTCAATGCCTAAATCATATCATGAAGGACTTGAAATACTTCTATATGAAAAGACATTCACGCATAGGAAATCGCATATGGTTGCGACTCAACAAACAGCGAATTCAAATCTATCATTCCCAACTTTCTATCTGCTTCACACTTCATCAAGGTAGTTGGGAAAGTATAAAAGGAAGATACACCGCTCCATTTACTCATTTCTTCATCATGAGACGTCATCGTTACACCATCGTCAACATTCTCCGCCGCATCAGACTCTATACCAAAATCGACCTCACAACATTACATCAACAAATTCCAAACAGCAAGTATTACCCGGGTCGACCGCAAATGTTAGTGGTGAAGATGAGCAATTTACGGAACCTTCAACTCTTTCCAAATGGGACGGTACAGATTCTCGGCGCCCTTTCTCATTCATCGGCGCGGTTAATGCGCTTAGAACTGCAGAAGCTACTACGTCGGATATGGAAGAGGGAGAAGTGTCTGATGTCGAATCTGACTGTGAACAATATGGTGATCTCTACTCAATTGAGTGAAAATGTATCATTATTGAGTAAAATATATTAAATAATAATAACTAAACAAGTCTTTCAACGCACAAAATTATTATACAAATTATTAGTATAATAATTTTGTGCGTTGAAGGACTTGTTTAGTTATTATTATTTAATATATTTTACTCTATAATGCTTTCGAAGTCTTTCTTTGACAATTGTGTTAGAATAACAAAAACTTGAAAATGTATCGTTTTCGAAGATTCATAGCAGCAGCTACAATTTGTGTTATGAACCAGAACTTTTTCCTGCAGCTCTCATTAATTGTTGGAATCCTGTACATATTGCAATCTTTCACAACAGTAAAGTGATCATTACTGGACTGAAATCAGAAGTGCAAGCAGATACAATCCTAGACCGTTTAATCGAATATGTACATACCCAGCGGATTGTGAAATAAAAACAATTTTTATTCCAATATGATGATGTTTTATTTCAAATCATTATAGAACTTACAAATCATTTTTTCATTAGAAGATGGGTTACATGAAAACTTTTGAATAACAGATTTAAATCGACGTACATGCAAACGTTTTAAAATGAAGTACAATACGAAAGCACCACAAGATGATGAAAGTGGATGTTGTAGTATGCGCTCATTTCGTTGATATTGACGAGTATGTTTTCTCAACCACTGCTGTGTTGGTATATTTGGAGGTTGAGCAAGAGAGTCAAACAGTTGTCTTTTCCAATAAAGATAGCTTTCCAATGTTCACCTTCTAAATTCTGTGAATGAGTGTTCAATACAATAAAGATGGGATACTGTTTTACTGTAGTCGGTAAGGTATCTAGCGAGTAGACATTATCAAAAGCTTTCAACGTAGCTTCATCTGCATTACGCTGCACTTTAGTCTTAATATCGTCAGCATTCAACCAACTCATTAGCGATTATAGTGAAGAATCACGTCACGATACTTAGTTTTTTCAATACTTGAATCAAAAACTGCATAAATCAATACATTGATCGTCGCAGCTAGCCTTGTTTTAAACTCCAGATCCAAGCGAATGTTATGAGGAACGTTAGCTTGACGATAAGGTGCACTAATATCACTGTCGGCAGTCAAATCAAATGCATAAATAGTATAGCCATTTTTTAACTCTTTCATTGTGAGTCCGTTGGTGTCGTCTGTGTTGTAAAAGCCAAAGACATTCATGTAGTCAACATAGCTGCGCAAAAATTGATAAGAAGAGAAGTCTGGTCTATAGGGCGTCCAGGATGACTGACACCATTTACACGTAAAGCAATTTCGGTCAAACTGTTGTGTTTGAAGTTGAAAGGATTCTTCTTGATATTGCCAATGAATGCATCATTTTCAACCATTACTACCATTAGGAGTTTTTGTGCTTCTGATGGAAATAAACCATTTTTCATAAAACTCTTTTGATCTTTAGGAATAGTAAATGTGAGAAGCTTTGTATGTTGAATGGGATAAATAGCATTGCTACGGTTAAGACCCTCAACATGTCCTCTAATTACACTTGGATTAGCTACCACTCGACGAATGTATAGCATAAGATCTTCCACATGGATTTTAAAATTGACAACTTTAGCATATGCATTCAACAAAAATTCAGGCTTGTTCAATGTAAGTTTGACTAGCATGCTGGTATGACAGAGTAAAAACTTCGACTGTCTGAAGAAGTCAAGATTTAGTGGACCATATAGCTGACATACTTTACTATCTTTAATCAAAGCAGATCGCTTTACGAAACCAGTGTTTGTCTCACTATCAAATTGTGTTGCTTCATCTCTATACCATCCCATTGCTTCCATATGACTCTTTTGTGCTGACGGATGAAACTGTGATAGGGCATTGAAATATGCTTTATAGGGATAATCGCTTTGTCCACCTTCTACTTGTTGCCCTTCAATAGTTAGAGAAACATCACGAAATAGTGTTGCCAGCAGTAAATTGTTCAGACCAACTTTATGTGCATCATCGATGTTAGTACCATCTGCTTGCTGAATTCTGAACCGCACATCAACCATCGCATAACTTAAATCAATGTAGTCATCACTAACACCAGTGTGACGTCCGAATTTCTATTTGTTTATCTACAATAATCAAATGGACGTATGAGTTTGTTTAATATTGTACATTTTCAATTTTGCGAATATACACACTTTCGTGAACTGCGAACCACGGTGTTTTCTCTTACGGTCATGCGTCACAAAATGGTGGCAGCGCTATACCACGCCTAATCTATTTCGGGCTAACATTTTATTCCTTCTCTCTCTCATCGCTGATTCATCGAGACAATGGCTACTCCTACCGTTACTTCTGCCACGTCAGCTGATCCTCTAGTGGGAATGCAACACCCACAATTTCCTGCCAATCCGCGACGCGAAGATTGGACATTTTTCTTGCGTCAGTTTAACAATTATTGTTCGATTCAAAGCGTGAGTGTGTCACAGAAACCTGCTTTACTGGAGATGTGCCTGGGAAGAGATGGTTGCGATATTCTTGATGGACTCCCTACTCCTAAGACTAAATTTGACGACATTATTGATCGGATGAACGATTATTTCAAAGTAAATTCTTCAATTCTTATTCGACGCCGTGAATTTCTTCGTGCTGTACAAGGATTTGGTGAGAGTGTTGTAGAGTACGCTGGTAGACTGAGACGTTTAGCTGGTAGATGTGATTTTACTTCTGATAAAGAAAGTCTTTTGAGAGATGTTTTTGTGATAGGTCTGTTAGATTCTAGGCTTGTGGAACGTTTTTTAGCTGATGATCCGATTAGTCTTACATTTGATACAGCTGTGAGAAAAGCTGAAGCGTGGGTAACAGCTAGATCCGACAGTTCTAAACTAAACACTTCTGATAACAGAAGTCAGGTTTGCCAAGTTTCGCAAAAACACAATTGCAGTTCACTATCTCAGTCTCACACCTCTAATCAACAGAAACAGTCCTTGAAGAAGAAAAATACAACTTTTACGTCGAAATCCAATGCAAAAAGAATGTGCTATCGCTGTGGCTCAGCGGAGCATATGGCGAATTCTCCTGATTGTCCAGCAATATCTGCTAAATGCCCAACATGTCTGAAAATTGGTCATTATGCCCGAGTATGTAAGTCAAAAGTACCAGACAGAAATAGCCATAAATCCGAGAAAATTTCCCTTGTAACGTCAGAGGAAAATTTTAGTATATTTTCTGTTGACAATACTGATTCTGCGGAACGACTTCGCCGTACCGTAACGGTAAATGATGTTATAACTGAAGCAGTGGTAGATACAGGTGCTGTGGTTAATCTTTTGAGCTTTGATTTGTTTCAAAAGATGCAGTCAACTCTGAAAAAAGCTGATCTTGCTTTAGCGGTATGGGGAGGCGCGTCCTTGAATTGCATATGCAAGTGCACAGCAGCAGTTAGTTACAAGTCCAAATCGATTAACGCTGAATTTTACGTATGTTCGGAAGCAGGTCCAGTGCTCATGAGTTACCGGTTATGCAAGCAACTCGGAATTATCGATTGCAAAAATGATACAATGGTAATGAATACGTCGCATGACCAGGTTAGGTCCAACCCTAAACCTATTGATCCTTTCAAGATTCATTTGAAAGAATCTGCAGTTCCTAAATCTTTCCCGGCTCGCCGTTTGCCGATCGCATTGCATGAACCAGTGAAATCAAAATTGGAGGAAATGGTTAAAGACGGTACCATTGAAACGGTTTCTGATCCAAGTGAATGGTGTAGTCCGATCGTAGTAGCCTATAAAAAATCAGGTGATATTCGATTATGCGTAGATTTTAGGTATATGAATGAATCTATAAAACGACCAGAAATTCAAATGCCAACGAGCGAAGAAATCGCATCAAAAATCAAGTCTTCCAAGTTCTTTTCGAAGCTAGATTGCGCAAATGGACTTTGGCAGTTGCCAATACATGAAAGTTCAAAGCATTTATTAACATTCGCTACGCCGTTTGGTAGATTCCGGTTCAATAAACTTCCATTCGGTTTATCGGCATCCCCAGATATCTTTCAAAAATTCATGTATGATTTACTTTCCGATATCCCAGGATGTATATGCTTTATGGACGATATTCTTGTCTTCGCCGAGTCAATCGAAAGCTCGAAGAGCATAGTGGATAAAATACTCGATCGTTTCCAAACATATGGCTTAAAACTAAATGAGTCGAAGTGCGTTTACAATCAGAAATCAGTCGAATTTCTCGGGTACATATGGTCAGAGGAAGGTTTGAAAATATCCGATAAACATATTCATGATGTGATAAATGTCGATCCTCCTGCAGATCCTAACACACTACGTTCATTTCTAGGACTAGCGACATATGTCTGCTCTTGTAATATTCCTCATAGTAGCACGTTGTTACAACCTTTATGGGATCTTCTGAAGCCAGCTAAATATGAGTGGACTACTGAAGCACTTAATGCATTCTACACTCTCAAGGAAGCAATCAGAAACGTGAAATGCAGACAATTCTTCAGACCAGATTTACCGATAAAAGTGCAATCCGACGCTTCAGGAAGAGGGCTCGGGGCAGTATTACTTCAACAAGACAAAGTAATAATGTACGCATCACGACAGTTGACCGATGTTGAAACCCGCTACTCACAGGTAGAAAAAGAATGCCTAGCAGTTGTCTTCGCAGTTAACAGATTCAAATACTTTCTCCTGGCAAATGACTTCATAATACAGACTGACCATAAACCTCTTCTACAATTACGTTCAAAACCAATCGATTCACTGTCGCTGAGACTTCGTCGTTGGATATTGAGCTTACAGGGATTCTCGTTTAAGTTCGAATTTATACGAGGACAGGACAACATTCTAGCCGACGCTCTTTCTCGTAGTCCTGCTAATATGAGATCTAACAGCATTTCGGAAGATGAAACATGTGAAGCTTCGATATGTTTTTTACTGCGTTCCCTGCCTACAAACCTTAAACAGGTAGCTCAACACTCGACTATTGATGAGGAACTTAGTCAATTGAAAAGAGCAATCGATAGTGATTGGAGTTCGCCAACGGACAGAAAAAAACTCAGTTCGTATTACAGTATACGAGATGAGCTATCAGTAAAGCTGCAAGACGATCTGTTTATCCTCTGTAGAGGAGATGCTGTTATCATTCCTATTGATTTAAGGAAACAGCTATTAACTGAAATGCACCAGGGACATCTAGGTATCAACAAAATGAAAACTACAGCGAGAGCTATTTGGTTCTGGCCAGGTATGTCGAAACAAATTGAAGATCATGTAAGACATTGCGATGCATGTAATCGTTTGGGCAAGTCTGATTCTGCTCCTATGGCACCCGTAGCTGATAAAGAAGACACTCCTTGGGATGCTATAGCTTGCGACATTACAGGACCGAGTGAGGTAACGGACGGAAAGACGCTTCTAACGGCAATTGATTTACACTCGCGATATCCATTCGCCATTATTATACCGGATGCGTCATCCAGAAATATTGTTACGGAACTCCGACGACTGTTTGCTACATTCGGAATGCCAAAAAGGGTAATATCAGACAATGGTCGAGCATTCAGGTCAGTAGAATTTGAAGAGTTTTATCCCGGTGCGGAATTTCACATAATTACTCAGCGGTATATTATCCGCAATCTAATGGAACAGTGGAAAGGTTCCATGCTTCCCTAAAGAGCCGTTTTCAGAGAATGAAGCTCAGTCATCCAGAAAGTACGACGGAAGAAAGACTCCAAAGAGCTCTTTACGACATACGGTCTACCCCTAGCGAGAGTACTGGAGAAACACCACATTTCCGACTATTTGGGAGGACGATGAATACGACACTACCATCCCTCGATATTAATGTTTCGCCTACATGTCCCATTCGAAATCTTCGAGAGAAATATAAAAAGAAGAAAGGTATTCAGAAACATTTTGTTATAGATTCGCCGGTGTGGACACGTAACGGAAATAAAGGTAGCTTTCAAAAGGCAGGAATAGTCAGTGGTGTGCGAGGACCTTTCACGTATGAAATCACGTTCAAAAATGGCCTAAAATCGGTATGCAATCAGAGAAATATGAAACATCGGTATATGCAGGACGATCCGAGTGATGATGTTATTACTGATGAGGTGGACCCAATAACTACTGTACCGTCGACGGAAGATAGCGACTCAAGAAGTACTGGTGAACCATTACATACACATGCACATAACACACAAACAGAGATACGCAGATACCCACAACGAAACAGGAAAAAGACTCAATTTCTTCACGATTTTATTATAGATCCACGCTAGATGAATATTCAATAGGTGTTGATTCTGACTTAAGCTAGTATTTTCTTCAACTGTATGCAACTGTAGTTCTGTGTGAGTTGTGTCGAAGAAAAGACATTCTATGTCAATGCCAATATATGGACAACTTGTTTATCAGTGACATTCAACTGATATAATCATGCCTTTTCTGTGTCGTTGCAGTTGCGTCAATACTATATTTTTATCCTATTGTTTGATAAGGTTTGTGCATTCATCTAGTTTTTGAACAGTGTCGCAGAATCCGATTCATTGTACTCTACATGAAAATAAATTAATATGTTTGTGTCTACTGATGAATTTTGAAAGTCGCATATCGATAAGCGACAATACATTTGTGATTTAGTAATGTGATTCCATTCATGATTGCTTTCATTGATGCCCGCAAAATCGAGGTTTTCTTTCCAGAAGAGAGAAGATGTGACGTCCGAATTTATATTTGTTTATCTACAATAATCAGATGGACGTATGAGTTTGTTTAATATTGTACATTTTCAATTTTGCGAATATACACACTTTCGTGAACTGCGAACCACGGTGTTTTCTCTTACGGTCATGCGTCACAACCAGGAATGACAAATTCAATTGGACCAGTATTCTCAGCAGTTCGAGGATGATAATCTACAATACTTGAACTAAGAATATCTGTCTGTATCGCTTGTTGATCAAACAAACAAAAATTTGAAGTTTTGCACTCCATGATTAGAAGTTATGACAGCGTCGTCGTTTAGCACGTAATGAAGGATTAGAGCGCGCACGGCGTTTGCGTGAATGCCTTTTCTTAGATTTGCGTGAAGTTCGCCTCTTACCAGCTCCGCGCTGTTTTCTTTTTCTTCTAACATTCATTCGTTTAGGTGCTTTCTTTTGTCGATTACGAATTAAGGATTCCTGTAACGTTCTTAAACCGAATTCCCTCCCACGATTTAGTAAAGTACTCTTTATATTTTTTCCACTGGCAATATCATTGACAACATCACCAGCAAAGCCAACAGCATCACTTAAAACAGATCGCCTTAAAGATTTTCCGAAAGTAGATAAGAGAGGAGATACAACAGATTTCAGCGCGCCAAATATACTACCTCCACGTTGACGGCGAGCACCACTAAATTGCATCCGCGCCACTTACATAGGAGGGCTGTGAATAAAACGATGCAGTCGGATTCATTACTTAAATCTTGAACTCGCGAGTTATAGTTTTGCATAAATCACTTGCGATCACTTTGATGAAAAATGTCTGCACGACGCATCCAAGAGTTCATACTTGAAGGATAGCCGAGCCATTTAACAAGACACCAAGACAAGAATTCGCCTTGTCGTTTTTTGCAACGGATGATTTTCTCTACTAAATATGTTTCACTTTGAGTGACCAACTCAATCTCATCACGTCGAAAGCTACCATCAATTTCTTCATTATCGTAATCTTTCAACTTGTAAGTTGTTGGGGAGTCTTTTTTATTGATACTTGAAACTGTGAAAATTTCTTCTGTCCAATTCGGGAGATAACCTTTGGCAAAAACACTCTTCACTTTTGATATGCGAACTTTATCACCTATTTTCACATCACTTTTTGCATTATTACGCTTGCGTTGGAATGTTTCACGCACTCTATCTACGTTGTCAGCATTCACATCCGCTGGTGGTTCCGCTGTGGCGAAACTTGTCGCGCTAAAATTTCAAATTGACTTCTATCTCGTGGATTCTTAAAGATAGCGTAATAGTGCGTATTCAGGCTTCGTGTGCGGGCTTCTTTCCCATCAGGAAACAAATTTTGCGTGATATAGATTATAAAGCATCTTTTGTGATGTGCTGCGCGAGTGAACATATCTGTAACGTCTTTAGAATTCTTGCTTTCCTTCAATAGATCATCCAATACAACGACATCATTGGACTCTATCTTATCAGCTCGAATAATTCCTTCATTTCGAATAAAGTTACGACGTTGAAATTCCTGAAAGAGTAACGGCTGATATATATCATAACAACAAATAACTCGATTGATAGGTTCCCTAAACAATTATTTTCTTTTGTCTAGCAAATTCAGAGTGAAAACAGTTTTACCTGCATGGGATGGGCCTGATACAGTCAGAACTTTATCACATTGAAGTCTGAAATCCATTTCAATACTTTGAGATTCAACATTTGCATAATTAACGCTTACAGCCAAAGATCCTACCCAATACGTTGCCCACTACAGGAGCTAACACCGGAAGTATTGCTGAAAGGAAACCACCCTTTTGTGACAGACTTTTCCCCTTTCTTTGAAGGGTGATTTTAGGATTGGAGATGAATCGTAATTTTGTAGTATATCGCTTAAGTAACTTTCGTTGTTGTGGTGATAATTTCTTTGTCCTCAAACTTCTCACATGAGAAACAATTTCTCGAATAAATTTATCATTAGCATGTCGTATAGCATTATATCGCTGATCTCCTTTCATTCGTTGAAGAGCTCGAATGGCCTCAGAAAATTTTGAAGACTTTCGACTTTTACGTCTCGCCATTTTTCTCTTTACCATTGTCGCAACTTGAGTTTTCCATATTTGGATAGGTACTAACTTTTATGGCAGAAGTGACACTCAAAATATATCTCACATGGCTACTACATTGACAGAGTTAATACAGAACAGCAGCTGGAACAGCGTGGCTGAAAATGTATGCATCTCTCTCTTAAAGATTTTTTTTTCACCATCATCCTTTTTACATACATCACAACATATTTTCACTCCTTACTAACAACTTCTAAAGCAAGTCTTTTTGACGACATGAACTTGCTAGCCTTTTCTAAATAATAGACGCATGTACAGAAGGAATATACTTCGAGAGTAAGTAGACATAACTCGAAAACCAATTGTGCTACGATCAAGTACCATTGCATCTTTAAGTTTCTTTTATAGAAAAATGAATGTGAATATGTGAAATTGCTTCAATCACTAGACTGCTACCATGATGGTTAAATGCATCAAGACGTTGAGCAATTTTTCCCATATGTCTTTCAAATAATTCTTCAGGATTATCCACAACTTCCATTGAATAGGAAGCAAAGTGGAAGAAACGATCTTCTACCTCTTCTTTCCCAAAATGACTGAAATGAATTTTCGCAACTAATCGCGCCATTACAATTCTATTAAAAAACGTATCCATTAACTTCAAAAATAGTGTGCTAGTATCACCAATAACTGATTTCATGTTAATCTCATCTTTATGAAATGTTATCACATAATCTTGAATAGTCCCTTTTAAACTTTGGCTATAAAAAACGCAATGTTCCACAATCATTTCAGAAAGACATTGTCATCCTGCATCTATCCCTCCAATTGCATGAAAAACAGCAAGTCTTTACATAAAGCTTTAATTGAATGACTTCTTCAAGCATGCATTACAAATTTTGGGTTTGAAACAAATAAAATAGATACAGTTGGTAACTATCATACAGAGACCAATGAAAACTAAACCTTACTTTGGCAGTGTTGAGGTAAGGAGGAAAAGAACATTGATTATGAGTGTAACTACTACAACGAACATTTGAAATGGGAACACTCAGTTCCTTGAAACGTTTCGTAACTTCATGATAGTGTTGATTAACTCTACTATCCCAAGGTGGAAGTAGAATATCATTAATGACTAGATTAGGGAAAAGCTTTCTCTCCTTATAGGGATCATTACAAAAGATACGTACAACATTGAAGGCTGCTAGTCATCTTTTAAAGTCAATAAGAAGAGCACTTTCAATAGGAAGACCAAAGTCTTGTAAATATTGTTGATTAAGTCCATGAATATGTTTTCTCGCCCATCCATCAGCTTTGGGATCACATTTGGCATGACCTAACAATCTGATATGAGCAATTGTCCATGGCAATAGCACTGAGCTCCTGTACAGGTTCACCCTCACAATCCATAAAAATGATGGTGAATGACACTATAAAGAAAATTACATAGTTTTACTCATCGGATGAAAAATCCTACAACATATTACAATATGAAGAAGTGCATATTATGCATACTGTTCACGACAAAATACACAAATAACATGATGACAGCGAAGAAGTAAAATGTATCTGATAAGACCACGTCTACGACACTTAAAGCACATAAGCGAATTGCCATAAGGTAGAGATGGGAAAGGATTAGCGATTCTCCGTCTTTGATTTGCGTTTTCCGGCAACATTCTTCTCTGACTTGTGCTTCCCACCGCTCTCGTTGAGGATTTGATCAATAATGTTATTAACATCTGGCTGCTTCGGTATATATAAGATGGATTGAGTATGCATTGCTATAGAGGCCAATTTATTATCCTTATGATAACCATAATATAGTCCGCTTATTGTGAAACGAATATTCCAAGTGCCTTCTGCGAGCTCTTCACACCTGATGGGTGTTATTTGTTCTCCATCCTTTCGATAGTAAGAACACCAATGCGATAGTGGTAGAGAAAGTCGTTCACCTTCCCATATCTTTTTATATGGTGTATCCTTGTCATATCTTGCTCTCCACACTTCGTCAAGGGGAGTAGGGATATCCATATTTAGTGTCACAAATTCTTCAATAATGTCAAGCTGGCGACGTATGTATGGAGCTACAGGAATGATGACGTAGTCTCCATACTGATTCCTCTTCACACTCACGTCTGTGGAAGGGATCATTCCGGTTTCCAGCGCTATAGCATGATCGAAATAGCGTACGCCTTGTCTAAATTTACGCTGTAGGGGTGTAGGATTATGTACCTGTGTTGTTTCCTCCACCGGTCTCAACCGTAGATGGCCTGATTGTAGCGAACCTTGCACCGTCTGGACATCAGCATCTAGTCTAGTAAGTGATGTAGAAGCCTGAAAGCGGAAAGATGCGATTAGGTAAACACTCAAGAAAGGAGGTGGAGGGAAGTTTTCCAACTTACCATTCTAGTTGAAAAGTAGGATAGATGAGCTGAGAGAACGTACGTCCGTCACTTATACGATTCAAAAACAGAATGATTGTCACTCTAAAGTCTCATTATTTATAGAGAAATCCATGATTCTCATTAGATGATGATCCTCATTGGACAATAACATCAAGCTGATTCCAAATCTGGTCTCCGTTTACCACTCCGATGCTTCGTTTTGGCTCTACAGCCCAAAACCATCCCAAATTCGCCGTTAACTCTGTCGTTTTTCGGAAAAATGTCGAAAATTATTTCTCGCCGATTGAGCTGGAAATCATTCTACGGATGTAGAATTTGACGCTGATTCCAAATCTGGTCTCAGATCTGCCATTGGAGCAGCCGTTTAGACGCTAGAGACCAAAATATCCCAAATTCGCCGTTAACTCTGTCGTTTCTCGCCAATTTCCCAAATCTTAAATGGCGTCTCACATCTAAACGAAGACAGATATGAACAAGCCGTTTCTTTCACTGCATTTGTCTCACTCTTAGCTTTCAAACGGGCTATTGCACGACTTTCTACGATCTCTAGAACCAAAGTTGGAGGCAACGCTGCCGAGGGGGGGACGTCCCAAAAATTTTTTCTCTCCGATTACGCTGGAAACAACCTGCCTAACCCAAAATTACACGTAGATTCCTAATCTGCCCTCCGTTTTCCCATCCCATGCTTCGGTTTGGCTCTAAAGCCCAAAACCATCCCAAATTCGCCGTTAACTCTGTCGTTTTACCAACCTGGTCGGCCGCCAAAGTCAACCTGCACGGCCAACCAAGAGTTTCTCCCGAGGGGGGGGGGGCGCTGTGTTTATTGTGGAGGTTTGGTTACTACTAACATATATTTGGGATCTCGAAACTTATCCAAATCCTCGTTGTTCAACAGCTCATCCTATTCCTTATGCTTTAGGAACTATCAATTTCAATAAATTTATATGTTGTTTACCAAAGCAAAGATTGAAAGAATTAGACACACGTTTGTTAAGTGATATGCTTAAAATTAAACAATCAAAAGATGAAAATGAAATTAAAAAACTTAAGAAACAAATTAATGAGTATAATAATTTAACTGAAACAGAATTTAATAAACTGAAACGTTGTGTGAAAATATTTACAAGAACTGATGAATGTCCGATACATCAATTTTTTAAAAGTCTTGGAGAATTTAATTATTCGAAAGTAACTTTAATAGCTCACAATTCATCAGGCTTTGATTCCTATTTTCCGATAAAATCTAATTTTAAATTAATTAAAGCACCACTTAAAACTTCAAGAGGAATATTAACTGCTTCATTGCAAAATCCTTATACAACTACAAGTGTTAGTAAATATATTCAAAGATCCTTTCGATTTAAAAGCAATATTAAAAAATCATCACCTCGAGGTACACTAGCACTACAAACTATTGTAATGAAATGTAGCTATCAACATGTAAAAACAAGTCTTTCTAAATGGTGTGAGAATTTTAAAATTCCTACCAATGTGTGTAAAATAAAATATGAAATTGGAGAAATAGCACATGATAATTTTAAAGAAAAAGAAAATTAATGGAAACCATCTTTATTTAATGATATTCTTTCCTTAGCATTTTGTATCTTCAAATATAATAATGTTATGCAAGATTTAGTTGGAGAAGACATAACTACTAATTTAACATCCTCTGCTTTAACCTTCAATGGTTGGATGAAGAGTGTACAAATAATAATACAGAAAATAACAATATAGAAAATAACAATACAGAAAATAAAATACATTCTCATACTGATTTATGGGCTAGGAATTATATTAGAAAATCTGTTAAATGTGGAAGAGTTTCAGCAAATATAAGACATTACATATCTCCATTTTGTAACATCGTGATACCAATATTACAACAGTATTTACCTGGAAAAAATTTAATAGATTTAATGAAAGAGTATAATCAGTTAAAAGACAAGAATTCTCTTTGTAAAGAAATTTCACATCAATTCCGTACACAACATAATGAATTCTTAATGGGTTTTGATGCAACATCTTGATATCCATCAGCTATGTATGATGAAAATTCAGAATACCCTAAATCTGAATCAGCTAGAAAATTTAGACAAGATGAAGAACGAGTGATATTAAATCAATTTAATACTCAAACATTTAGACCTAAAACTGGAATATTCACAGTTGCGTTTCAATATCCGAATGATATGTTTTTCCAACCAGTTCCTATAAAAAATAAAGTTAAAAATCAAAATAATAATTCTCATGTAAAAGTAATCAGGTTTAGGAATGGTATATGTTATTATGTATTAATTTCTGTAGACATGCAAGAAATTGTTGGATGTGGTGGAACAATCTTATCTATTAAAGATGGTATAATCTATGAAGAAAATTATCACGTTTCACCATTTCGAAAAAATATTGAAAAACTTTCTAATTTGAGAAAAATATATCAAACAGAAGGAAACACTGTAGGCGATGAGTTAATTAAATTATTGATGAATTCGCTATATGGCAAAACTGTACAAAAAGATATAACCACTATATATCATTTATGGAATGAAAGTACATTGAAAAAAATTTACTCAAGAATTAAAAGATTATGAAAAAATAAATGATGAACAATTCTTAGCGAAAGTAGAAATGGAAAATGATGAATTTCTTAAAGCCATTATTCAAAACGAATCTACATCATTCATGCCATCACATTTAGGTTCTTTTATTCTTTCTCACTCTAGAAGAATTATGAATAATTTTATTTTAGAAATTAATGGTTTCAAAGAAAAATACATATATCATACAGATACTGATTCAATATACATTTCTAATGAACTCTTCAATAAATTAGATGCTGCTGGATATGTTGGGGGAGAATTGTGTCTAGGAAAAAATGATTATGGAAGTGGCGGAATTATTTTTGCACTATTTATTGCACCTAAAGTAAAATATTGTATTACTGTAGGTGAACAAGGAAGACTCAGTGAAAAGAAAACATTTAAAGGATATTCACAAAATAAAGTAAAAGTAGAAGATTTTCTAAAATTATATTCTGATGAAACATTATCGACTACAGTTAATAAACCATGGAAAAAATCTTTAGAAACTGGCATTACTATTTCTGATAAAAATAATAACACTGAAGAAAAAAGATTTTCTGGTCAAATAAATATTCTTAAACGTCAAGCAACTGATGAATATGGCATTATGTTACCTCATGATGGAGAAGATATACATGGCGAAATATTTCAAAAAATCTTCAATGAGTGTAATTTAAGTGATGATGATGACACGTGGGAATAATAATATTTTTTTTATTACATATAAAAATTTTATTACATATGAAAATTTTATTACATACAAAAATTTATTACATCTAAAAATTCTATTACATCTAAAAATTTAATTATATATAAAATTCTATTACATCTAAAAATTTTTATAATTAATTAATTATGGCATTCACACCTTCTATTATTGGTTTTAAATCATTCATTGTATTTTTTACTTCATCTAATGTAGATTTAGCTTCATATATTATTGGTTTTGCTTTTTTAATGCATTTCTTACATCATTCATTGTATTTTTTGCTTCATCTAATGTAGATTTAGCTTCATATATTATTGGTTTTGCTTTTTTTAATGCATTTCTTACATCATCAATTCCAGATTTTAAACATTTTAAAGTATCATTATTTGTTAATGTTGGATTGATTGATCAGTCTTGTAACTGACTATTGTGATTGGCTGATGAGTCACAGCACAGGCAGTCACGCTGTGCGCACTTGTATTGTAAATAAATCACAACTTGTCTGCAAGCGCTTGTTCTTGGTCTTACACTGGCGTCGCTCTGAGCTGCAATGTTGCCGATACTCGATAAAGACACTGATTATGTTGTTTGGATGCGACAATTCAATAGCTACTGTACCTTGAAGGGAATTTCCGATGATTCCAAGATGCTTAGCATATTGCCTATCTTTGTGCATCCCGATATTCTTGTTCATGCTAACTGGGACCGTCGGGCAACATTGAAAAGTGCTCTGGATTACATCAAAACTGCGTGGGAAACTGTGAATCGGCCATCCAATCCAATTGTCAACTTCGAAAGTATAGTGTTCAGTGACAACATCTACGAACTCAAGCGCTCATCGAGAAAGCTGCCATTTACATCAATGCCAGCGAGGAAACCATGTGCCGAAAATTCATCTCGTTGCTTCCACCGGAGTTGGAGATGGCTGCTTATCAGTTTGCAGGAGATCTCACAAAGTCGAAATTATCTAAAGTTGTGGATCACATCGCAAAGCTTCCAGTTCGGCGGGCATCCGGATCATTGTCAGCGCATGTGCCCAACACCTCTGCTGTTCATCCTTCAAAGACCCAGATGAATAGCGGCCCGAGAAGATCTCAATCTTTTGCAAATGATCGTCGAAATCAGAATTTCCGGTGTTATAATTGCGGTGAACCGAATCAACTAGCACGCAACTGCTTGGCCCCAAGGGCTACCTGCTCATCGTGTGGCGGTAAACACATCGTCTCTATGTGCCCTTCTTCAAAAAACGCCAATCAGAGTCAAAAGTAGGCGGTGCTTTTGACTCAAACAACGTGCGGAACTACATCGTCGATGCAGAAGTTTTGGGTAAGACTGTGCCATGTTGCCTCATAGACTCGGGGTCTCCGTACTCCTTTATCAGACCAAGCCTGTTGTCAAAGGCTGTGTTGGACTGTTCGGGGAAGAGTAGAATTTCATTCAGTGCTGTTAGTGGAAGTGATCATTATACTATTGATACTACTTGCGTAGTAACGTTTTCGATAGACTCTTTCGAATTTACCCATAAATTCTATTTGTTTGAAGAATGTAATTTCCCAATCTTGGTGGCCACTGATTTCCTGTATGCGAACGGATTCATCCTCAATTTTGACGACAACACCATTCGGTACAAGGGTCACGAAATTCCCCATCGTAATGTGCCTACCTGTATTAATTGTGTCTCGGTCAATGATCTGGTCGTCCGTTCGTGTTCATGCAACTGTGTCACTATCAATAATTTTGATTTTGATATCAACAAGGAGTTGAATTTAAGTGAGCAAAACAAAATTGACAAATTGATTCGTGAATTCGCTGACTGTTTTTCTTTTTCCGTAAGTGATTATGGTCGCACCAGTTTAGTCAAGCATACCACCGAACTAAATGACTCTACTCCTCATAAAATCCGCCCCTATCGTCAGCCTCAGTGTGCCAAAGAAAATATTCAAACCGCTATCTCCTCCATGATAAACAACGGTATTATTCGAGAGAGTAATTCAGCTTATTGTTCGCCTTTCTTCCTTGTACAGAAGAAGACTTCCGGGAATCAGCCACCGAAGTATCGTTTCGTTGTTGATAATCGGCGCCTCAATAAGAAGACAATTGTTGATTATTTCCCGATCCCATTAGTTACTGAACTGTTGGAAGGTCTTCACGGAGCTTCTTACTACACGAAACTGGATATGGCTTCAGGGTTCTGGCAGATTGAGCTACCGGAACAATCCAAGCACCTTACTGCATTCCAAGCAAACAATTCATTGTATGAATTCAATGTCCTACCGTTCGGACTTAAGAACGCGAGTGCCAGTTTTCAGCGACTCTTACAGACTATTTTTGCCGATTTGAACATCTTGCCTTATGTTGACGATATCATTATTGCTTCTAAAAGCTTTGGAGATCATATGCAGACGATACGAAATGTCTTCTGGCGACTTCGAAAATCTGGTCTCAAGTTGAATCCCGTCAAATGCCATTTTGCAGATCCTTCTATCATTTACCTTGGACATCTGGTGAGCAAAGACGCTATTCGGCCTGACCCTGAAAAGGTTGACCGTCTAAAATGTATGCGTGTCCCGTCAAGCAAGAAAGAATTGAAAGCCTTTTGTGGCTTCGTATCGTACTTATCGAAATTCGTGAAAAACTTCTCGAGCATTATGAAGCCCCTTTTCGAAGCTCAGAATAAGCCACATTTCAACTGGAGCGAAGAATGCCAACAGTCGTTTGATTACATTGTTTCTCATTTGTCGAATGATGTCATGCTTAGATATCCTGACTATGAAAAAGAGTTCTTTATTGATGTTGACGCAAGCAACTACGCCATCGCAGGTGTCTTATATCAGTCTCGTGGGCCTATCGCATTTTACAGTCGTGTTTTGAATTCTGCAGAAACTAACTATTCAACTACAGACCGAGAATTCTTAGCGCTAATGAACACCATTCAGCATTTCCGCTCGTACGTCCTCGGAAGAAAATTCAAAGTTTTCTCGGACCACAAGCCCTTAAGCTTCATGCTATCCGGCACTCCTGCAAATTCACGACATGCAAGGTACCTGATCATTCTGGAAGATTACAACTTCGACATTGAGTATAAAAAAGGTATCGAAAACGTTGCTGCCGATACTTTGAGTCGGCTAACTACATGTACTTCTCAATGCCGCGAAGCGACGAGTGCAGTCTTTGTTGAAGACAGTGAAAAATGGATAACGAAGCAAAATGACGACAGCTATATCCAGTCTATCAAACAATTGAGAAGTGCAGGACGACACAAGGATGGTTTCGCAATGGATAGTGAAAATATCCTCTGCTACTATGGTAAGAGAGTGGTCCCTGAATCAGAACAAAGCTGTATTATCGACATGTATCATCACAACGGATACCAAGGTTTCTGCTTCCAAGGTGCGAGAATCTGTTCTGGGAGCCGGTTATTGGTTCCCATTCATGTGCTCTAAAATTGCAAAGCACATCACCGGGTGCCGCAACTGTGTCTCTAAATCTGGTTCTGGATTCACCAAAAACAACATTTGCCTGCCCAAGTCTCCTCTGGTCGAGCCATTCGAATTTCTATCGATAGACTTGGTTGGTCCGCTGCCAGTACAACGCTCATCATACCGATACGTACTTACCATGATCGACCACAGCACCCGCTGGCTTGAGGCTGTTGCTCTTCGCAACTGCTCAGCCTCAGATTGTGCTCAAGCTATTCTCAAGACTTGGATCTACCGCTACGGCCCCCCTGCAGTTCTACATTCTGACAAAGGACCGCAGTTTACTATTTCTGTTTTGCAGAAATTGACCCAAGCTCACAATATCCGTCAATCGCATTCTACTCCTCATCACCCGAAAGGGAATTCTATTGTCGAAAGGGTTCACAGAACGTTGAAGGATCGCCTTATTTCTGCAGGTGGTTCTTGGGTCGATCATTTGCCTTCTTCTGTGTACAACATCAACCGCTCTACTTCCTCTGCAACCGGTCAAGCACCTCTCAAGCTGGTTTTTGGACGCTCTGGGATGGTCAGCGAAGATTGTCCCTCTCGTGAACGCTTCAAAAGTACTGTAAGTTACTCAGGTCCTCGTGGAATGATCATGTCAGTGTTCGCATTCCCCAACCTGGGCCCCTAGCACCGAAGTATTCTGGACATTTTCGTGTGACTGGTAGACCATCTCCCAACGTTGCATTATTAGAAGATGGCTCTATTCATAATGTTCGTCGTCTTCGTTTGATACGTTAATTATAATTGTGTAATTTTTATGTATTTTTTGAGATGGGGATGGTGTTGGATTGATTGATCAGTCTTGTAACTGACTATTGTGATTGGCTGATGAGTCACAGCACAGGCAGTCACGCTGTGCGCACTTGTATTGTCAATATTCTTGGTCTTACAGTTAATCTGTTAGGTATTGCTATACCAAATTTTGCATTTAAATAATGATCGAAATAAAAATAAAATGTTTCGGGAATAATTGTTAGTGGTACATTTGCTTCATTTTCTAAAAAGATAATTATTTCTTCTATGGCTTCAGGTGATAATTTTTTTACTTTCGAATAAATGCTAATACCGAAATCTGGAGTAGTATGATATATTTCATGTTCTGTATCTACTAATACATCTAAATCTTTATCATATACTTGCATTTGCTCAACTATAGTATTAACCCGTATCATTCCATATTTAATATGTGTATAATCTGATAAAGGCATAGATATTTTATAATTTTTCTTGATATCCTCAAAGAATGCTGTATTATTTTGTGTAGTTGCATAAAAAGTTTCAACGTTTTCTCTAATCTTATTATCTACATCACAAGCTTTATGAGCTAATACAACTATTCGTATATGATTATGTCGACCATTTGTAAATATTTCTGACATGTTCTTTTGCTTTGCTAAACTTGCAACATCATCTAAAATTAATAAAGAGTTCTGTTCTGGAGTTCCAGCAAAACTACTCATATCTTCTAACATATCTAACTCACTCTGATCATGAACATTTGAAAATTTTTTCCGCTCATCCTTATGCATACAAAAAATATGTACATCTGTTTCATTCTTATAATGTTCGTTTATGAATTTTTTAATAAATGTAGTCTTACCACTTCCAGTTTTACCTTAAACAATGAAATGTAAGTTCTCTTGATTCAATCTACCTTGCGGAATATGTTTTTTATCCGCTGCTTCTCTCCATCCTTGAAAATTTTTCATTTCTTGTTTATAAAAATTTATCCTCTTTTATTCTTCTGTTTGAAAGAAACCTAATTTATTTAAAAAACAATAGAAAAAATATAAAAGAAAAACTATAAAAAATAATTTTTATACAATGAAATTTCATAAAATTCCAAAGACGTGTAAGATCTGAGAGAAGTACTTTTAGTGGACTAGCATTTGGAAAAATTTTTTTTTCGGTGAACTTCCTAAATAGTTTTTATTCAGAATATATTTATTCGGAAGATTATTAAGATTTTCTAAATAAATATCATTCGGTAGATAAGGCATATCTTGAAAATTATCATTTTTTAAAAAATCATCCATATTATAATTTAATCAATTATTGGACGCATGACCACTACGACGACTTTTATTGCTGCGAGTACTTTTATTACGAGTACTTTTATTACTTCGATTACTACGATTATTTGGAATATTTTCATAATCATTAGTTAATATAGGAGAATATATTTCTTCTAAATTTTCTTTTTCCATTTTTTTCTTTTTTATTAAAAAATTTTTATCATATAAAAAAATTAATTATTTAAAACTTTAATTCCGGACTCATTCTTACACTCTATTGAGTATTAAATACCTCTGTAGGACCTCCGGAACACTTCGGAATTTTTGTTCCTATACTCAAAAGAAGTATGTCCGAAGCTCCCTCTCTTCCGGAATACTTAAGACTCTTTTGAGTATAAATTAATTATTTTTTTATATCTAGAATTATTTTAATATAAATAAAAAATTATGTTAGTATAAATCAACAAAATTTATTTAAGTATAAACAAATAAAAATTATTTTATATCTAAAAATTATTATTCATATTTAAATTAGGACAAAGTGTTACATGTCTTGGAAAATTTTTATTCAATATAATTTTTTGACAACCTCTACAATTTACTTTTCTTTTAAACAATCCTTACACTGGTATTTACTATCATGGAACTCTGTCTTAGGTTTCATAATTTGACAATTTGTACATTGTCTTGTAGAATTGATACAAGAATTATAATGATTAGTAATCCCTTGACTTGTAGAATATTTATTACAATTACGACATAGATGATCTTTCATTGTATCTTTTTTAGTATCCTCTGGTTGTTCACATAATTTAAATGACGTGCAAAATTTTTAGACGTTATATTTTTACTACAACTAGAACATTGTTTTGTATTATATTCCATGGATTTCCTGGATTCCACAGATTGAATAATTTTATTTTTTTTGAGGCATATGAACTTCTTCCTGATTTTGATCTACATGATTATTTTGGACTACGTTATTTTTTCTAGCTGTATAAAGATTTTGTCCGTGTTGAGCTATAAACAAATGTTGTAATTGTTGAATATTTGTCGTAGGTTGAATATTTTGCCCTGGTTGAATATTTTGTTGATATTGTTCCATATGTTTACCGCATGGTGTGTTTTTCATATGAGAATATAATAACGCTTGATTCGTAAAACGCATTTTACAAATTTGACACATTTGACACATTTCCATTTTTTATTTTTATGTGAGAAAAAATTACTTTTTTATTGTTTTAAAAGTGATGTTACCAAATGTTGGTGGAGGTGCATACATCCCGAATAATCGTGAATCAGAAATAGAAATAGAAAATTATATCATGAAAACTGGAGACGTTTTATCTGGTCCATTACATCTTTCTATTCTTCCACAACAAAATACAGAGTTAACGAATAAACAATATGTTGATACACAAATCAATGACTTAAAAGAAAAATATATAGATCATGTTTTGGTTCCACTGATGAATGAATTAAAGTTGCTAAAACTTAATGACAAATCATTAAACGAAAAATTATTAAAACTTGATAAAAAGGATAGAGAGCTAGAAGTAAATACAGCAAAACTTTTCAAAAGAATTTCAGAACAATCAAAAGTTTTAATATTACTTTCCATAAAGTTAAAATCTGCAGTTATTAAAAATAAACCGCAGATAAAATTTTTGAAAGAACAATTAAAAGATGAAATAGAAAAACTTCCTGAAAGAATTTTTAAAAAAATTTAAATAATTTACAAACTACATTCCAAAACACCGTGAATTAATTAAGTTCTAAAATTACTCAACAAAATAAAAGAATAAATCATTTGATAAATGTAGTAAAAGCAATTAATCAAAAAGTCGAACAAGTAAAAAGTATAAAAATTAATTTAGAAAATGAATTAAAGAAAAATTTGCAAGAAAAATCTAAAGAGAATAAAGAACAATTAGATGCTGTTAAAAAGCTGTTAGATGTTCTGAAAATTAAGTTGAATGCTTTGAAAACAGATTTTAAAAAAGTGAAAAAAAAATTAGAAGTGAATGAAAAAGAAATGAAAACTCGTCATACCCTACTTGATGCATTGATTAAAGTACAAACTCAAGTTAATAGAGTAATTCGCCGGTTATTAAAAAACAAAACTTTGTTTCCTACAGTAAAACAACAAACTTAAATTTTAACCTAAAAAATGCCTATAATCTATAAACACAATCTTAAAAATTTTGCTTCAAATCAAAAAATTGCACATGAACTATCCATGAAATCTGTTTACCATTATAACAATGTAGACATAGTTCAAAAAGAAGGAGATGGAATATTTTCTGGTATAGGAAGTATCGTTAATGTTATTAAAAATAATAAAGATTACATCAGCTGCAAAAGGAGCAGCTGCTATAGGTAGTACAGCTAGTGCAATATCAAATGCTGTTAAGTCTCAAAACGAATTAAAACAACTGGAAACTATTCGTAAACTTAAGAATGATTCTGAAGAACTAAAAATATTTAAAAAAACTCTCAGAGGAAACAAAAAACAAAATTGCAAACATAGCAGCTGATAGTAAACATGAGGAAAATAAACAAGTTAAGAAATCAGTTGAAGAAATAAGAGGTAATGGTTTAGCAAAATTCTAAAATATATTCTAAGAAAGAATCTTATGAAAAAATATTTTTTAAAAATTCTAAAACATATCCAAAAAATGAATCCTAAGAAATTATTTTTTTGAGAAAAAACAAAAAAGTCAAATTATTTTTTATAAAAATGTGTTGCCTGATTGAAAGTAAATTTAAATTCGACGATCCTCCGTTCGTCAGTTATAATCAAAAAAAGAATGACTATGTAAGAATTGCTATGAATTCCGGATCTTCTAGTTGAATAAATACTGGAGGAGATTTAATCTTTGAAGTTGACAATCAACAAAGTTATTTATATTTACCTGATTCCTTTTTACACTGTGAATATTCTTTATATAGTGATGCCAATTTTACAACACCATTACCAGATACCGATAATATTGCATTAGAGAATAATTTCTTTCCAAGATTATTTACGCAAATGCGTTTAGATGTTTCAACACAAAATGTAGAAACAATAAGTGATTCACCAGGTGTAATTGATTCAATGCTTAGATTTGTAACAATAGGCGAAAATAAAAAAAATTGAAGGATGGTTTCCAGATAATAATGATGGAGCAATTGTAAATGATTTAACTCACGCTAGAACAGATGCAGCAGGAATTACTAACTTTTCAAAGAAATGATGCTCCAAGTTTTGATAAGAACAACAATTTTTCCATATTAACACAATTCGAAGTTTATAAGTTGCTTTAAATCAAACCCGATAGCCTATTGATCCATTAAGATTCGATGATACCAATAATCAATTTATGGAAGGATATGATGCTTATAGAAATCTTTGTATAGAATTTGGAGTTGAACCACAATTAACTTCTGGAGATTGGAGACATTTATATCATATTTTCTGTTTCGATTTAAGTGCACAATCTGAAGATATTGCTAAAAATGGTTGCGATGTAACAATTAATATTGAAAAGAAAGATTCCACAACTTCATTAATGGCTTATGGTTTACTGCTAGAAGATGTAAAATATTCTATTGAAATTCTTAATGGAAAGATGGTTAGGATTGGTTAAGTAAAATTTTTGGTGACCTCAAATTTGTTCTTAACTTACAATTTTTTATTAAAAATGTCGCAAGCGAAAAGTAATAATAAAACTGTTGAATTAAAACTACGTAACATTGTTGACAAAAATACACCTAAAACTATTACTATTGATAAAAAGAAATATTACATAAGTAAAACAATGATAGAGAATATTAAATTACAAGAAGAAAAGAATGGGGGTAGTCTACCATTAATTCCTCTAATAATAGGAGGTTTAGCACCAGCAGGAAGTGTAGCAGGTGGAGCGGCTGGTATTGCTCAAGTAGTAAATAAAAATAAATCAGAGAAGGCAGCATTAGAAGAACAAAAACGACATAATAAAGAGTTGGAGAAAGTTGCTAGGGGTGAGGGAGTAGTAGATAATTTTATTAGTAAATTAAATTTAGTTGACGAAGAAAAATGAGTTCCTAAAAGCATTCTACATAATGTTGATGATTTAATAGAAATAAAAGAAACCAAAGATGGTTCTGGAATACATCTAAGTCCTATTATGATTAGATGAATATATTGCTATAAATATATTGTTATAAATATTTTTTTATCATCTTTAAAATGTATTCCAACAATTCTACAAGTTCGACAATATCTGCAAATTCCATCAATTCCGAAAATTTAATTAAATTAAAATTGCTAATTTCAATTTATTGAATTATCTGTTAAACGTACATAAACCCTCAAATTGTCAGAGTTACGGAGGTAGCGACATACAAAAAACATTAGAAAACTTTCCTGGATTTATTTGGAGTAAATATTCAAAAGGAAAACATTCACCTGGACATAATTTTACTGGACCCGGTACAAGATTAGATTCAAGATTAAACGATGATAATACACCTAGAGAAAATAGTAAACTAATAAACAGAGTTGATGCAGTAGCTTATAGACACGATTTAGCTTATCGAAATCATGACCTAAAATCTCGTCATGAATCTGATAGAAAAATGATAGAAGAATTAGATAATATTCAAAATCCTTCCTTTACAGAAAAATTGAAAGAATGTTTGTTAAAAAATCTTTACAAGCTAAAATATTGTTCGGTCAGGGTTTAGATGAAACTTACGCGTCTGAAATTCATAAGGAATACAGAAAACCAAAATATCTATTGAAAGTAAAAGTGTTTAATAAATATGATATTTGGAGCGCTGATCTTATTCATATGCCGAATGAAAGGAATTATAAGTATACTTTAACAATCATTGATTTATATACTAGATATGCTTGGGTGAAACCATTCGAAAATAAAAGTGGTTTAACAGTTACTTATGCGTTTGAAGAAATCTTTAAGGAAAGTAATAGAAAACCAAGGAAATTATTCGTTGATAAAGGATCTGAATTTTATAATAGAAATGTTAAACCACTATTTGAAACCGTTTATTCCACTGCAAATGCTGGAAAAGCCGTAGTAATAGAAAGGTTTAATAGAACGCTAAGAAGTAAATTGTTAAGGAAATTTACAGAACAAGGTAATCAGAAATGGTTGAAGATATTACCAGGAATTGTTGAGGATTATAATAATAAGATCGATTCAGGTATTGAGGAAACTCCGAAGAATGCTTCTAACGATCCAGATTTAATAAGAAAGAAGGTACTTGAAAATAATTATGAGAATGAAAGCAATACTAATTTACAGAAACGTAAGCCGAAATTTAAGATTGGAGATAGAGTGATAATATTCAAGTATAAAAATAAATTTGAAGAAGGTTTTGTAGGTTATTGGATCAAAGAGATATTTGAAGTTTGTAAAATAAATCAAACCTATCCAATTACTTATGAAATTAAAGATTTAGATAATGAGGAAATAAAGGGTAGATTTTATGAAAATGAATTACAAAAGACAGACCTTTAGCTTTAGCTTGAATTATAATTGTTCAATTCTAACATAATATCAAGAAATGGTACTCCTTTTTGCAATTTATATAAAACATAAATACATAATTGTCCACAGTAAGTAGTTCTTGGTTTTTGAATTTGAAATGTATTATAAATTCCATTTCCAAGTATTTCTTTTACTTCATTTGTAGGGGGAAGTCCGTATGAGTCAAAATAAAAATTCTGTTGATGATTTGTAACATCTGCAGACCAATGAATGCCTTTTTGTTCTGATGTGTGAAGATTTGTCACAAAATTCAATTGAGGTACATTGTTGATCAATTGTAATTCATCTCCCATTAGGACGTGAAAGTTTTTTTATTCCTAATTGATTAGCGATTTTCTTTAGGTCGAAATTCGTTGTTGTTTGTTTGCCGCATAATTTTAAGAACTCGGTTATGCTAGACATTTTATAATAAAAAAATTCTTATAGGGACCCCTACCGGAGAAGAGAAGTGAGAAGGGGGGGATTGAGTTGAAAACTGTCGCATAATGATGACTTTCCTTACTACTTATTCGATTTGAAATGATTATATTATAATTATTCTCAAATTCTAATCTACATTGTTTAACATATAGATCTTTTCATGAACTTCTCAAAATGAATTAGAAAAAACTGAGCTTTGGATAGTTCTTCAATCACTGTCTGCTTTTCAGATTTAATTGACCACAAAATCATTTGTCTTGAATAGCTTAGAATTGTGAAATAACTTTGTAGACTATCTAAACACTCCTTTAGAGAAGAACTTCATTCGTTAATAAAAGTGTTTGTTTAAAAATTGCTATAACAACAATTTCATATATTGTCGATACCCTTATGTGTTCTGAATTCACAAGAAGAATTGCTTTTTATTGTTACCCTTATGTGTTCTGAATTCACAAGAAAAATTGCTTTCTATCGATAGCCTTATGCGTTCTGAATTCACAATAGAAGGTGCTTTTAATCAATACATGCGGAGAGAGAATGAGTTTTGCAAATGGATTTCTAAAACTAACATTCATTCATAAAACTGACTTTGATAATTTAAAAAATTTCTTATAGAGACTATCTAAACACTTCTTGAGAGAAGAACTTCATTCGTTAATGTGTTTCATCGTTAAAGTGTTTGTTTAAAAATTGCTATAACAACTGTCTTGTATATCGCCGCTACCCTTATGTGTTCTGAATTTACAAGAAGAATTGCTTTTTATTGCTACCCTTATGTGTTCTCAATTCACAAGAAGAATTGCTTTTTATTGCTACCCTTATGTGTTTTAACCTATTCAAGTGGAAAGAGAAAACGCTAAATAAGTTTTGCAAATGGATTTATAAAACTGACTTTGAAAACATACTTTTAAAACTGATTATGAAAATAATTTACGTAGGCGTAAATTGATCTGTCAAAATTTTACCAAGGCGTAAATTGTAATGACAAAAGATTGCGCTATTCAACACAATTTTAGGGGAAAGCTGTTAGTTGTTTTCCTTTGCTAGAACAACTCTCTTCAATCATCAGTCGGTTAGGAATTTTTAGACTACGTAAATTTTAGAATTCTAGAAATGTCGATATTTTTGAAATTTTGGTATTTGTAATATTTTTGAAATTTGTAAAATATCGGAAAAAATTCAGAAAATAATTCAAAAAATTCAGAAAAAATGTCGGAATGTATGTCGAAAACATGTCGGAAAAATCGGGATGTATGACATACGGTGCGGAGCGAAGCGAAGCGCCGCATGTCATACCCTATACTACTTATATTTGCAAAAGATGATATCTAATTTGCATATTCTACATTTGATCTGTATATTTCTACATTAATGTCGGAAAACCTTTATAACGGATAGAGGATAGCTATACGATTCTCTGACATAACTCGTGAAATTATTTGATAAAGCCCTCTGGATTCATCAAGTACAGCTTCGTGCAAATTAATTGACTCACGCTACTATTTTTCCACGAAATAGCTATGGATAAAAATTTTTAATATTTTAGGCTCACTTTTATATTCCAAAATAACATAATCTCACAGACTGTGCTCATGTCGTGTAGAATGATCCGCTTAATGCTTAGTATGTCCTCCTCGAGCTTTAATCAAAGCTTTTATGCGCTCGGGCATACTTTCGATGAGACGACGACAGGAAGATCTGATTTTATCTCTGGCTTCCGAATCAGGACAACAAATACTCAACAAAGTGTTTATCAAATGTGATTTGCTTGAAATATCAATATTTCTCAGACGCTGTTTCAGAATGGCCCACATCGTCTCCACATGATTCATATCCGGTGAATTTCCGGGCCAATCCAAAACATTTACCGCATTTTCAGTAAAGAACTGTTTGATACGATGAGATGTGTGGCACGGAGCCAAATCCTGTTGATAAACATAATTGCCGTTGTTGAACCATTCGAGGGCCTGCGGAATCATTCGCGTTCTCATGACCGTTTCATATTGCTCAGAATTCATAGATCCCTCTACGACATGAAGTCGGCCAATCCCTTGATATGACAAGCATATCCACACCATAACTTTGGGAGGATGTTTCAGTGTCTGAACGCAGTGAAGGGGAGATAGAGGCTCCTTTTCGAGTCGAACCCACTTTGGAGCTGCCAGCGAGACCTCAAAACTTGACTCATCCGAGAAAATAACCTGAAAAAAGGAAATCATCAGATGATGCTGTGATCTTGAAACAAAATTTGCTTCAATAATAATTTTGACATTGCTAACTATAGACCTGCATCGATTTCTAGCATAAAACTTCAAACAAGGGGCATAGTCTCTTTTGATGTGCATGGCAGATACCTAGGCTTGCGTAATGAGATAATTTAACAACAACAAGCTTAATTCAAGACTTGGTCTTAGTTAGCGTTACAAAGAATATGAGAGCATACTGAAACTTACCCTTTTCCAATCCTCCACGGTCAGGGATCGATGCTGCTTCGCCCATCTCAATCGTTTCAGTCGCATTACCTTTGTAAGCATTGGTTTCCGGATTGTTCTGACTGCCTTCCTCCCACCTTCACGTAACCGCCGCTTAACCGTGTCAACGGACACTTTTAGGACCTGGCTTCGTCTTATCTCAGCTGCGGTGAGTTTTTGATTTTTAATACTGGCTCGAAGTATCATTTTGTCATCTCTGTTAGTAGTTTTTCTCTTTCGGCCACAATTATTGACTAGCAATGCTGCGGTGGATCCATTTTGCTTGTATAGATTAATTATGCGTCCAACAGTCCTTTGAGAAACCCCAACATCAATTGCAATAGTTCGTTGGGATTTGTTCGTATGCAAACTGAGAGCAATAATCCGTTCCCGAGTTGATGTGCTGGTATCCATGTTTAAACTACAGAATTGAAGATAGAGCAACAATTGAATCATTTACGCGTCACGTGGGTAGCTTTGCGTCATTGGTTGACGCTGATCAGCCAATTGCCGTTGTTTCAAAGAAAGCGGAAGTTCTACTCGTTGTAGAAATCTGCTGGACAACATCACTCGGTCATAGAAGAATACATATGCGAAACTGTCGTCTGTGAAGAATCAAATGTCGAATATTATCATAATACAACAAAACTATCGATCTAAATACAGATTAATCTGTATTGCAACTTGTAGACCAAGTCACAATGCAAACTAAACAGAAAGCAACAAAGAAAACCACGTGACAGTTGGATTTTGTGGAAATAATGTCAAAAAAATCGAGTGAGTCAATTAATTTGCACGAAGCTGTAATTTCCCTCTCTATATCGCATGGCCATCCTCTATCCATTGCATAGTTTTACAATGAAAGTGTGAAAATAATTGAAAACAGTGAAAATAACTGAAATGCTCATTCGTAAGAATAGTTCAGGTATTTTCACAATTGATGCTAGAGCATGCTTTATAGCAATATCACTTCTGGTTCGATTCATTTACCAGAAAAAGGTAATATATACCATACGAGAACAGCTAATGTTACTTCAATTATGACATATTATTGCGTAGCGTTGATATCGCGATAGAATGCATTTCCTTGCTCCATTTGGTTTTCATTTGATTACCAACACTTCTTTTTCACCCTTCATCGATCTACCATTAGAAGTAGCCAGCATCAGGCTTTTCGGATTTGAACATCAAGTTGTCCAGTTAATTCAACTTAACTTGCTAATTTGTGTTATTGTTTTGGTTATCTTAGGTAGCTTATTACTTATGACTGTTCGTTTGAGAAATATATTACATTTCTTTGAATTGTTGGAAAAGTCCGTTATATAAACCACAAAGGATACCTTCCAACAGCAAATTTTGCTAGAGTCACTTTAAAATACAATTAAACAATTTTGTGTTCAATATAGCTCCATTAGTTTAACCATCACTACATTTGCAGGTCATTGATTGGTTCATCTGTGTTTCCTGTAAATTCGAAAACGATTCTAGTACTGTCTTCTTTTTTATTGAAATTTCTCCTGATCTAAACCTTCGTTATTCATCGCACATGTTGAGATGCAAAAATTGAATTGATGCTGGCGCATCACGCAACAACTTTCCTCGACCTCTTTCACAATCTCCTTGGTGTGTGATTAAGTCTTCAATTAGGCCTAGTGTTCTATCAGAAAATGATATCAGATAGAAATGGGACTTAATATCCATGAATTAATAATAAGTCATCTTTTCACATGCAGACATAAGCTATAGCAATAAGTAGATCTGGTTATCGCACACAATATGCGTTGTCGCATTAAAACCCGGGATGAGATTTTCAAATCGAAATGCACATCCCGCGATTTTTCTGATGTCTAGTAAAAGCCCGATATTGTATAATAATCCCTTCAAAAACTCTTTAGATATCAATACGCCTTTATGTACGAGTATAACGCTCTCTCTTTCCTTCTCTCGACTGCCTGAACACATTTATATTTTTTGATATAAATGAATTAATTGGCTGAGATAGACAGCAATCATTATTCTATGCAGTTCTGTATGGAAGTAGCTCTGTCTCGAGTTTGTAAGACAATGAATATTATAAATTTCGAAAACTATGGAAAAAAATATTCAGAGTCGCTTTGTGCAACGATAAGGTATAATGAATCGACCAAGAAGATGATATGGGAGGCAGCAGATCATGTACAATAAGACCTTCAGACTTTGTCAAATCTCAACAGATGAAGCCACCACGAGACATGCTTCGGCCTGTCGGGCCTCATCAGTCGTGGGTAAATTAGAACCAGCGACATTGGAGCTAAAGGACGTGCAAGCACACATTCTGATCACAAGGTTATCACACCGATTGATAAATTTATCAATTTCAAGCTTGTTTGTCTTAACATGACCTTCCGACAGTGTCAATTGCAAGAACTTCAGCGATAACATTTGTCGACGTTGGGAGAGTGAACGACAGCAGTCCTTCCGATATTCAGACTCACAGATAACACGGTGAACACATTTTTGAAATTTGTCTAATCGAGGGAAATCGTGATTCGATCATCAAAACCATCCTGCTGGTACGACCTCAAATTATGATTATACCGCTTTTAGATTATTACCAAGTTTTTCTTATTTACATTTATTACTCGATCACATAAAGACAATACTTCTGTGTCTATTACTTCCTCAGAACAATTTCCGGCAGTTCATTTTATATAGGAAGTCCCAGACCTGGAATCATATTCAGATTTTCCTGGAGCTTCCAGGAAATCCAGGAGACTTGCGAATATTTTAGTTATGAATCATAAAGGGGAATCATAGCCGAAAATTCGGTGATAATTAAAATGTTTCCAAAATTTCAACTTAAGAAGGCGGATGCAAAATTTTGAATTGTTATTTATGGTACGATGGCGAGCTAGTTCGATAAGATGAATACAATCATCGAAAAGTTTATTCGCCAAATATGTTATACTGTGATTTTCCTGTTATTCTGAGCAACATTTGAGGAATTAAGTGTGGGGCGTCCCCTCAGGGATCATAATAAGTTTTGGAATTGGGTGTGGATGAGTCAAGATAGTCTTAATCGATCTTGGCTTCTGAGTTGATGTCATATACATAATACATACCTCGATCTCTTGATCATGAATATCATCCGACAGTGTTTCGATCTTGACTTCCTCTTCAGGTTCTACCATTTGGTGTTCTGATTCATCTGTTTCATCACCTTCTTTCTCCTCACTATCCTGCACAACATCTGTTGGTGTTCCTTCTTCTACAGCGACCAATTCTGGATCATCCATTTCATCCTCTGATCCTGAATCTTCACACACGTGAAAATATTCGCGTAGATGTTCAATCCTAAAACGTTTAATATTTTATCAAATCTTGCATGAATCATCACAATCTCAGATAAAATGCAATGAAATGTGATATACTCAGATACTGTCTCATACTTTCATATATACTGCACAGTAGGATTATAACCGGCCGGGTCGGTCGTGGCTGGACGGCAGTCGGCATCACTACATCTTTCGCCGCTCAAGACGACCGAATCTGCAGTCAACTGCAACTACTGTTTTAGAAAACCGCGCATGTTGTGTGTGTCAGATTCCCCTTTACGGATTGGATTTTACACTTTTCTCATTGGACGCATAAAACACACGTCAGCGCGTGTTACAAATTGAGAAAGCACTTGCCCCGAATCTGCAATCATATGCACCTACGATGGCCAAAGCGAAGATAGGCGACCAAGACAGACGTCTACGTCGACTAATGAGAGCTTTTGAAAAAGGTGAAGATTTTTTATAAGAATATTTAATGAGTTTCTAGAAACAGTAAGCAATTCCATAGATTCAAATGAAATGACTTGCATGATTATGGATAATGCTCCGGGACATCAGAATGCACAGTTGTCAAATTCATTTCATGTGGTGAAATTTTTTCCTTCCAATTCCCATTTCTCAATCCCATCAAGAATGCGTTATCCGCATGAAAATGGGCAATAAAAAACCGCCTGTTCTCACTAGAAATTCAAGAGAGGTTGAATGAAGAAGGCGGGCAAGAACCAAAATCTGCTAGAAGGCGAATTCGAGTTGAAATTGGCACAGAAGCAATCGCAGAAATAACTCCAGAGAAATGTGCTGGTTGGTATCTTCATTCTGTGACTTACATTCCCAAATGTCAAGGTCTAGAAGGCATTTAGTAATAGCAAAAATATTCATATTGTAGTTGTATGACGTTTACAATTTGTTTTAATATTCGATAGATTTGATAGTAGTTAGTTTTGCGGACGCGCTGGTAGTGGATGCGAACATACACGTAGATAGCAACATGTTCCGAATTACCAATCGTAAATAGGAACCGCGTTCCGATTGATAGCCGAATTGAGATCATACTTAATGATTCGGTACACTTATTTGTGTGTTGGGATCGGAACGGCTTGTTCCGAAATTGAATTAGAGTATGTGAATTAGAATAGGGATTCGAACATCTATTTCGGAACTTAAACAGATAATTGTTTTGAGACTGCTTGCTCAAATGCGACAATTGTGACCATTGTGACTATGATGACAATTTTTATTTTCATAATGCGTTTACAGATCAGAAATTATGTTATGAATGTTCTATTATTTGCTAATCAGAATCCCATTTACAGAATTTGCGAAATGAAAACAAGAGGTTTACAATGTAAGTGTAATTAACCATAAAAAATGAAAGAAGGTAAGTCACGTCCCTCGGGGGACTCCGTTAACTTCAAGAAGTCCTCAGCCCATTCGAGGAATGTTGCATTGTTTGTGAACTCGTGTTCACACTCGTGTATAGGACACTTCGCTGACAGTCCTTTTATCCTTTGGAGTGCTGTCAATGTTAGAGTCTTCCAGAGTTCCACCTTGCATCCGCAACACAAATTAACCTTCGTATCCAACGCTCCACCCATAATTACTTGGCTTTCATTGTGGTAACAGAACAGTTGTTTCTGGGTACTCATCATGAAATAGATTCGTAATATATTCTTAATGTCTACTCAAGTCACGAGGATTACAACTTGCTTAATTGGAACAATGTCAACCTTATATATCCCTTTAGGGAGAATCGGAACCTCTCTGATTGGCTGTTGGGAATTCCTTTGTTTAAAAAGTATATAAGTCCTAGCTGTGTACCAATTCTCATCAAAGGTTCTAATCCTCAAGTTCCATATTATCAGCTATCTTATCTATATTATTCTAATCACATTGAAAATGGAACGTATCACAGCACCTCCCACTTCTCCTGTTGAAAGGACGGAATCGCCATGCGAACCCAGAGTGTTAGTAAGAGGACCTGTAACTCCTGATCCAGAATCATCAGAAGATGAAAGCGTGGTTCTAAGGAGGAGTGTCATCGAAACACCGGTGGAAGCTCTTATAACAGTCAAGACACGTAGTGGAAGTCAGGTTCGAAATGCTCCACGAAAAACAAACACGAAGCGGATATGTGTGCGATTAGAGCCTGAAGAAAAGAATTTGACAACTGCGCTGGAGTTCAGCAAATGGATCCAGCCACGCCTCGCCGCTGCCCTGGTGCCCCCAAAAAGACAAGAGTATGTGTTCGAGTTGACCTGAAGAGACTGATTCCTTTCCCCAATATTGACAATATGTAATTTTTTATCTTTAATAACACTTACATAAATGAACAATCTTGTTTTATAATTTCACAAATCGAATTTCTGATAGGATTTGAATGGGAACTGGGGATAGATATATTCATCTCTGAAATAGCTACCAATAAGTATTTCTAAGTTTAATATTTCTAAGTTATATATTTCAAATCACTTGTTTGAGACTTTGAAACAGCACCGAACATACTAGAACAAATTTTAAATGAATATTAATGTCTAATTGAAATGATAGTCAAATTGCATGAAAGTTTGAATAGATTTACAGTGTTTTTCGAATGCTTTTTTCACCTTATGATGATATCATACATATTGCATACAATACATCATTAGCTAGATAATGAAAAGACCTTTCTAATGATGTAATGTATTTACCCCATTCAATGAAAAAATCCCTGTTGTATGCAAGTGTAAGCAGGAAGAAAAATTTATGATTTCAAATTTCTAAGTTTCTCAACTAAATTCTATCTATCTTTCAAAGGACTATAGCTGCTTTGTATGGTGTCATACATATTGCATACAATGCATCATTGGAATCGGAATGAAAAGAGCTTTCGAATGATATAACATATGTACCTATTCAATGAAAAAATCCTTGTTGTATGCAGGTGTATGCAACTAGAAAAATTCTAAGTTTTTCTCAAAAATAACTAAGTTTTCAAGTTTTTTAAAATTTTCAAAGTTAAAGTTTGATCACTCGAAATGACCATAATGCATAAACCTCCACATGAACTTGACCTTTGACCTTCATACACGGTTGGGGGGGGGCCTAAAAATTTTTCGGGCGCCTCGCGCCCTCGAAATTTTTCGGATTATAGGGTAAATATATTTTTTTACTCGAAAATTTATTTACCCATGGGCTCCGGGTGCCATAGCTATTCTTTTTTTGCATAACTAAAACCTAACCCTGACCCTAACCTTAACGTTAACGTTAACCCTAACCCTAACCTTAACACTAACCTTAACCCTAACCCTAACCCTAGGTGCTTTTAAATTTAAATTTGGCGCGAAATTAGATTTTTCGAAATTTGGCGCGAAATTTGAATTTTGATTTTTGCGCGTTTTATGATGCAGTTTGGATTTAACTGCTTAAAACTTAGTGACTTTTTCATTGTTATTTGAATTTAGATGATAATTCAAATTATATGAAATCCTTAACTTTAGTAGAATTTTTAAATGTTTAGAACTGCAGGGAATCCATCTTCATCACATGTTAATTGGTTTAACTTCGCGGTTACATGTACCACTCTAGCATCAAAGACTTTGATGGCACTTTTCTATTTCATCATTAAAATATATCAGCTGTTTAGTTTTGTTTGAATTCAACAGTTTGTTTTTCTATACCAATGTGATGCTATGATGATATCCGGTCTTTGTTCATGGTTCCTTTGTTAGATTCATATATAAAGAACTTGTAGAGCTCCGTTCTTCACTCATTTTTGAATTATTCTGCGTGCATAGCAGACCTCGTTCTCCGTCTCTCCGTTTCATCGATTTATAACTGCAATTCTGAAGTGAGTTCTACATTCTTCTATTCACTACTTTCTATATTTTGGGATACGAACATTACTAAGTTCTTATAACCAGATAGTTTAAAATATGTGGCTGGATCTTAAGTTAGGAACACTATATGTTATATTATTAAACAGAATTATTAACTTTCACAATTTATTATAGCATTTTCAAAACCTGTAAAGCACACAAGCTTATATGATGAAGTGTTTAAATAAAGATAAACATTTCCAAAGTGTGCTTCAAATTTATAAATAATTCAAATGATAATTTGGTTTTAAAAGTGATAGTCTGTGGACTATTTACGAATTAAAAGTTGTTTAATCAAAGTCAGTGTTTATCTTTTTGAAACATCAGTTTCGTTTCTATGATTACATTTCGAAATAAATTAATAATTTAACAGCTGATTTCAAATTTCAAGTTGATATGTAAGCAAGCCTTTTCAAGGTAAATTTAACATTTCGACTTTCGGTTCCTATCTCGAAAATATTTTTCTAAGTTAAAAAAATCAATTACTGTAGAATTACTTTCCAATATTTATGCAATAGTTACTTAAATGATATTCACATTTGCTAACAGACAAAATAATGACAACCGTTTTTCATGACTTACAGAAATGGTTCGTCATGCAAGCATCGCACGCCAGCGCTTAATCTTTCACTTTTGTGAAACATGTAAGCAACCGGTGAGACATGCCAGCAAGAGTGGTCACAAGGAGTGTACTTTCAAGGAGGGCTGCACCTATGTGTATTGCCTCACATGTAGGACCTACGTGCGAAGCACGGAAATGGCAAATGATGACAAGTCCAAGGCTTTCATCAGTAAACATGCATCCTGCGCGCAGGAAAATGGTAGGGGTGGTCGTAACTTAACCTCGAAAGATGAGAAGAGTAAATTGGCGAGACTTTTCGCGAAGGAGGATAGGGCTGCAGAGGGAGTTCTCAGCCAATGTGCCGAACCCACAAAACCCCCACAAAAAGAAAACCCAAGTTCAAGTCAAGAGCATTCAAATATAGTAACTCTTCATCAAGTGATCTAGAGGTGAGTGCCGATAACTGTATAAGCTAAATTTAAAATAAAAATGATTGATGTTAAGAACATTTGTTTCGTTATGTATGAAGTAAATTTAACTTTTCAAAAACATTTCAGTGTGAGAGGCCTCCAGCGAAGAAGAAGACAAAGGTTGTCAAACAGTTGCCTCAAATGAAAAATGTAAGACATGTTGATAAAAATTAATCACCCTCAATGTATAATAATGCGTTAATTCTCTTTGCAGCTGTTCAAAATTCTATTACCGGTTCCCAAGCTGAGTGCGGTAGAAGAGCCAAGTACCCCACGTCCCGTAAGTATAGTTGTTATAGTCGTTATCATAAGTCCCTCTCGCCACTTGTTAATGTATCATACACAGTCGAACTTGCTTTTGTCCTCTTCTGTGGCCCGAGGCAATCGTCAATTCGAACGCGAGACGCTCATGCACATAGTGTATCGTGAAGGTGCCATTTCACGGGTAAGACTGACTCGCATGGAGGATACGTCCGACTGTTGCGAGCAGTGCCATCATGTGAAACTCTCACACAGTGACATGGTAAAGTGCCAAAAGTTGTAAACTTCTTTTACTTTGACTTTTTAACTTAATGGAAAAAGAAATTGTTACAAGTCCTGTCTTCTTATTTCATCGTAGATTGGAACAAATGTCATTGGCTAGTAATCGTTGTGACGTCATAGGATGATAAAAAATATATAGTCTGCAAAAATTATAATCCTCACTAGTTTAATAAACATGGTTGTCTGTTCTAAATGTGGAAAAACGTTTACTCTTAATGGTAATTTGTAACGCCATGAAAAGTTTTGTAAGTTAGGAAAAACTTATCAGTGTAGGAAGTGTCCATATGAAACGAAACGGCAGGATAATCTAAAGCGACACAATCTAGTCTGTGATAAGCAACCAAGTAATTGTAATTTAAATTCAAATCCTCGAAGTATGTCAGCTAATGATAGTCAAATACCCGAATCTAGTACTGCTGAATCAACGTCTAGACATATACCAATCAGCGCTTCAAATAATAGTTTGATCTTTATGCAATGCTGCTCCCGCTGTGGTAAAACGTATAATTCTATAAGCAAATTCCGTCAGCATATGAATATGCATAATACAAATAGTGAGATGAATATTCAAAATAATCATGGAACTGTAAGTCTCAGCGAAAGCGCGCTCAACGGTCATGCTCGTGTATACGACATCACACCATCAGCACACACGGTAGATATAACTTCCTTTTTATTAAGTATGCGATCTATATTAGAGAACTTAGTGTAAAACCTTCTAGAAAATTTTCAACTACGTGGTCGTCTGGTAGCACAAATTCGTTATGTGCGATCAAATCCTCAGGAAGATGAAACGTTTCTCGCACACTTTACTTCATCATCCACAAACTATATTTATGACTATGATACATGGTTCCAAGATAACTTAAAGTCTCTCAAGGCATATTGAAGCTTTTGCAAATAAGGGTAGCAATTGGGTTATAGATGAAATACTAAATATAGAATTCAATGTTATTACTAGTCCATTACTTTCTGGTGGAGAAGTATTTAATCTATCAAAGAGTCTGAAAGATTCGAAGGCTGTAATTAATGTGCATTCAAATGCAAATGACTGTTTCTTGTATTCAGTTCTATCAATGCTACATTACAATGATGTATCATATTCTAGGAATGAGATAAAATCATATAGTAAATGGACATCTGAACTAAATATGAATGACATCTCTACACCCGTATCAATTAAAGATATTCCTAATTTTGAGAAAAATAATGACATTAAAATCAACATTCACCTTTACGAAAAAGGACTAAAAGGTGTTCGATATAGCAGCAACTTTATTGGTAAACGAACTGTGAATAAACTACTAATTATAAACAATGAACGTGCACACTATTGTGGTATCAGAAAACTATCAAGATTATACAGAAAAATAAATAGAAGATACAAACATTTCTTCGATCGATGTACCCAATCGTTTACATATAAGACAACTTTGGAGCGACATTATCAATTTTGTGTTCGTGGAAAGGCACAAATAGAAAGAATGCCTAAACAACTAGAGGTAAGCACAAGTAGCATGGAATATCAATTAAGTCCTCCTTTAGTTGTTTATGCAGATATAGAGTGCTACATCGATAATAAAGTACACAAACCGGCAGCAGTTGGTGTTTATCATGTTTGGCATAAAGCTCTCCAGTCCACATTTGAAAACAAATATTATGTCTTCAAAGGAGAGAATTGTATTATGGACTTCTTGGATCACCTAGAAAATATAGCTCAAAACTTATATGATAATCAGCGTGCAATAAGCCGGCAACCAATGTCTCTTTCTTCTGATGAAGAAAAACATAAAAATGTAAAAAATTGTAATAAATGTAAAGCTGCATTTAGTGATGATTGCATAAAAGTAAGAGATCACGACCATTTAACAGGAAGATATTGACAAACAATATGCAGTAAATGCAATCTTCGATTAAAACTAAATAGGCGGGAACTACCCATCTTCTTCCATAATTTTAAGAATTATGACAGTTATATCGTTTGTTATAAAGCAATTGGAAAGAAGAAGTCATGGAAATTGGAAGTAGTAGCAGCAACAGCTGAAAAGTATATAACTCTATCCGCCAGCGTCCCTGTGAACGAATACAAAGGAAAAACAATCTACTTCAAGTTAAAATTCTTAGATTCTTATCAATTTTTAAGTGCATCATTGAGTGAGTTAGCAAGAGGATTGCAAGTTTATGAACATGTAGAAAAACTAAGAAATGAATTTCCCCTGTTAACAGATGATATTCTTTATCAAAAGGGAGTGTTTCCCTACTGTTATTTCAAAAGTCTAAATACATTGTAAGAAAAATGTCTGCCACCACAATGTGAATTTTATAATGATCTCACTCGTTAACATTGTTCAGATGAAGAATATGAGCACGCTAGTAATGCGTGGTTTGCTTTCAATTGTAACAATTTTGGTGATTTCATGCTTGCATATTTGAAACTGGATGTATTATTACTGGCAGATATTTTTGAAGTTTTTAGGTCAGTAAGTCAAAGTGAAGATGAAGTAGATTGTATTGACGCAAGGAAAACCAGCAATTCGTGTCAATAAGTAGGTGCTCTCTTCTCAATAGAACATGCTTATGTCATACTTGATGTGATATGAGTTTCAGCTTTATTCACAGCTAATGGTCAATAGTGACGTCACATGCAGTTAGCACGGGAAGAGGGAAAGTCGCGATTAGATAATCACACACAGACTTCCAATATGCGAACGGAACGGCAACGCACAACAGCTCAAACTCCCACACGCCCCCCAGGTCGACAGACCTCACACGCACACCACATCACTAAGTCACCGAATCTATCCGGCGGCTTCCTCTCGCGAATGCTACGACGTAAAATACTGGCCTCATTATCCTCATCATCTTCACCGCTTAAACCGCTTTCATCACTGTTTGAGTATGTAGGAAACGTATCTAACGTACACTCCTCACCAGGGACTAGCCTTAGGTGTGAAACGTGGCGTGCAACGCCATCTTCATTCAGAATAACACTTACGCTAGAACAGATGCTAGTTATCCGATGGGGACCCGACCAAGTACTATCGCACCTCCCCGAAACACTCTTCAGGTAAACTCTGTCGCCAATACTGAAGGGATTTCTATCTAAATCCTCATACTTTGAACTTTCTTCCGAGTCAACCTGCTCAGGGCCTACCCGCTGGATGTGTTTACGCTCAGTAGTCACTCCTGGCTTCTTAGAGGTGGCTGCAAACATTAACTCGTAGGGGCTTTGCCGCTCACCGTCTCTACTATTATTTACCCAGAACGTTGCTTCTTCGATATCTCGGTTCGCTCGCTTGGCACATCTCTTAACAGTACGGTGGACTCGTTCTATAATTGCGTTGTTTTCACGCAATTATGCACTTTTGTGAAACATGTAAGCAACCGGTGAGACATGCCAGCAAGAGTGGTCACAAGGAGTGTACTTTCAAGGAGGGCTGCACCTATGTGTATTGCCTCACATGTAGGACCTACGTGCGAAGCACGGAAATGGCAAATGATGACAAGTCCAAGGCTTTCATCAGTAAACATGCATCCTGCGCGCAGGAAAATGGTAGGGGTGGTCGTAACTTAACCTCGAAAGATGAGAAGAGTAAATTGGCGAGACTTTTCGCGAAGGAGGATAGGGCTGCAGAGGGAGTTCTCAGCCAATGTGCCGAACCCACAAAACCCCCCACAAAAAGAAAACCCAAGTTCAAGTCAAGAGCATTCAAATATAGTAACTCTTCATCAAGTGATCTAGAGGTGAGTGCCGATAACTGTATAAGCTAAATTTAAAATAAAAATGATTGATGTTAAGAACATTTGTTTCGTTATGTATGAAGTAAATTTAACTTTTCAAAAACATTTCAGTGTGAGAGGCCTCCAGCGAAGAAGAAGACAAAGGTTGTCAAACAGTTGCCTCAAATGAAAAATGTAAGACATGTTGATAAAAATTAATCACCCTCAATGTATAATAATGCGTTAATTCTCTTTGCAGCTGTTCAAAATTCTATTACCGGTTCCCAAGCTGAGTGCGGTAGAAGAGCCAAGTACCCCACGTCCCGTAAGTATAGTTGTTATAGTCGTTATCATAAGTCCCTCTCGCCACTTGTTAATGTATCATACACAGTCGAACTTGCTTTTGTCCTCTTCTGTGGCCCGAGGCAATCGTCAATTCGAACGCGAGACGCTCATGCACATAGTGTATCGTGAAGGTGCCATTTCACGGGTAAGACTGACTCGCATGGAGGATACGTCCGACTGTTGCGAGCAGTGCCATCATGTGAAACTCTCACACAGTGACATGGTAAAGTGCCAAAAGTTGTAAACTTCTTTTACTTTGACTTTTTAACTTAATGGAAAAAGAAATTGTTACAAGTCCTGTCTTCTTATTTCATCGTAGATTGGAACAAATGTCATTGGCTAGTAATCGTTGTGACGTCATAGGATGATAAAAAATATATAGTCTGCAAAAATTATAATCCTCATTAGTTTAATAAACATGGTTGTCTGTTCTAAATGTGGAAAAACGTTTACTCTTAATGGTAATTTGTAACGCCATGAAAAGTTTTGTAAGTTAGGAAAAACTTATCAGTGTAGGAAGTGTCCATATGAAACGAAACGGCAGGATAATCTAAAGCGACACAATCTAGTCTGTGATAAGCAACCAAGTAATTGTAATTTAAATTCAAATCCTCGAAGTATGTCAGCTAATGATAGTCAAATACCCGAATCTAGTACTGCTGAATCAACGTCTAGACATATACCAATCAGCGCTTCAAATAATAGTTTGATCTTTATGCAATGCTGCTCCCGCTGTGGTAAAACGTATAATTCTATAAGCAAATTCCGTCAGCATATGAATATGCATAATACAAATAGTGAGATGAATATTCAAAATAATCATGGAACTGTAAGTCTCAGCGAAAGCGCGCTCAACGGTCATGCTCGTGTATACGACATCACACCATCAGCACACACGGTAGATATAACTTCCTTTTTATTAAGTATGCGATCTATATTAGAGAACTTAGTGTAAAACCTTCTAGAAAATTTTCAACTACGTGGTCGTCTGGTAGCACAAATTCGTTATGTGCGATCAAATCCTCAGGAAGATGAAACGTTTCTCGCACACTTTACTTCATCATCCACAAACTATATTTATGACTATGATACATGGTTCCAAGATAACTTAAAGTCTCTCAAGGCATATTGAAGCTTTTGCAAATAAGGGTAGCAATTGGGTTATAGATGAAATACTAAATATAGAATTCAATGTTATTACTAGTCCATTACTTTCTGGTGGAGAAGTATTTAATCTATCAAAGAGTCTGAAAGATTCGAAGGCTGTAATTAATGTGCATTCAAATGCAAATGACTGTTTCTTGTATTCAGTTCTATCAATGCTACATTACAATGATGTATCATATTCTAGGAATGAGATAAAATCATATAGTAAATGGACATCTGAACTAAATATGAATGACATCTCTACACCCGTATCAATTAAAGATATTCCTAATTTTGAGAAAAATAATGACATTAAAATCAACATTCACCTTTACGAAAAAGGACTAAAAGGTGTTCGATATAGCAGCAACTTTATTGGTAAACGAACTGTGAATAAACTACTAATTATAAACAATGAACGTGCACACTATTGTGGTATCAGAAAACTATCAAGATTATACAGAAAAATAAATAGAAGATACAAACATTTCTTCGATCGATGTACCCAATCGTTTACATATAAGACAACTTTGGAGCGACATTATCAATTTTGTGTTCGTGGAAAGGCACAAATAGAAAGAATGCCTAAACAACTAGAGGTAAGCACAAGTAGCATGGAATATCAATTAAGTCCTCCTTTAGTTGTTTATGCAGATATAGAGTGCTACATCGATAATAAAGTACACAAACCGGCAGCAGTTGGTGTTTATCATGTTTGGCATAAAGCTCTCCAGTCCACATTTGAAAACAAATATTATGTCTTCAAAGGAGAGAATTGTATTATGGACTTCTTGGATCACCTAGAAAATATAGCTCAAAACTTATATGATAATCAGCGTGCAATAAGCCGGCAACCAATGTCTCTTTCTTCTGATGAAGAAAAACATAAAAATGTAAAAAATTGTAATAAATGTAAAGCTGCATTTAGTGATGATTGCATAAAAGTAAGAGATCACGACCATTTAACAGGAAGATATTGACAAACAATATGCAGTAAATGCAATCTTCGATTAAAACTAAATAGGCGGGAACTACCCATCTTCTTCCATAATTTTAAGAATATGATAGTCATATCGTTTGTTATAAAGCAATTGGAAAGAAGAAGTCATGGAAATTGGAAGTAGTAGCAGCAACAGCTGAAAAGTATATAACTCTATCCGCCAGCGTCCCTGTGAACGAATACAAAGGAAAAACAATCTACTTCAAGTTAAAATTCTTAGATTCTTATCAATTTTTAAGTGCATCATTGAGTGAGTTAGCAAGAGGATTGCAAGTTTATGAACATGTAGAAAAACTAAGAAATGAATTTCCCCTGTTAACAGATGATATTCTTTATCAAAAGGGAGTGTTTCCCTACTGTTATTTCAAAAGTCTAAATACATTGTAAGAAAAATGTCTGCCACCACAATGTGAATTTTATAATGATCTCACTCGTTAACATTGTTCAGATGAAGAATATGAGCACGCTAGTAATGCGTGGTTTGCTTTCAATTGTAACAATTTTGGTGATTTCATGCTTGCATATTTGAAACTGGATGTATTATTACTGGCAGATATTTTTGAAGTTTTTAGGTCAGTAAGTCAAAGTGAAGATGAAGTAGATTGTATTGACGCAAGGAAAACCAGCAATTCGTGTCAATAAGTAGGTGCTCTCTTCTCAATAGAACATGCTTCTGTCATACTTGATGTGATATGAGTTTCAGCTTTATTCACAGCTAATGGTCAATAGTGACGTCACATGCAGTTAGCACGGGAAGAGGGAAAGTCGCGATTAGATAATCACACACAGACTTCCAATATGCGAACGGAACGGCAACGCACAACAGCTCAAACTCCCACACGCCCCCCAGGTCGACAGACCTCACACGCACACCACATCACTAAGTCACCGAATCTATCCGGCGGCTTCCTCTCGCGAATGCTACGACGTAAAATACTGGCCTCATTATCCTCATCATCTTCACCGCTTAAACCGCTTTCATCACTGTTTGAGTATGTAGGAAACGTATCTAACGTACACTCCTCACCAGGGACTAGCCTTAGGTGTGAAACGTGGCGTGCAACGCCATCTTCATTCAGAATAACACTTACGCTAGAACAGATGCTAGTTATCCGATGGGGACCCGACCAAGTACTATCGCACCTCCCCGAAACACTCTTCAGGTAAACTCTGTCGCCAATACTGAAGGGATTTCTATCTAAATCCTCATACTTTGAACTTTCTTCCGAGTCAACCTGCTCAGGGCCTACCCGCTGGATGTGTTTACGCTCAGTAGTCACTCCTGGCTTCTTAGAGGTGGCTGCAAACATTAACTCGTAGGGGCTTTGCCGCTCACCGTCTCTACTATTATTTACCCAGAACGTTGCTTCTTCGATATCTCGGTTCGCTCGCTTGGCACATCTCTTAACAGTACGGTGGACTCGTTCTATAATTGCGTTGTTTTCACGCAATTATGCACTTTTGTGAAACATGTAAGCAACCGGTGAGACATGCCAGCAAGAGTGGTCACAAGGAGTGTACTTTCAAGGAGGGCTGCACCTATGTGTATTGCCTCACATGTAGGACCTACGTGCGAAGCACGGAAATGGCAAATGATGACAAGTCCAAGGCTTTCATCAGTAAACATGCATCCTGCGCGCAGGAAAATGGTAGGGGTGGTCGTAACTTAACCTCGAAAGATGAGAAGAGTAAATTGGCGAGACTTTTCGCGAAGGAGGATAGGGCTGCAGAGGGAGTTCTCAGCCAATGTGCCGAACCCACAAAAAGAAAACCCAAGTTCAAGTCAAGAGCATTCAAATATAGTAACTCTTCATCAAGTGATCTAGAGGTGAGTGCCGATAACTGTATAAGCTAAATTTAAAATAAAAATGATTGATGTTAAGAACATTTGTTTCGTTATGTATGAAGTAAATTTAACTTTTCAAAAACATTTCAGTGTGAGAGGCCTCCAGCGAAGAAGAAGACAAAGGTTGTCAAACAGTTGCCTCAAATGAAAAATGTAAGACATGTTGATAAAAATTAATCACCCTCAATGTATAATAATGCGTTAATTCTCTTTGCAGCTGTTCAAAATTCTATTACCGGTTCCCAAGCTGAGTGCGGTAGAAGAGCCAAGTACCCCACGTCCCGTAAGTATAGTTGTTATAGTCGTTATCATAAGTCCCTCTCGCCACTTGTTAATGTATCATACACAGTCGAACTTGCTTTTGTCCTCTTCTGTGGCCCGAGGCAATCGTCAATTCGAACGCGAGACGCTCATGCACATAGTGTATCGTGAAGGTGCCATTTCACGGGTAAGACTGACTCGCATGGAGGATACGTCCGACTGTTGCGAGCAGTGCCATCATGTGAAACTCTCACACAGTGACATGGTAAAGTGCCAAAAGTTGTAAATTTCTTTTACTTTGACTTTTTAACTTAATGGAAAAAGAAATTGTTACAAGTCCTGTCTTCTTATTTCATCGTAGATTGGAACAAATGTCATTGGCTAGTAATCGTTGTGACGTCATAGGATGATAAAAAATATTAAGTCTGCAAAAATTATAATCCTCATTAGTTTAATAAACATGGTTGTCTGTTCTAAATGTGGAAAAACGTTTACTCTTAATGGTAATTTGTAACGCCATGAAAAGTTTTGTAAGTTAGGAAAAACTTATCAGTGTAGGAAGTGTCCATATGAAACGAAACGGCAGGATAATCTAAAGCGACACAATCTAGTCTGTGATAAGCAACCAAGTAATTGTAATTTAAATTCAAATCCTCGAAGTATGTCAGCTAATGATAGTCAAATACCCGAATCTAGTACTGCTGAATCAACGTCTAGACATATACCAATCAGCGCTTCAAATAATAGTTTGATCTTTATGCAATGCTGCTCCCGCTGTGGTAAAACGTATAATTCTATAAGCAAATTCCGTCAGCATATGAATATGCATAATACAAATAGTGAGATGAATATTCAAAATAATCATGGAACTGTAAGTCTCAGCGAAAGCGCGCTCAACGGTCATGCTCGTGTATACGACATCACACCATCAGCACACACAGTAGATATAACTTCCTTTTTATTAAGTATGCGATCTATATTAGAGAACTTAGTGTAAAACCTTCTAGAAAATTTTCAACTACGTGGTCGTCTGGTAGCACAAATTCGTTATGTGCGATCAAATCCTCAGGAAGATGAAACGTTTCTCGCACACTTTACTTCATCATCCACAAACTATATTTATGACTATGATACATGGTTCCAAGATAACTTAAAGTCTCTCAAGGCATATTGAAGCTTTTGCAAATAAGGGTAGCAATTGGGTTATAGATGAAATACTAAATATAGAATTCAATGTTATTACTAGTCCATTACTTTCTGGTGGAGAAGTATTTAATCTATCAAAGAGTCTGAAAGATTCGAAGGCTGTAATTAATGTGCATTCAAATGCAAATGACTGTTTCTTGTATTCAGTTCTATCAATGCTACATTACAATGATGTATCATATTCTAGGAATGAGATAAAATCATATAGTAAATGGACATCTGAACTAAATATGAATGATATCTCTACACCCGTATCAATTAAAGATATTCCTAATTTTGAGAAAAATAATGACATTAAAATCAACATTCACCTTTACGAAAAAGGACTAAAAGGTGTTCGATATAGCAGCAACTTTATTGGTAAACGAACTGTGAATAAACTACTAATTATAAACAATGAACGTGCACACTATTGTGGTATCAGAAAACTATCAAGATTATACAGAAAAATAAATAGAAGATACAAACATTTCTTCGATCGATGTACCCAATCGTTTACATATAAGACAACTTTGGAGCGACATTATCAATTTTGTGTTCGTGGAAAGGCACAAATAGAAAGAATGCCTAAACAACTAGAGGTAAGCACAAGTAGCATGGAATATCAATTAAGTCCTCCTTTAGTTGTTTATGCAGATATAGAGTGCTACATCGATAATAAAGTACACAAACCGGCAGCAGTTGGTGTTTATCATGTTTGGCATAAAGCTCTCCAGTCCAGATTTGAAAACAAATATTATGTCTTCAAAGGAGAGAATTGTATTATGGACTTCTTGGATCACCTAGAAAATATAGCTCAAAACTTATATGATAATCAGCGTGCAATAAGCCGGCAACCAATGTCTCTTTCTTCTGATGAAGAAAAACATAAAAATGTAAAAAATTGTAATAAATGTAAAGCTGCATTTAGTGATGATTGCATAAAAGTAAGAGATCACGACCATTTAACAGGAAGATATTGACAAACAATATGCAGTAAATGCAATCTTCGATTAAAACTAAATAGGCGGGAACTACCCATCTTCTTCCATAATTTTAAGAATTATGACAGTTATATCGTTTGTTATAAAGCAATTGGAAAGAAGAAGTCATGGAAATTGGAAGTAGTAGCAGCAACAGCTGAAAAGTATATAACTCTATCCGCCAGCGTCCCTGTGAACGAATACAAAGGAAAAACAATCTACTTCAAGTTAAAATTCTTAGATTCTTATCAATTTTTAAGTGCATCATTGAGTGAGTTAGCAAGAGGATTGCAAGTTTATGAACATGTAGAAAAACTAAGAAATGAATTTCCCCTGTTAACAGATGATATTCTTTATCAAAAGGGAGTGTTTCCCTACTGTTATTTCAAAAGTCTAAATACATTGTAAGAAAAATGTCTGCCACCACAATGTGAATTTTATAATGATCTCACTCGTTAACATTGTTCAGATGAAGAATATGAGCACGCTAGTAATGCGTGGTTTGCTTTCAATTGTAACAATTTTGGTGATTTCATGCTTGCATATTTGAAACTGGATGTATTATTACTGGCAGATATTTTTGAAGTTTTTAGGTCACTAAGTCAAAGTGAAGATGAAGTAGATTGTATTGACGCAAGGAAAACCAGCAATTCGTGTCAATAAGTAGGTGCTCTCTTCTCAATAGAACATGCTTATGTCATACTTGATGTGATATGAGTTTCAGCTTTATTCACAGCTAATGGTCAATAGTGACGTCACATGCAGTTAGCACGGGAAGAGGGAAAGTCGCGATTAGATAATCACACACAGACTTCCAATATGCGAACGGAACGGCAACGCACAACAGCTCAAACTCCCACACGCCCCCCAGGTCGACAGACCTCACACGCACACCACATCACTAAGTCACCGAATCTATCCGGCGGCTTCCTCTCGCGAATGCTACGACGTAAAATACTGGCCTCATTATCCTCATCATCTTCACCGCTTAAACCGCTTTCATCACTGTTTGAGTATGTAGGAAACGTATCTAACGTACACTCCTCACCAGGGACTAGCCTTAGGTGTGAAACGTGGCGTGCAACGCCATCTTCATTCAGAATAACACTTACGCTAGAACAGATGCTAGTTATCCGATGGGGACCCGACCAAGTACTATCGCACCTCCCCGAAACACTCTTCAGGTAAACTCTGTCGCCAATACTGAAGGGATTTCTATCTAAATCCTCATACTTTGAACTTTCTTCCGAGTCAACCTGCTCAGGGCCTACCCGCTGGATGTGTTTACGCTCAGTAGTCACTCCTGGCTTCTTAGAGGTGGCTGCAAACATTAACTCGTAGGGGCTTTGCCGCTCACCGTCTCTACTATTATTTACCCAGAACGTTGCTTCTTCGATATCTCGGTTCGCTCGCTTGGCACATCTCTTAACAGTACGGTGGACTCGTTCTATAATTGCGTTGCCTTGCGGGCGATAAGCACTAGAAAAAACATGTTTAATCTCCCAATTATCGAATAGCTCATAGATATCTCTACTTCTAAACACGGTACCGTTATCGGATAACACCGAACTAGGAGGAACGAACTCCGCTATAATTCGAGACAACTGCATCGACACTTCAGATGAAGACTCATTGCGCAGCCGTCTCCAAATAGTGTACCGAGATGAAAGGTCGATTATAGTCAAATAAGGAATCCCATTATAGTGAGTTATGTCAACTGCTATGTTCTGCCATATAACCGGACTAGTGCTGAAGGCGCCCTTATCCCAACTAAAATTCACCGCCGGATCTATCCTAGCACACCTGTCACAACTACGGACGACTTTCTTTACTAGCCTCCTAGAAACCAAATTTCCTAGCTTCTGTTTGGCTAGATTCAAGGTTCGATCTACACCAAAGTGGCACCTTTCGTGGATCTTTTTAATTTCCATGAGGTTGCGGTTTTGATTATCTGCGCCCTCTGCTACTGCTGCGGATAGAACATTTGCTGTGTCTGCTTGATCTCTCATAACCTGTATCCATTTTTGGGGGACACGAGTGAGGCTGTACGAAATATTTTCAGCAGATTTCACTAAGTGCGGTTCGACTTTGATTTTTTCGGTTTCTATAATCTCTCTTAGAGTATCAAGTCGACGTTTGATAAGTCTTTCTGATAGAGCACGAGTCTTGACATTGTGCGTTTTATTGATAACTGCCGTCAACCATTTATACACAGTGGATGAATCAGTCTTAATAATTATGTTTCTCTTACCCCAGCGTAGGGCCATATTAAGCCCTTTGATAGCTGCGTCTAATTCACTAATATTGATATGTCCAGTGTCGTTATGTGGTCTCAACCACGAAGCGTCCTCTATTATCTTATCGTTAACTGTCAAGACAACACCTAGAGCTAGGTTGCTAGCATCAGCCCAAACAACAATAGGACTATTTTCAGGGACCGGCCAACTTCCCCTCACTGGATCACCATTAGTCGCTATCTGCCGCATCATCTGATTAATGAGATCCACAACTGGCGTCGTGACACTATCATCCCACTTAAGCTGCGCTAACGAAGTCAAGCGTTGGAGGAAACTACAATAAACGCGCAACCACCCAGCAACTGGAAAGTGGCCTAACAGCTCTCCTATGATGCCATTAATTTGACGCCGAGAACACTGTCCTGAAGGTATGGTGGGAATAGTTTTATCTGTTTGCCATGACAAGTCATCGTTCATTCGGATGCCCAGTACACGAACTCCTGCAGGATTCCCTAAGCTAACGGGTTCCTTGGTCAGTAATCCCCACTTTGACAGGTGATTTTTGACATGAGAGACGCTTACTTTACTTTCGTCAATGAATAAGTCATCCACGTAGCTGGAGACAGATTCCTTCAATTCCTTTTCAAGTGATATCACTTTATCTACTACTGCTGTCATAATCTTAGGAGCGACGGAGAGACCGAACCCCAGTCTAGTGAGCAAGTATATTTCATTTTTCCATCTAACGGCCTGATGCACCCACAGTGAGTCATGCACGTGTATTTGTAAATAAGCTTTACGTAAGTCTAAGAGGGAACAATTAGACCCTCGTTGCCGCCATTCCCGAAGCCTATCTGAACATAGAGGTACTGAGCCCCCTGGAAAACTTTTAACGACCTGGTTCAGCATTCGATAATCTAAAACCGGGCGAATCTTTTTTTCATCTCCTTTATCTTGGAGCACAGCCATGGTAGGCAAAAAACTCTGAATTTCACCATGCTGAATGGCGTCATACTTTACTAGTATCCCCTCGCTAACCCAAGAATTCATTTCGGCATCGAAGCCATTCCGATCGCAGGGTTTCACATAGTCAATAGGCGTTTTATGCAAATTATCGGTATTACCACCCTCGGTCCACTTCCAGCTAGCTACCCATCGACCTTCAACGAAGCTGGCGGTAAAGTCGCTGTCACTAACGCTTAGGCTTTGCGGGGCCCAGTCAGCGTCGATACTGACGGCAGCTGTAACATGGGTGATGTTTGGGGAGAACTTAACCGTAACTTCTCCCTCACAATAGCTGAGTTCGAGTCTCTTGTGAGATAGAATGTCTAAATCTAGCACAACATCGACATCAAGCGGCAATCGTTTAACAACATGTGCTTTCACCGGGCCTAACTCAACGTCATCGTCCGTCACAACAGACCTGAGCATGACAGCACCACAAGTATGCAACTTGTCCTTATTCATCAGCTCTAAACACAGACAAGACTGCTCGCGACGTTTCCCCTTAGCCCTGTGCTCACCTAGCAAAGTAACGCTGCAGCCCGTATCAATCAGCACTCGCAGTTTGTGTCCATCGATCCACATCGTCCGGATTAATGCGCGGATGCCGGGGCAGCATGATCCGGCACATCCACCTCCGCACGTCCGTTTCCCGAAGCAGTAGACTTGGGGCAATGGGATCGAAGATGCCCAACTTCTCCACAGCTGTAGCAGATAGTGTTGCAGTCCCGAAGAAGATGTCCGATACGCTTGCAGCCGCTGCAGCGCGGCTTGTTTGTTCTCTGCGGATCCCAACGTTGGCGTGTTCCGACGCTGGTTGTTCCAGCTGCCGCAATGTCCAAAAGTTCCGATGGGTTCGCCAGAAGGGCTTTAGCACAGGAAATGATCTGGGACAGCTCCATCTTCTCTCCACATTGAACCTTGACTTGAGGTACAATTTGTTTTGGCAGTGCGTCCACGAGATGATACGAGACGAGTTGTTCCGGTACTGCGCTTCGGTTGCCGATCATGACGCCAAGAGCGCTCTTGATCTGATCCACGACCAGGTCTACTGACTCTCCCGGTATCAGCTTCGTTTCTTTCAAGCCTTGCCATGCGCGCAGCTTTGAGCGGCCAAACATTCGCATGAGCTCGGCCTTAATTGCGCTAAGGTCGGATTGCTTTGCAGGGGGCATCTGCTTTCATGTGGTGTAGGCCGCTCCCTCCAGGAAGATAGGTAGGATTTTCGCCAGTCGGTCATCGGTCTTCTCGTCCTTATTCTCAATGGTGATTTCGGCTGTTAGCAGGAACTTATCCATCCAGAATTCAACATCTTCTCCTCTGCCGCCCGAGAATTTTTTCACCGCGTCGATTAGCTTCATTCCCGCCTTTGCCGTGATAGCTTGTATTGACGCAAGGAAAACCAGCAATTCGTGTCAATAAGTAGGTGCTCTCTTCTCAATAGAACATGCTTCTGTCATACTTGATGTGATATGAGTTTCAGCTTTATTCACAGCTAATGGTCAATAGTGACGTCACATGCAGTTAGCACGGGAAGAGGGAAAGTCGCGATTAGATAATCACACACAGACTTCCAATATGCGAACGGAACGGCAACGCACAACAGCTCAAACTCCCACATAGATCCTGTACATTTCGTTAACCTTCCACATCTTATCTTTACTTCAGCTTTAAATTTGACATCATTCAAGATGAAAGTATGTATAATCTCTTCGAAAGGGGAATAAGGGGTGGAATGACTTTTACGAACATTCACAGAGCACGTGCACGCATTTCGCAATTACAAAATAATACAAATGAAAGTCGTCACTTATCTTACATTGATGTCAATAACCTTTACGGTTCTTCGCTCAGTAAGAGTCTACCACATTCAAATTTTAAATGGTTGAATGATAGTGAAGTAAGCTATTTTTTAAACGAAGAAAATATACGAGCTATCGATGATGATGGTGAAATTGGCTATATTTTTGATTTGAACTTGGAATATCCTGCAAACATACATGATGACACTGCCAATTTCCCATTAGCGCCAGAGATGCAGACCATAGAGCAAAATATGTTCTCAACTTATATGAAGGATTTACATGGGAAAATAAGACCAGACACTAAATTCAGTTCAACTAAAAAACTCTTGCTTCATCAATTCAATAGGGAAAATTATGTTGTACACTATTCAATATTAAAATTTAATTTATCCATGGGTATGAAAATCACAGAAATTCACAACGGTATAAAGTTCACACAAAAGCCATGGTTGAGAACGTACATTGATATGAATTCACAAAAGAGAGCTCAATCAAGTACCAACTTTGAAAAGTCATTTTATACGTTGAAAAATAATTCTTTATATGGTAAAACAATGGAAAATGTAAGACGAAGGAGAAAATTCAAATTAGTAAACAGCGTGGAACAATGTCGAAAATTATCAAATCATCATCTCTATGTACAGCATAAGATATTTGATGAAGATCTAGTTGGTATGGAAATGTATAAACCTTCAATAATGTTGAATAAATTGATTTATGTTGGTCAGGCGGTACTTGACCATAGCAAATTGGAAATGTACCAGTTATGCTACAATGATTTGAAAAGATGTCCACTGATAAATAGAACGCGGCTTTGTGGAGGTCATACCGATAGTTTTTTCCTATGGATGTACACCTCACCATCTGTCCGCCTGGAAGATGTACTGCTATATTTTGGTGAAAAATTTGACTCTTCAAACTATGACAGTCATCACCGACTATACTCAACTACAAACAGAGCCAGATTAGGTTGTTTTAAGAATGAGTGTGCGGGAAAGTTGCTTGAGGAAATGATCTTGCTAAAACCAAAAATGTATTCAATGAAATATCTAGATTCAACTTGTGATAGCATCAAGCGTGTACTACTATCATCACTGTGTACTACAGTGAGAAAGATACAAATGAGGAAATGACAATTATAAATTCAAAAAATTACGTTGTCACTACAAAATCATTTAGAAAGCGAGGACTTTCACTTTGGGAGGATAAGCGCTGTTGGTTAAATAAAAATCTATCTCTACCATATGGACACTATAGTTGAGGTCTTCCTCCACCTTCAAAGAGAAGGACATGCCTTCCTGCTACAGGTGACGTAGAAGTTTAAGAAATTTAACAAAGTAAACTAACCAATCACTACATTTCTGCGTAGTTTTGCTTAATAATATATAGGTAGATTAAATATAAAATGAAATTTCTACATTTTTCCGATGTGTAGAAATAATTACTAAAACATAGGTAGTCCTACAATGAATTGAAGACGTAGCACTCAACATCATTCCGATATGTTGAGATGTAAAATAGCAAGCTTTATGCAAACAAATAAATTTAGGTTTATATTTGAAAACATGCCTCATTACATTAGAACATGGAAATGTAATGACTCACAAAGCATTCACATAACAAATTCTAAGAAAGTAGTCTTTCGTCACTTAATAACAAATAGTGGTGGAAAACATCGTGGCGTTTGCATTAGCCTTGACGCATTATCTTCACTGAAAGACTTCGCTGATCTGATTGACAACCATAAGACACGGATGAAGATTCCGCTCGATCAAAAGGTATGGATAAAGTGTGACTCTACCGTCAAGCTATACGTCTGTTCACCAAAGAGAGAAGATATTGACTATCGATTTTTCCGTTTCAGTGACGTCACATGGAGAAACTTTACAAAAGAGATACTACCGCATATGATTTCATTCATTAAGGATGGAGGACATCAAGCGGATGGAAGTCGTGAATCGCATGTTAACTACAAAAGTAAACTCAAAACTAAATCTTCAAGAAATCGACCGGAACATTCCCAATCGAAAGCAATGGTTATTAATAAAACACAAGATGAAGCCGACAACGAATCTACATCTGGGAAGACCCTCAATGTTAACATGGAGGATACAGAGGAAGGAAAAATATGTGACTATCCTATTCTTTCCAAATGGAACAATCCAGTGTGTTGGTGGCTTCACTGATGGTGATCTACCATATCTACATTCTACGTTGGAAAATTTACTTAGAGACTCATTATCTGAATGGGAAGTGCAGACAATGACTGTGCTATGTGAATTGAACTATCATTATGACTTTCGTAAAGTCACATCATCAAATAATCTCACTTATGAAGTGGAACTATTTCCAGCAGCACAGATGACTAACTGGCACCCATATCATGTTCATGTATTCCATAATGGAAAGATTGTGATAACCGGCATTAAAGACATAAATGATGTTCCTCCCATCCTATGTGATTTGAGAAAAATATTTGTGAAATCTACATTGTAGCTATGTAAATATTTAGAAAAGAACTGTACATTTGTAAATACATATTGAAATGTAAACGTGTTTTGCTTTCCCTCTAAACCCAACGATTTGGAATATAAAAACAAGGATATTTACATATAAAATAAAACTTTATTACAAAACAGTTTCAATATACTTTATAAGAATTACATCATTTTTATAGCAGTCTTTCGAAAAAAGTTATAAAACACTTTTACAGTTATTTTTTAATGGTCTCTCGTTGACGAAATATAGCACATAACCACCGCACATGAGAGATACATTGCTTTGGAGTGGAAACGATGTAACTTTCTTAATCGTCCAGGAGAACCTATTCATCCATAGTGCAATGTCATGTAAGCGAGGTAGATTAAGAGAGTCAAAATATTCAGCCACTTTATAGCGATTGATGTACACTGCAACCCAATGTTTACCAGGAAGATTGTTGCTGTCCGTATTGATGATAAGCGAACAAGGATAGAAAGGAATTGAATTAGGTAAATTATCTCTAGAAAGGACATCAAGAAATATTGTCTTGGAGTAGGGATGAGCAATTCCCACTTTCCTCAAGTGACACCTCTAGTCGTAGATTACCAGGCTTTGTAACTCCTACGCTTTCACCGCCTAGATCTGCATCTGCTGTGAAATTGTATATAATGAAGAAGTAACCATTTTCATACATATCCATTGTAATTCCATTTGAATCATCTGTGTTAAACATGCTCAGTGCAGTGACAGTAGAACCATATTCATGTACAAATTTGCCCTCTTTAAAATTAGGCTCCTAAGCTTTGCAAGCAACAATTTTTCCATCCTGATAGAGTGCTAGTTTACTGACGTTAAAGTGTTGGAAATTAAATGGATTCTTTTCAAAAGCACCAATAAATGACTCATTTTCCACAAATGTGATATACACCGCCTTCGGCATCGCAGTGGGAAAAAGATTTGGGTAGGCATGAGAGGATGATCCCGCACCAATTGTGAAGTTTGTTAACACACTGTGATTAACTGGATATATTGCATTGCTTTTCCTCAATCCTGTCGCATGCTCGTTGATGACTGACGGGTTCATTGTCACTCTCTTTACATTGAGCACGGCACTACTTATGTTGACGTGATAGTTTGTAGCTCCAAAAGCCATTAACGCGAACTAAGGATTTGCACGAATAAATTTTATTTGCATTTTAACCTGTGATAGTAGATATCTAGATTGACGAAGGAAATCAAGACAGACAGGTCCTTTCAAGTATAATTCCTTTGAATCTGCTGTCAATTCCATTCTTTTTTTTAAACCTCCATTTGAAACCTCATCAAATTTCCCTTGCTGATCATCATACCAGCCGGCAACTTGCAAGTGTGACTGTTTAGCATGCTTCTGAAATTGCGTCATTGTATTTATGTATGCTCCATAGGGATATGCTCGATCCCCTCCTTCAATCTGTTTGTCATTCAATATTAGATACACATCTGAGAATAGACTGGCAATAGGAAGATTTGTCAATCCCACTTTATCCTTAGTTGAATCAATATTGGTACCATCAGTCTTCTTAATTTGTATACACAATTCTAAATCAATGGATTGGCAGTCATTATAATCTTGAGAATTAGCAGGTATATCAAACTGAATAGGCTGTTGGTTACCATCGATATTTGTTGTGGGGACTATATCAACAATAGTTGAGGAAATAATGTCAGTTTGATGAGGCGGTGAATCAAAGAAACACAAAGCCGAATTGATACTCTGCATCGTATTAGCTTTACAAATATGTTGTCTTCCTTCGTTTTGACTTGTGTCCAGTCGCTGTGGAATTTCGTTTGCGCTTTCTTGCTTTCAAACGACGTCTTGATTTAGAACGTGCTGCTCTGGTGGGCTTTTTACTCCTCCTGCGCCTTTGCTTAGTAACGCGGCCTGATCCAACTTGTCTTGTCTTCCTACGTTTCTTCCGAACTGTACGCCTCGTCTTTGTTAAATCATCTAATGCGTCTATGGCAGATTGCTGTGCACGCAATTTCATGGATTCACCGATATCCTCCCCTTGAAGTGCATCAGCTGCAACATTTGCACCAAAGTCTAAAGCTCTGTTTCCAACCCAATTCATGAATGGTACGCCATACTTTTTGAGTGTTGGGAGAACCATACGTCTTAGTGCACCGAATATGCCTCCTCCAACTTGTCGTCTACCTCCAGCAAACACGGGATAGCCGCTCCGATAGGATGGACCACTGTAAATGCCTGACATTATGTCCTGTGGATAATTATAGATCCTACAATAGCATAAAGCCTTAATCTCGTGTCCTGATGTGTAGTGTTAAAACAGTAACACTACCACAGAATGGTACTACTTCACCTGTGTCATCATGAATTGATATGTCAATTCTATTGATGACATTTCTGCTCATTGGTGCATACATCGTGTTAATAAATTCTCGATTGATTAGTTGCTTCCTCACGGATGACAGTGGAAATGTGCGCAAAAGTGGGGCTTCAATGTCACCAACCCTTGTATATTCAATGATGTTACAATAGACGTACAAGTTGCTTATATCCCGCCCTAATGATGGTGTTGTATCGCCTGTTGATGTGCCTTCATAAATAGTTGATTTTGAGAATCCCAATGTGGTCGTTAACACGCTATCCAGCTTGATAAGAGAGTTCTTCCCTACCTTTAGAATCATGCGTTTCTTATGTGGGTCATAAGAAAAGTGATATTCATCTGCATCAAGGTAATCTACACCAAACTCATTTAACTTTGTGCACAATTCAGATGGCGTTTTCAAGCTTTCAATGTTTAAATTAACTCTTTTTACCAGTTCACTTGAAGTAGTCAATTCATCACCCAATATGTCTTCGCTGTATACGTGGATATCCCATGAAACGTTTGTTGATGCTTTGAGTTTAGAAGAGGATAAATGAACCTTATATGCATCATTTAATTCTGTCAGCAAAGGTGCGCTTTCAAGACCTTTAAACAACCCAAACATTTCAGATCCGAATTCAATAACAGCGGACTCAGACCTTTCCAATGGTGTCTTTTTAGTAAAAACAAGAAATTCTACCTCCGTTTCAACAGTAAATAAAGTTACTTTCTCTTTCTTATATTCACAAGTCATTAACGTTTCTGGCACTGATCCTTGAATCTTTCTTGCAACGTCTTCAACACTTCTAATAACTTCAAATTGATTCTTTACTCGGATGCTCCTTTTTTGTAATGCATACAATGGCACGATTCTACATCGAAAATCAGAGACTTTCCTCTCCGAATTCCACCCACGTCCATTATACCAATACCTTGATGAGAATGTTGTTCTGGAATACCCTAAAGTATGACTCAAACCCTTACCCAATACAAGAAGAACATACTTCCCTTCCTTCAACAATTTTGTTGACCCCTTTACGACTGGTCTGTAGAATTTATTCAAAGTCAGCTTAAAGAGATCATTTATTCGTTGAAACATTCTACCGATTTCCTATTCTGTATCTTGCAAGCTCATTGTGGGAACTTTAGAATCAAAAGTAGACGTTGCAAATGCCTTTTGAATTTTAATCACGTTTTGGACAGATGGTAGAGATGTTGAAAAAGGATGTAAAGTTAGATGATGAAAAGCCCATGTACCATGTAGACTATTTTGAAATATGCGAAAGCAATCATCCTTCTCTAGCACTTCTTTATGTAATTCAAAATAGTTGTTTTTTAGCAAACTGATATCGTTGTAATAAGTAATTTCAGTTAGAGCAACTTCATGGGGTCCGTGCAGAGTAATTGGATTAGCGAATTCAACAGAGTATTGAGATGGTCTGTTGCCTGGGAATATCTTTGGGTTGCTATTGCTTGGAAGAATGATGTTGAAGTTAGTAGACATGTTGACCTCATATATGTAAGAGGTCACATGTTATATTAGCTTAAAAGCTACGAGTTTCTCCTACCTCCACATTTTGTAGATCCTGGTGCGTTATCCAACTATTGAATGAATCAGGATACCCTTTCCATTTAACTAGATATTTCCTTTGATTGCCATGACCTTTCTTCCTGATTATTTTATCAATCATATAAACCTCGTCACTTCTGTCTACTACTTGCAATTCATATGAGTAAAATTTTCCTTCAATTGGATTACCATGGTAATCTATCACTTTGTACATGATGGGTCTAAATTTTCTATTTACATCATCTACAAAAAACTCTACTTCAGTCCAATTAGGTAGATACCCCTTCTCAAATGTAGACTTAACCTTCGAAATCCGAACTCTATCACCAACATTTATTTTCTTTTCATTGGAAATGTTTTTCGCTTTCTTATAATACAATCGAAGCCATACATCCATTGCATTATCTGGGGTAACATCAATTGGTCGCATCTTAATAATACGATGATAGCTTTCATTGTAATTCTTAACAAATTTCTGCAGCTCACCTACCCAAACATGTGTATTTTTTGCAGTAAAATAGCGCCATATTTTCGTTTTCAATGTGCGATTGAACCTCTCAACCATGGCAGCTTTATAAGCACTTTTAACGCTAAACAGTTCCACATTATGACTTTTGAAACTTCGAACATGAGAGTTCTCAAATTCCTTGCCTTGATCGGTCTGTATTCTTTGAGGAACACGCCCCTCATCGAAAAAACTCTGAAAAGCCGCTTCAACTTCTGTTCCTCGTTTAGATTTCAGCGCACGTGCCCAAGCATAGCGAGATAAAATATCTATTACGGTTAAGATGTATTTATAGCCATCATTCTACTGTGATATCTGTTGCATGTCAGCCAAGTCCGCTTGCCATTGACTATCTATATTGTTAACAACATATTTTCTCGTTGGAAACCGCTTTCTCGCATTTTTGTGAAGAGTGTAAGTCGGTTGACTCCTTAATCACTTCTTGACTTTCTCTATTCCCACACCTGCTGCACGCGCTAGAACCTCCGGACGACTGAAACTTGAGGGGTGATTTAAGTCGTAATAAATCTTTCTGAGTTTCACTGCTGTACTCATCGTCTTTGTTCTGATTTGCACGCGTATTACTCGCACAGCAACTGCTAACACAATTGATATCAACCTCTATGCCCTCTTCTCCTTTACCTTCGAGCGCAGATTTCAAACAGCAGCAAAACTTTTGTAGCGACATGATATGAGAGAAGCAAAGCTTAATTTATATTTGCTTAATATTTACTGTAATCCTTTCCAACACGCATTGAGCGCCTAGGCTCTTTTTGGTTGAAGATCATCGGGATCATGAAGCTCTCGCTTGACCGCCATCGTGGGTGTTTTACTTTTTGATTCATCTTGTAAGTGACCCTTGTCCAACTCATTCATAGTCGGTCCTGGTAAATTTTGATCAGATAAAATTTTCTGAAAATATGACCACCCTTGTGGTGCACCTAGTTTTCGTCTCACATCTCTGACAGCATATTGCAGAATGTCATCTATGTGACTGTTTCTAATAACATCACCAGTTGTTTCATCTATTATCTCCCCTCTCTCATTGAACTTCACATGTGGATCAATGAAGTCAAATAATCGCTCAGCGCGCACACGATATGGTCGAGGTGTTGACAAGGTTATAAATCGTCGCAACTTATCATGAATCTGTCGCCTCTCATCAATGTTTTCAGCTGCTAACTGCATTCGTCGATAGGGATCCTTAATCTTCTGAATTTCCATATCCTTTTGTGTTAGTTCCTTAAGTTGATTCGTAATAGGTTGATCTATATTTTTGACTTCTTGTGCACTTTGTAATGCAGTCAATTGTATATACTCCTCTTGAGGAATGACTACCATCTTTGAATACGACATGTTTGTAATAATAAGGCAACAAAGTACATTGCTTAAAACTAGCTGTGAACCGAGAAAACTGTCATTGGTTCAACGGAATTAGGCATGATATTAGTTCGAAATCGAAGTCGTTCCGGACATTCCTGGGTTAGATCAATAAATAGATAGCCATGTGGTTTCTTAGTTACATCTTAATATATTTTTGACAGAGCTGTAGGTTGTTGAGGTAATATCTGTCTACTGAGATGATGTATCTGACTGCTGTCTCTTGGATTTTTAAATTTTGCCAAATAATGTGTATTCAAACTCCTAGTTCTTTGCTCTTTCCCTCCATCAAAACTGTCTTGGGTGATATAGATTATGAAGGCTTCCCTATGATGTACTGTCTGAATAAACATTTCAATTACATCTTTCGATGATTTGCTTTCACACAATAGATCATCTAGCACAATTAAGTCACCAGCTTTGATGTCTTCAGTTGTCGGTAACCCTTGCTTTACATCATAACCTTTCTGGCGAAGTGCAGAATGTAGTTGTGGTTGAAATATACCATAATACCATTTAACTCTTTTAATTTCTTTATTAAACATCTCATTTCTAAATTGTAGTAATTGAGTTACAAAAGTAGTTTTACCGGACTGACTTGGTCCGGCCACACACATTGTGCGATCAGTGAATAGGCGAAAATCTGTCATCCTGAAATTTCAAAAGCTTTAAAGACCAACACCCACCAGTTTGCTTAGAATAAAACAAGTCATGTTCCATAACAACTTTATTTACATTTAGAAACTTTCATTTCACATTCACAGCATTTGTGTTTCCTCATCAATGTCAGCATTAAAATAACTTCTCGCGTAAATTTGAGCATCTTGGCGTTTCAATTTCAACTTAACACTCCCTTCCTTGGATTTCCGTCCCCACTTTTTGCATTCTTCAACATCCTTCCCATCTTTTGAAGTAGGTTTATCGATGGTGATTAGACACTTATCAATCGGCATTGGATCATAAACCAACGGTAGAACTTTCATTTGTAACGATGCCACTTTTCCGGTTGAGCCGTGAGCACCAATGTATAGTCCGTTGACGTGTATTAAACCCATGTATCGTCTGCGCTTCAGATCATCACACTCCATTGTATTTCCAAGTAAATCGAATGCTTGAAAGTGATCGGACAATTTCAAGAATAGCGTATCGAACTCGGGTAATTCCTTATAGCCAATTCCTTCCCCTAATGCCTTCCTCCAATGTGTAGGAGCACTTTCGGGCAACACAACGCATTCCTTCGCCAAAGAGTCGATGGTTTTGAGTATCATCTGCTGCCATTTCGGAAAGGTCACTCGCATTTGTCTCATGTTGCTATATCCAGATGAAGACATACCATTACTGTGGAAAAATGGAACTTGAAGGTAGAAACCATCGTCACCATAGCTCAACGTTTGGAAGTAAAAGGTATGAGTATTTCCAATCCCTTGAACCTTCCTTGTCGGTCGGAATTTAAAGAGATCACGTTCAAATGAGTCGCTCTCCTCTCTAACTATAAACATTTTTTGAGACATAATTCAATGTTGTACTTATTCGGAGCTTTTCAACCGCCAGCGATGAATGATAGCTTGAAAGTGATTAAAGAGTACAAGCGCGTCTCTCTTATATACATATTCACATGAGTCATCAATCAATGATGACGTGTCAATCCATGATTCGTCGTCTACAGCAACACTGCGGCACCTGATACAACTTTCCCTAGTGGACTGTTGAGTACATTGTAAATGCTGTTTCCAATATCATTCAACATATTCAAAAACCCACCACCTCCACGCTGAACTAAGTTCCGCCTTTTCTTATCACTGCTTCTTGGATTTGAAATTTTTCTAATGCTGTTTAGAGAATCAGTACTCAATAAAGGCTTGTATATTGGGAGGCATTTGTGTATTGCAAAAGCCAAATCACGGATGAAATTATCACTTGAGTTTGAATTAATTTGCACTTAACTTTATTGTTTCGCATGCTGTTTAACTTTCGCAACGCCTTCTTAAACTGACTTGAAGGTCTAAAAGAACCATTCTTCCGAGAGAAAGATGCCTTTCGTTTTGCAGTCACTTTTATTGTGTGAAAAGCAAAGCATTTATGAAAATATAGAAGTTTTAACAGTTATTTGTTGGATACAAACTATGGACCTGAACCTATTGGAGAGAAACAGAAGATAAAAATACGTGCACAAAGCAGTAACAAAAGCTAATCCTAAACATATGCGTGTTCTAGCTCAAAGCGGCCAATGGGAGGTCTTCGTTTCAGGATCGCTTGAGCGTTCCTTCGTACGAGAGTCACTGAAAGCAGACCATATATTTGACTCTCTGCATTCTGAAATCTTGGCATTTGTCTGGGTTGAGTCTCTGTGCGATGCGCTCTATAAAAGTCATAGCTTCCTCACCGAACCCTCCATATGCACTCATTGCAAACGGGAGGCAAACCCATCCTAGTTCACGACATTTTTCGCCATTTTTAGCGACCTTCCGTGCCTCTGCAGCTCTCAGCAACTCATTAACCGTAGTGTTCGCTCCATTTACGTTTTCTTGATTGAGCGGATGAACCACGGTCACATCAACTGCTGCAGGCCTACCAAGGGACCATTCTGGCACACAAATATCTGCGGGTCTTGAATTTTGATGACTCTGTCCCAGGCCGGCACCGCACTCGAGCTTTGGTCTCAGAAGTGATCGCCTGCACGTCTCGAAAATTACGTCCCTTATGCTGTTGTGTCGATTTACGACGTCACCATCTCTTCAACAGGTTAATGCATGATGGCCGAGTTGGTCGAGTGGTGACGTTGGATGGTAGCTGCAATTTGCACCACTTTCATACAGCGGAAGCCCTAACCACCACTTTATGGCAACATTCATCTCATTCGGCTCTATTGACAGACCCAAACCGGGAGATGGAATCACACGAAGCCAATCCGCTGCATGCGGCTCTACAATGTTCATCAAACGTATTTGATCAGCTGGAGAGGCTTTCGCAACCAATCCCTTCCACGATGTTTCATCTATTCTGTCAGATAATTTATGCTGAGTAATTGATGTATCTTTTGTTAGTTCCTCCTCTTTGAAGCAATCTCCTGCATTTACGCTTTCATTGTAGTATTCGATTGCGTCATGTACGTATTGGTAAGTTGATGGATGCACACCAGATTTCATAAAGGAAGCAATAAATGCTGCCCCAGAATGCTGGGAAACTGATCGCAGGCCAAGACCTCCTCTTCGAATGGAAAGCTGAGCTTGTTGCCATGCTGCGTCTGAACACTCTATTGCGACAGTCTCCTCAAGTGTTTCGCGAATGTCATTATCAAATTCCAACAACGTTTTGCTCGTTATACCAACTGGAGTCGTTCTAGCAAGATGAGCAAGTCGGCAGAATCCAGAGCAGCGACGTAGAATGGAGAGGGCCACTTGAGGATTGTATATAGTCTTCAACTGTTGCATCAAAAGATTTGCTTTCTTGACTTTACTCCTGATGAACGAACAACAAAACTCATTGTCTCCAATGGGTGCCCCAAGAATCTCAAGATTAGGGGAACTGCTTTTCTTTATTCCATCATTCAGCTCCATCAAACTTCCTCTACTGAAAGCTTCACACTTGGACAAGTTAACATGCAAACCAGTAGTGCTCGAGGTCGATTGAAGCAGAGCTAGAACCCTCTGTATAGAATCTAAAGAGCGACAGAAAACCCCGTCATCCAAATACCATGCCTGTGATATAAGAGGAATATTTTGCGAGATGTTCCGTATGACAGGATTGAGTGCCATAGAAAAGAGAAGTGGTCCAAGGGGATCTCCCTGTTGAACACCTGTTTCTGACTTCAACTTTCCCAGTCGATGCCGCAAAATTAGTTGTTGTGAATAACAACTTGACAGCCAGGGCAAGATTTCAGGTATTTCCTGCGTACACTCATCGAAAATCTGTTGGCGGGATACTCGATTGAAGGCATTTTGCATATCAACCTTAAAAACTACAAAGTCTCCGTCCAACCAATGTTCATCGATCACCGACCTTAAGTTGTGGATTATCTTTTCTTTACCTGCACTACAAGCCACTCCAAATTGATGAGGTCTGATAATGCTTTCCACCTTAGTCTTCAAAGTAGCACATACACATTTACTAACCAAGCGTCGCAAAATTTCTCCTGCAGCGATTGGACGTACATCTCTCTCGCCTTTGTTCAGGGCAGTAAGGTTTGCACTAGCCAAAATACACTTTACTTCTGAAGGAGCGTCACCTCTGAGAAGTAGATTGATCACACTCCGAAGTGAAGAATAAATAGGAACAGGCAATATTGCTTCCGCTGATTCAATAAGATGTTGACAACGCAGTCCAGTTGAACCACAAGCGGTGTCTAATGTAAAGGAGCGCAGGATGCTTCGAATATCAAAATCACTTGGCAACTGAATAGGGGGGTATCCGTAAACTGTTGCATGGGTTCTCTTGCCGCTGGGTGCTTTTCCGATAAAATTCTCCAGGTTTCTTCAGTATTAGGAGCTATTCCAGTTGAAGTAAGGGTGCGAGCGGCTTTCCCATAGAGTCCGTCTTGTGCGAAACTGATGGCTGCCTGAATCTGTGTATCTTTATCTTTAGTAAATACACTGGACTGTGACTGCTTGCCTTTAAAAGTTCTTGCACTGTTTTCTGCCATCTCCCAAAGCTCCTTCCATTCGCCATTTGCCCATCGACGACAGAATGAACTGATCTCTGGGCGCTTCACATTACGACCTCCACGTTTGTGCGACGGCAGAACACATTTTGGAAGCATGAAAAACTGCGTCCATGCTTCAACAGTGTTAGTTGAAACTAATTCGCGTAGAGCGCCAGAGAAAACTGATGCGAATGCTTGACGAGATCTCACTGGAATGTGCTTCAATGTTGGTCGAGGCAGGCTGAAAACATCTTCTAATGAAGGGAACGTTAAGGTTGAAGAGAATTGTGAAGTAGCGGACGGTTGGTAAGTTAAACATGCATGGTCACCTCTTCTCGGACATTTATGCGAATGCGATGACTGTCTAGAAATTGAAATAATACGATTGCAAGTACATATCATTTTCTGATGCTTGATTAGCCACGTCTGGGGAACACTACCTGGTAGTACACCGTATGAATGCCTCTCCATGTGCTTTATGCCTCCTGAGGAGGCGTACCGTGCCTGGCAGCCTTCTACTTCACAGAGTATACCTGGCTTGAAGTTGGAAACATCTGCTGAAATCGAACTATTAGTGCCTTGAGAATCGTCAATGAAATCTGGCTTCGAAATTTCGGGATTTCTATCCTCCACTGGCGCCATACGTCTAGCCATGAGTTGAGTAGGAACTGAAATCTATGAAAACATGTGCTAGTCCGAGAAAAAATTGAAGATGACCAGAAAATGAAGATATCCAGCAAATAGGAGCTAAATATGAGCCAAAAATTGACAAAACTGCAGGGCAATAGAAATTTTAAACCAATTTGTAATGCAAGTATATAATTATACAAAATTGCACTACAGAATTACAGCGACTCAGAGTCCGAAAGTAAAAACGGGAAAATCGAATCCACCACCAGAAATGAACCTATTTTGCAATTTGTCCCGATGAAATCCGCAGAGCAACACCAGAAAAACTTAAAAGAAAGCCATCAGCAAAGACATCTAATCCGGAGCAGTGACAGAGATCCGACCAGCTACCATGAAAGCTACGCATGTTTTCAGTGAATCATTAACATGAAAATCTATGTATAGACCATGCAGATTATGTAAACGACTTGTAAAATTCGAAAAAAAATAGCCAAGCAATCTACTCCAAAAGTGCACTGAAAATTGACTAAAAAAACATGGCAATAGAAATTCAAGTAGTAAATATAACATAATCTGGAAAATGAGTCAAAAATCGCAAAACTTCATCGATTCATCGAGCGAACGCAAACTGAGTTATAGTAAAAGCAAGAAGATAAATCAAATTGTAAAATTATGGACTTAAGGACAAAGCTTGAATCGCGAAAGTCCGTTGATTATTGCCAAAACCACAACTGATCAAAATTTCATAAAGATATCTCCCAGGAGCATCCAAAATTGTACAACCATCCACAAGGAAATCCAAGTTTTCAAAAAAAGAACAAAAAATAGTTGAGTGAGGGAGGGATCGAACCCTAGAACCTGTTCTCGACGGTTAGCCAACGAGGCAGTTAGGCCACCGGAGCACTCGCGCGATAATAGTCGCCCTGCAGTAACTTATTGGGAGAATAGTGCAGACGATCGAGGTCGTGGCCGACTTCCCGATAAAATAGTGACGTCGGCAACACACAGCGGATCTCTCAGCACGACAGTATCGCATGCAGGCAAGGGAAAGAGAGAGAGAGAGAGCGCAGGCGGATGGAACAACGATTCACAGGCGAAGACGGCCCTGCAGTATGGATGTCGATGTGAGGCGATTGCTTGAGGGAACCAAGCCAAGAGATACAGTAGTGGTTGACTCGCGGAGACAGTGGCGCTATAACCGGCTGGACCAATCACTGAGTTGAAAATTTGCCAAAAGTATTGTGAAACAGTTCGGAGTTGGGAGGGTCGCAGCACATGAACCACTGAGCGGAAGAAAATGCAAGAGGGCTCAAACGATAGAATGGCGCATGGCGATGCAGATGAATAAAAAAACTCGGTGAACGGTCAGGTAGGACCGAAGTTATGCGACAGTAAAGAGTCACGCTCAGGAGCACGACAAAACACGACCGCGCGCCAGGGAGTCTAACATGTGAAAATATACAGTTTTGCTTAGTTCCATGCAACAAAGTCAAACGGTAACAGATGGTAGGTCGTAGTCATCAACATAACTCAAGGTCTGAGTCGTTGCAGTTATAAGCTGTTCTATATTACACATTAAATCCTTTGATAGAGGACAGCATGAACAGCATGGTTTTGAAGCGAAGACTTTTAAAAGATTAGCATAGTATGCTCTAAACTTGATTATGTCCCGCTCATCTTGCACTGCCACATTGACGCTCATCGACGGGATCCGGTAAACATGTCCACCTTGAATTTACCACCATTTTCCTCATAGTGGCTAAATACGATTATATCATGCAAACAAGTCTTCAATTTCCGTGTTCTCATTTCACAATAGCAACCAGAACTCTGTGGAATAGCTTCCGTCAAACTCAGAGGCTTGAACACTTCATCGAGCCAAAATCTTAGTACTCGCGTAAGGGCATTGGTCAATGTCCTCATTAAGAGTTTCTGAAGTTCAATATCATCTTCACAATGGTAGAATGTGACAATATCCTCCATCAGATCTATGAGATCAGCTTTGTAACCAATAACATCATTTGCAGAGTAGAAAATCTTGCTAGTAAACAGATTGGCTTTGTGAATAATTGAAACAGGAATGATCGTGGTAAATGGCATGTTTATTAATGTCTACAATCCTCAACAAGTATGGTTGTAATAGAAGTGTGATAACCTTATATACAAAAGCTGCACAATAGCAACCAATCACAGACACGCATGATGACTCATCATGAACGATATACAGTGACTGTTGAAATTATTTCTTCATCACAAAGGGGACAAAATATAGTTTCCAAGGGTATATAGCATGTAGAACACATGACAAAATGAGAACATGGTAACAAGAAAAGGGATCTTTCCCGTTCAAAACACCTAATGCAGTTCCGTTCACATAATAATTCAAGCGTCTCTATTTCTAATTTCTTTCTGAAGTCACTTTCATTGATAGAACATTTCGATAAATCAATTGAAGGTTTCACTTTTTTATCTCCGTTTCAGAAAGTTCCAATTTCATCCTCCTAATTTCACTGTCTTTATAATGTAGCATTGAGAAATCTTCTATCCAACTACGATCCAAATTAGCATTCATGGTATGCTCATCCAGATCCATTAGTCGTTCAACTAAATCACCAGCTTTGATATTTTCATTTAGATATGTAACAGTTTCTATAGCCTTTAGCGAATAACCAAGGTTTCTTGCAACAATCCATGAAATTGGGAAACTAGTCATCAATATTCACATCAACAAACAACTTTCTCGTATTCATAACTTAACCTAGTTATGAAAATCAATACAATTGTCATCAATGGTCACAATTGTCGCATTTGAGCAAGCAGTCTCAAAACAAACATCTGTTTAAGTTCCGAAATAGATGTTCGCATCCCAATTCTAATTCACATACTCTAATTCAATTTCGGAACAAGCCGTTCCGATCCCAACACACAAATAAGTGTACCGAATCATTAAGTATGATCTCAATTCGGCCATCAATCGGAACGCGGTTCCTATTTACATGTTCAAAACATGTTCCGATTGGTAATTCGGAACATGTTCCTATCCATGTTCGCATCCACTACCAGCGCGTCCGCAAAACTAACTACTTTTGATCATTGCTTGCTTTTCAAAAAATTGGATGAGCGCATATCTCATTCGTACTCTCTTGCTGACTAAGCAATTTGCAGGTGTTTGATTATGTAATTAATATTAATGAAACTGATTTTATTTTTTTACTAATTCTTGGTTTGCTAGAATGCTAGGTATAAAGCTATCTCAACGTTCTGTTTGGGGATTAGAGTTGCATTTTGATGCAGACTCGGTGCAGTCTGTAGACGATTCCCTATTTTTCTATTGGTTTAGAACAATAGCGGATGCCGAGTTGAAGTTGACTGCAGATTCGTTCGTCTTGAGCGGCGAAACGGGATACAAACTGATTCAGGCTTAGATCGTCAGACATCATTTGGTCAACTTAGACTGGTAGACATCATTAAATTTCTTCATTTTTTCATGGAATACATGAATGGAAGGCCAAGTGGTACTCTGGATTAAAGGTGAGCGGTCCTATCCGAAATCCGAGCCCGAAAGTACGGGCTCGGGAATGAGAATTTTTAAGACGGATCGGGTAGGATTATCACTCTTATCACAATCCCTTGAAAACCCGAACTCGGGCTTTCTACAGGTTTCAGCACACAGATTTTTGTCAGAAATTATATATATATACAGGGTTCGATTTAACCGGTATCGCATCGCAGTTTGCGATGCATTTCTGCCCATATTGCGATGCATCTCGTTAGTGTATCGCAATAAACTGCGATGCAACTGAACTGAGTCTGATTGCATGAATCAATCCTTAGGAATAACGCTTGAGATGCTTTTGTTGCTGCCAGTTAGCAATGCGAAAGTGGAGAGAGGTTTTAGCGCGATGCGGAGAATTAAGACTGACTGGAGATCAAGACTTTGTGAAGATACGCCATGCAGTTTGTTGAGAATCAGTGTAGATGGCCCACCTGCAAACAACTTCGACACATCAAATGCTGTGAAGAGATTTTTGCACCAACCTCGTCGGCCCGGTAGTGATCGCAAGCGCCCGCATGATGAGTGATAATTCACGAGTTTCATTGTTATTCAGTGATTCAAATTATCTGGTGATTGATTGATAAGATGTTGACATGAATTTGTCAGAAACTGCTATTTTCTATTATGTCTCAATAGACACAAGGTCTGATAAAATATTAGTTCTAATTTAAAGAGAAAATTGGTTAACAGCTCACGTAATTCGTAGTTAGTAATTCGTTGAGCCTACTAAACATTCTACTCTAGGTAACTTAAAACTAATTTACGAAACTGCGATACAAACATTGCAAGTTGCGATGCGAATGAGATTTGCATCGCAAAAAGTGCGATACATGATCAAAAAATTAAATCGAACCCTGATATATATATTCTATTGGAAAGGTTGATAGACATCATTCTTACATGCAATGCGGTTGGTCTGGGCAAGCGTCTTCAAGTGTCTTCAATATTTTTGCTTTTGCTTTGTTCTGATAAAATAATATGGGCAATTATTATAATAGAAAGGAAAGATGTCTTCCTTTTTTAAGATTTCCTTAAGAGCAAATGGTGGTTTTGGAAATTTTGAGGACTTTGACATCAGGGAGCTCTTTATTTCTTATTTTACAACTTATGAGAAACTTTCATGGCAACTGAACCATGTGATGAGAAGTGATTTGGATGCTGATTCATGAAATCCAATTGAAAGATTTTACTATTTTCAGTTTTTTTGCTAATTCCAGCATCTAAAAGATGGATTTAATGACTGATTTTTCATATTCTCTAAATTAATGCACGTGAACATTAACGCTATCACGATGGGCACATGGTTTTCAAAGATAGACATATTAGCAGGCTTGCGACGTGGATCAGATATCAGTTAGAATTTGCGCATATGCTAAAAATTGGTACTAACCTGGAGTAAAAACAACAGATTTCCACCTGATGCTTTCATTACATCAGAAATTTCTCTCCATACATTATCACGTATGTTGATGTCCTTGTGCTGTGAATTTTTTGCATAATAAATGCAAGTATGTTGATGTGCTAACTACTAAGTCAATCAACTTCGTTTCATCCATTGTCTTTCTTTCCCTGTCTGTGATGGTCAGCCCCGCGGCCCGCATTCTAAAACCCGCCCCGAAGCTATGGCCCGCGCCCGCAGGGAAGGCCCGATGTGCCAACAATTTGAACGACATTGTTCACGATTTTGTTCTTTTAGCCACAAGATTCCCCTTTTGAGAGCATCGCATTTTGAGAGGATTTTCTAAAGTGCAATGGGTCGTTCTAGCTGTGGTGCGTGCTACGGTAGGCTACCATGTTTAGACTGAGAAGTCAGGCAGTTTCGTGGAAATCTATGTTATTGCAAAAGTCTAGAGAGGACAATAGATGACTTGGATGACACCCGTTTGGACTCTGACAGTGGCTCTAGTTAAGGACTTCTTTGCCTATAAATATATATTTTGAGATATATTCTAATGTAAATGCCGCATAGCCTGATTTTTTTCATGTCGAGGAAGATCTTCTTGGGAGATACCATCTGCTTGAATGTGAATGAAATGGGACTGTTACCAAAGCCTCTAGACACATGAAAGAAAAAAAAAATTATAAAAGTTGATATTGTGACCACAGATTTACGATTCTAGCTCACATTTTTTGGATGATTGATCTTAAAACAAACTTCAGCAGAATGACATTGCAGTATGTCTCTAAAGCGATTCTACCAGCGATCTTGATTTCATCTTTAATGGTTGGCCATGTCATAAATTTTTCAAAGGTGACAATCGTTGCGAATACTCTATCTTTCACGTTCAAAGAAGACAACGGCATGACGCTATAAAACAACAACATACATTTCTTCTTTATTAAGAATATTCTGTTCTATTACTTACACTTTTCATCACTAATCGTCCACCATTAATTGATGCGATGCTATAACGTCAGTGAGAATTGTTGCACATTGTTGACGAGGATGTCCACCCAAAGTAAATTAAATTATTGAAGGTTTCCTTTCTAGTGAGTCCTCAAATAGACTTGTAAACTGTACAATATTGAATGAAACATTCACATGCTTTGAATTATTACTGTTTCCGTTATAAATGCCTGTCGTATATATTTCATGCACACTCCAGATAACGCAGATATCCAACAGTCCGACACTATGGGCAGCTTGATTGGCGTAAAATTTGATACAGCAAAAAGACTGTCGATGTTTTAAAGAAGATAGCATGAGTAGTAAGTAAAACTCCACTTCTGGACCGCGCAAGATGGCCGCCGTCGCTGCCATCGCCGCCGTCGCCCTCCTGTCCGTCGAGTCGGTCGTGGTGTGCCGTCGTGTTGCTTCGAGTCTGACGTTCCCCCCTCCTGTCCGTCGAGTCGGTCGTGGTGTGCCGCCGTGTTGCTTCGAGTCTGACGTCCCCCCCTCTGGCCGGCCGTCGTAGCGCGCGGTGATGTGCTCTCCAGGTTGGCGTGGTGTGCCGGCCAGGTTGGGAGGGTGGACTGTCGTAGCTCACCTGAAAAAATCCTAAGTGTCAGAGTGACTTTGTATGGGTAAAATTTTGAAAATTTTCCAAAGTGTGTCATTTCGACCTGGGACCCTCACCAAAGTTTGTTTCATCAAATTTCACGGACCCCCCCCCCATCCCGACAGCAATCTTCTAACTTTGGTTCTAGTAGACGGATTTTGTCTTACAGCTACTCGTTTGAAAGAGGAGAAAAAACTGCTTGACGACATTTTTGCCGCGAGTCAATCGGACCAGCCGTTCAAAAGTTAGAGCTGTTACAAGATTTTAGGTCGGAGCTCACCTGAAAAAATCCTAAGTGTCAGAGTGGCTTTGTATGGGTAAAATTTTGAAAATTTTCCAAAGTGTGTCATTTCGACCTGGGACCCTCACCAAAGTTTGTTTCATCAAATTTCACGGACCCCCCCCCGACAGCAATCTTCTAACTTTGGTTCTAGTGGACGGATTTTGTCTTACAGCTACTCGTTTGAAAGAGGAGAAAAAACTGCTTGACGACATTTTTGCCGCGAGTCAATCGGACCAGCCGTTCAAAAGTTAGAGCTGTTACAAGATTTTAGGTCGGAGCTCACCTGAAAAAATCCTAAGTGTCAGAGTGGCTTTGTATGGGTAAAATTTTGAAAACTTTCCAAAGTGTGTCATTTCGACCTGGGACCTTCACCAAAACATTTTTCATCAAATTTCTCCGAACGAGGGGGGAGGGGGGGTCAGTGAAATTTGATAAAAAATGTTTTGGTGAAGGTCCCAGGTCGAAATTCGGAAGTTCTAAATTTTTCAAAATTTTCACCACACTGGAGCTCTCACACTTAGGAATTTTTTCACTTGTGGCATGTTACATGGACATGTGCTGACGGACCGACTTCCCGTAGTCATGAGAATGGTTCAGGTGTCATATGATCGAGAATGATGAGACGAATCGTTTGCAACAAACTGCATGTCGCTACGATGAATACTTTCGAAGATAGAGCCATTTTAAGTTTTCTTCCGAGCATATATAAACCCCCGACAACGTAAGTCTCATCACTTCATCGAAAGACGAGGTAAGCGACGGTCGTCGCTCTGAGCTCCCGATATCGGGTGTTTCAAAGGACTCTATCTTTTGAAGTAGGCAAGCTATCTTCTTACTTCAAAGTTTGTATGATAGAGTTTGATAGTGTCTTTACTATTGATAATTTTTTTAAAAGTAGTATGAGAAGTAAAATGCGGAATTTTTTTAAAATTCTTAATTTTCAGTTTTTTCAAAGTTTTAACATGTAGACTAAGGTTTTCAAGTATGCTGAGTTTAAATCTGCTATCAGATTTGAAATTTAACTAAGTCTAAGGCAGATTTGAGGGGTTAGATCCCAGCTACTGATCACTACCTTTGACTCGGCGTTGCTGTTACCACTTCGGGGCAGTGACAATGATGTCTTCAGCTGTAAAGAGCGGGTATCGGGGAAGATCTCTCACTTCCCTAGTAATCAGTACAAGGCCTTCGGGCTGTCGACGGGATCGAGTGCCACTCACTACACTCAAATCTATCATTCCTCACTAAGTGTAATGCTTTAGGAATATGACTGTACTACATGATTCCAAACTTATACAAATTTCATTATCTTACAGTTAACGATAAAATCTCAGGCATGGCAAACGACAAAAACAGAAAATTTCATATCAAAATGTGTACATGTGGGCGAATCAATCGCAGTGCGGACGCCAAGGCGCATGTCAAGAAGGCGGGCACCGACCACATGATTATCTTGAATAGGGTTGCGTGTGTAAAGTGTAGAGTTTTGAAGGGTGATGAGGATGAGGCGCGTTTTTACAGAGTGCATGCTGACTGTAGTGGAGGTTTGGTGAATGACTTGCGATTCACGCAGTTGATTGTTGAAGAGAGGGAGCGAATGTTGGCGATAGAGCGAGACGGTAAGGTGGAGAATGTTGTGGAGAATGTTGTTGAGAATGTTGTTGAGAATGATGAGTTGGCGAGAGCAGTTGCGTCGTTGGAGGCTGAGATTGGGCGAAAGAGAGTGCTTGAGAGTGATGATGAGGATGATGTGGATTTAGATAGGGAGCGTGTGTGGAAGCGTGTGAGGAAGTTGAGCTCTTCGTCGTCGGAGGTGTCAAACATTGTCATCACCGACCCCCCGCAGTGAAGTGAACCCCGAAAAGTGAAGAGTGGTGGGATTCGTAAGCAGTCGGCGAGGTGGTTGAAGGATGAAGAGAAGAGGCATGTATCGCAGCAGATGGCTCATGATTTGTTGGTGAATAAGTATGAGAGTTTGAAGAAGGTGAAGGATGAAGTCGTGAAGGAGTTGGATGAGTTGAAAAAGAAGGAACAGAAGTCGAAGGAGGTAGCGGATGAGAATATTCGAATAAGGCGTAGTGTGACTGGTTTGAAGAATAAGACGCGAGATTTGGAAGAGAAGAATGATGACTGTGAGAAGAGGGCGAGTGCTGCGGAGAGAAGAATGAGAGATGCAGAAGCGAAGTTTGAGGAGATGATGAAGGAGATGAGTGTGTTGAGAGCGAGGAATGTTGAGTTGGAGAGCAATGTGGCTCGGCGGGGTGATGAGAGGCAGGCGTTTGAGAAGTTGGAGCGCATGAGGGATGAGTGGAATCGTGTGAATGAGGATAGGTTGTTTGAATTTCACATCCCTATTCGGGATAATCATTTGGATGGACAAGTCCTTGTAAATCAAAGTCTCGACGAGTCCATCATATGCTACAACGGCCATCCAACTAAGAAATGCTTACATGCCAGCCTGAGAATGCGCGGTCATCTGCACAAATTCTCTGTTAGAAAGCGCGCGAGACTACCTAAGGATGGCTAACTTGGTAAGTGAAAAGTAAATAAGATAGTATATCCTATTCTAATACATATCATTTTCATTGCAGATCTTTGCCCGCCTTCACCACCCCATCAATTCACTCCCGAGAACGAACCATCGGCTCTCTTAAGGGCCACCTAGGGGCAAGACATGATAAAACCTCCACGCGGTTTGCCCTGGGCAGTCTTTGGACTGGCGAATACTATCATTAAGTTGAATCTGCTATCAGTCAACTTGAACGTTGCGTCGCGTTAGAGGGGTATATAAACCACTGCCTCTCATTTCATTTCATTTCAATCATGCAGACGCCGAACAGTCAAGTCAGCTCTCCTCGCGGACCGCAGTTAAGGCCGCGAAATTTATTTGAGGAGTTTGTCAGGCTAGATGAGCAAGACAGAGTCCACAATAATCTTGCTCGGATTGGCAATCCGATGACAGCAACTGTTGTCAATCCAACGGAATGGCGCTACATTCCACTTTTCAGCCACGTGCCAATTAGCGTGGAAGCCGACACTGCTACCAAAGAGAGAGTCAAAGACTCTCTCAGCAGAATTGGTAGGGTGTAAGATGACGTTACTCCCGAGAAGGAACCACCGGCTCTCTTAAGGGCCACCATGGGGCAAGATTTGATAGAACCTCCTCGCGGTTTGCCCTGGGCAGTCTTCAGACTGGCGAATACTATCATTAAGTTGAATCCGCTATCAGTCAACTTGAACGTTATGCAGTCGATTGCTATCCCTGAAGCATTCTGATTCGCTGTTGAGCAATTCATTGTTGAAAACCCTATATAAGCCAGAAGATTGTAGCGCTTCTCATTCAATTTTAAGTCACGATGGAAGCAACATCTGCTAGCAGCATTCCCGTCTTCATCGATGAAGACAACGACATTCCCGAGTTCATCATCCTCGACGAGTGGGATGAAGAGGATGAGAAGAAGGGGAAGATCAAGAAGATCGTTTGGACGGATGAGGTATGGACTCCGAATACCACTCGCATCCGAAAGGTGCCAGATGCACCAGTACGACCTCGGCGGTATAGGGTCTATGACAACCTAACCGTCATACCCATTGATTATTCCAGCCAATAGTCAAATTCACATCCCCCGAGAACGAACCATCGGCTCTCTTAAGGGGCACCATGGGGCAAGACATGATAGAACCTCCACGCGGTTTGCCCTGGGCAGTCTTCGGACTGGCGAATACTATCATTAAGTTGAATCTGCTATCAGTCAACTTGAACGTTGCAAATGAAGATCGGTGTGATACTTCCTTTCGACGGGCGTTCCTGTAAAGGGCGGCGGTGAAACCCGTAGCTATGTATACCGCAAGGGACATTCGGCAATGGTCAATCTTGTTTAACCTCTCTGCGTCATGTTTGCAAGTGATTGCCTCTGTCTCAACGTAGTATGCATTCGCGCCAGGGCGACATTTAGCCAACTGTCGAAGGTTGCCTAAAACTTTCCATTGCATGCGTTATGAGAACCATGAGTTCTACCTGTCTCTATCAATGAGACGAATTGATGAATGGAATGAAATGGGAGGACACTCACGCGCCACACGCAACATAACACACTTCTCTCTTCCGTAGTCTAACAAGCTCTTTACACATGGATCGCAGTCGATTGCTATCCCTGTATCAGAAGTGTAAGCTATCTTAATTTTATTTAACACTATTTCATCTACCATCATCGTCCATATGAAATGTTATAAGATTTACAAGTTAGACTAAGCGTGCTACTATTTCCAAATGAAAAAGTATACATGGTTAAATCATCCACTGAAGCCCCATTCAAGTAAGTCAGTATGAAAGCAAAGATAATACGAAATAAAAATTTATTATGGCATGTATTTCAAAAGGTCTTCATCGTCAATATCGTCCCAGAGTCTGGCTTCACATAGATAACAAAAACAGTTCACTTGCTTTAATCGTTCTACCACTGCGAGCCTCACTTTGTCGATATACTCCCACTCCGCCATAGTTCGTGGCTGGGAGTTAGGGGTGTACCACTCCCATAATTGGTGGAGGAATTTGGTGCTGGTGATCTCCATCACATCTTCAGTATCGTACTGGAGATACTTCCACCTCACGCCTGTTAAGTTGGAACACTCCTTCTCACATACACTCTCTTCGTCGTCCGCTGGTAATCACAACTTTCTGATATTGTCCAGTCGGTACACCTTCTCTACCTTCCCCTTCGTTGGAGCGTTTGGTGCAACGAGCGCCTTTGGTGTTGAGTATGGAGAAGAGAATTTTGTGTTTGGTGTTGTCGGAGGGCTTGTCATGTTGACTGTGAATAATAACTTTGAAATGTTTTCTAATTCTTAAGTATCAACAAGCAACCAATCAGAATGAACAGCCAATGAATGATGAATATTAAAGTATATATGTAAAGTGACATTCGTGTCATTTCACTCTGTCTTTGTGACATATAAGTGAAGTGTTCTCTGGCGAATTCAATATTTGAGGCGTACAAGTGAACTGCTCTCTCGTGAATTCCAAATTTGAGTGAAGTCTCTATCTTGTTGAAGTATCAACCTTAAACTCGATTTCGTTGAAATGGTAAGTTGAAAATTTCTTCACTCATCTCCGTCAAACGTGTGGGTAATAGCATCTTCCTCAATTTCAGGCATCAACTTCATCACCAACGCCCTCCCTTCTCGAGGAAAGTTTAGAGTTGTTGAGTCAAAGTAGGTTGTAACAATACACTGAGACTTGAACAGAGATGATAGAATGATTTCTCTTTCAGGTGATGTGAGTTCCAGCTCAGGACTCTCGCGACAAGGCAACGAGTGGGAATGTGCCGACTGCGGACATGTGTTTACAAGGAGCACAGTCTCCTTCGACACATCAAACAACGTGTGTGTCAACGCAAAGCGGCGTCAATCTCCGGAGGTGAAGTTGATTCTGACGATGACATCTCCTTTCCTTGCGATTTGTGCCCTCTTTCTTTTGATAGTCACTTTCAGCGATCTTCGCACAGACTTCAACACACGCATGCAAATGATCACTACACCAACGGTACCTCTACCATCTCCCTCATTAATGTTTCACATAATAACTTAGTACGCGACTACTGCATGGAGTCCAATACTCAAATAGTAGATTTTCCTGAGTGGCTCCTTCAAAATTCTAACATTATCGAAGCGCTCTTCAACAATTTAGACAATTTTAGAATGAAGGCGCTCATCTACCTTAAACTAAAATATATTAAGATAGATTTTCAAACGGGTCAAGTGACGGAGAGAATACAGTTTCATGTTCCTTCCTCTTCCTCAACCGAAGTTGTAGACTGCAAGTCTTGGCTAAATTTTCATATTCAATGTTTAAAATCAAATGTAGATAAATTCAATCAACGCGACAGCGCTCTCATTTTTGATGGTGTGGACTCAGCCATATTCAAAGTTTCCCTATTAGAAAGTCATGCAGCTCGAGGAACATTTAAACTACCAAAAACGTTGTATAATAAGAAAGCTGTCATCAATGTAGATTGTAAATCACAGTGTTTCAAATATGCAGTCCTATCCATCCTTCACTATAATGATATCAACGCGCACCGAGATCGCACCTATAGCTATAGACAGTGGGAGGATGAACTAGACTTTGAAGGTTGAGATAGTAACAACATGAAAATCAAAGATGTAGAAACAATCGAAAAACATAAAAATATTAAAATTGTCGTTCACGTGTGGGAGAAGGGGTTGAAGGGTGCCCGCTATAATTCACGTTCAACTTGTTATGAACGTGTAGTCAACCTCTTATTAGTAAAACAAGATGATAGCGAGGAATGGCACTACTGTGGTATACCCAAAATCTCTCGCTTGTACACTCACTTGGGGCACTCTAAAAGAGATGAACATTTTGTATGCGACCGCTGCATCCGCTCCTTTTTGAGTAAAGATAAATTTGAAACTCACTATGAATGGTGCAAGCGAGGTAAATTACAAATGGAACGCATGCCCAAAGATAAAATATTTTCACATAGGGATACTGGTGACGAATTAAGTCCCCTGCGTGTCATTTACGCAGACATAGAATGCTACATTGATGATATCATCCATAAGCCAGCAGCCATATCCTGCTATGAAGTATGGCATGACCACTTTAGGAATAGACAAAACAAAATGCAAACTTGGCAAGGTGAAGATTGCACTTCAAAATTTCTAGAATTTCTCGATAAAGCTGCTAAATTTCAACAATCATATGATTCCCAATTGCAGCGTAAGTCACTACATATGTCAGATGAAGACAAACAAAAATTTGAAAGTTGCACATCATGCCCTAAATGTCATAAAACGTTTGATGACGATAAAATTAAGAAAGTGCGTGATCATGATCACATCACTGGTAAATTTAGAAACGCACTCTGCTCCAAATGTAACTTTTCACTTAGGTTGAGACGTCGTGTACTACCCGTCATTTTTCATAACTTTAAGGGCTATGAGAGTCATATGCTCATAAAAGGAGGGTTGAGCCAGATGAAATCGTGGCAGTTTAATGTAATAGCGCAAACGAGAGAAAAATTCATGGCAATGACAGAAAAAGTACCAGTAGATAAAACTAAAGAAAATAAGACAGTCTTCTTCGAAATAAAATTTTTAGATTCATTCCAATTCATGTCAGCGTCACTAGCTTCTCTCGTTCGTAATCTCAAGTTTCTTCCCCATAGTCAAACTTTGAAGAAACACTATCCAAACTTAACGGATGAAATAATCACTCGCAAAGGAGTCTTTCCTTATGCGTATTTTAGCTCAATGTCTAAACTAAATGAAACAACCCTTCCTTCCATTGACAAATTCCAAAACGATTTGACGGGTCAAGATTGTCCAGTAGAATATTATGAACATGCTCAAGAGGCATGGTTAAAATTTGATTGTAAAACGTTTGGCGATTATATGATCGCTTACTTAGAATTAGATGCCATTTTGCTGGCTGATGTCTTTCAGGAATTTCGACAAGTGGCATTAGAAGAAGACAAATTAGATCCTGTCCACTTTGTCAGTCTACCAGCCATGTCCTTTAAATCAGCCTTTAAATGACTGGTGAGACCATTCATCTCTTACAAGACCCGGAGATGTATAATATATTTGAGCGCGGAATACGCGGTGGTCTCACATTTGTAAATAAACATTATAAAATCTGAAACAGTAGGTGATGATCATATCCACCTTAAGTACTATGACCAAAATAATTTATATGGCAGTTCACTGTCTAAACCACTACCTCATTCCGAGTTTAGTTGGTTAAATCAAGATGAGCTTGAGTATTACTCCAACCCTTCAAACATACTGAAGATTCCAGATGAAGGTGATTGGGGATATTATTTTGAAGTGGATTTGATTTATCCAAATAGCATTAAAAATAAAACTGCTGATTTCCCACTCGCACCTGAATCTGGTGAAGTGACTGAAGATATGTTTTCACCATTCATGTCACAATTTCATAATAACTTAATAGAGTGTGGACAGCCAAGGTACAAACCATGCCGCAAACTTTTACTCACCCAATATGATAAGAAAAATTATCTCGTACACTTCTGCATACTAAAATTCTATTTAGAAATGGGCATGCTTCTAAAGTCAGTTCACCGCATCATCAAATTTAGACAGAAAGCCTTCCTCAAACCCTACATAGATAGTAACAGTCAAAAACGTGCACTCGCCCAAAATAATTTTGAAAAAGATTTTTATAAATATAAGAATAACAATCTTTTCGGAAAGACCATGGAGGATGTTAGAAAACGCATGAACTACAAACTAGTCGTTGATGAACAAAAATATCACAAATTGACCTCATCACCTCTTTTCATTGATAGAGACATCATCGATGAGGATCTCGTAGGTGTTAAAATGATAAAATCAGAAGTTGAGTTGTGCAAACCGGGCAAGCCGTTTTAGATTATTCCAAGCTTGAAATGTATCAACTCCTTTACAAAATATTAAAACCATGCCCTCTCGTAAAAGAGGTTCGCTTGCTGGATGGTGATACAGATAGTTTCTTTTTAGGAATTACCACTCAAAAAGATTTAAATTTTAATGAAGTAGGCAAGTCATTAGAAAAATATTTCGACACATCTAACTACAATCCCACTCATCCACTCTATTCCATACAGAATAAAGCCAAACTTGGTTGTTTTAAAGATGAAACCGCAGGAAAGGAAATAGATGAAATGATTCTCCTCCGTCCTAAAATGTATTCCATGAAATGAAAAGAATGTGCAGATAGTATTAAGCGTGCTAAAGGTATATCAAAATCCATTGTTCACAAAATGAAACATCGCTCCTATAAGAAGGCCTATAAAAATAAAACTATAACGTTTGTCAATATGACAATCTAAAAATCTCAAGTTCATACTGTGAAAACGCACACGTTCAAGAAACGAGCGCTTTCAGCATGGGAGGATAAGAGGTGTTGGATAGGACATAACACATCTCTTCCACATGGACATCCTGACACAAACATACCTCCACCCAAAAGAATAAAACTCACGCTACCACATTCCGGAGATGTATTGACATAATCAACTTTAACTCAGTATTTTGATGTTGCTTTTTGTAGATGTACATGGTTGTTTTATGTATCGCATGAGATCGTTTCTTCCTTATGAATATATGCCTACAGTTAGCCCATTCCCCCTTTATCTGTGAAAAGACTTTTTCATACACATATTTTTATTTCAATAAACATATCACAATGACTTCACTTTGTTTTCCGAAACACTAAAGTTACGAGGGATTTAGTATCTTTCACATGGATGCACTCTTGTAAACCATTGGTAATTTTGATAGCTATGGAGGGTATAGTTTGTTTGACGACGGGATGATAGAAAATAGATTCAAACATCTTCTCGACTATTCCATATAAAGCATCCTTATCATGAATATAATCACGTAAAATGTATTCTTTTTCCTCGCCAACAGAAATAGGTAGAATCAAATCACTTTAAATGTAAAGGTGTTGTTCATGTTTATCAAGTGTCATTGGTATTCCTACACCAATCGTATGCGCAGCAGTAAACATATTTTGTAGCATTGAAAAACCAAAGACTTTTTTCAAATTTTTGCTCAATTGACATTGAATGTCACCTCCCAGTTTCAGAACAACGCGTTGATTTTCAATTGAAAACGAAATGTGGTGTGTCTTTACATCATATTTACTTTTCATCACATGCTTCAACTTCTGTTGTATATAAGGATTTACTACATGAATGAAGCTTTCAACTGTATGATATAGACGCGGCATTATATTGATAGCAACTTTAGATTCTTCATAAGACTGGTAAATTTTCTTGATGCGATCACCATAGATGTCCACCCACCATTCATCATTAACTGAATCAGCTTTAGTGTGATATTCATGAGAACCATACACCACACCTCTTCCAATAATAGGTGTATAATGTCTTACAAAATGGCGCAAGGTTGGAGAGAAATAAACTGTAAGTTTGTCATTATACGCGTATTTCTGAATAACCAACTTATTTTTGTCCGCCATAATTTTCTCTCCATACTTCTTACCCACAGTCTCATTCCATCGTTTTACTAACTCAATAAGTGATAAAGGTTGAACACCACGCTTTTTCAAAATGATGCGTTCTTCGCATTCTACAACATCTTCATCAAATATTTTAAATCTATAATGAAATTTGTTGATTCGATTTGAATAAACTTTTTTAACATTTGCAGTAGCAATTGACGTTAGATGTAGTCCATGACCAAAACCGAGATGTGGATAGAATTCATTATCCAACCTCAGTGTAAGACTTTTAGTAAAAGAATGAAAGCGAAGGAACTGTCTCCCACTCCAATGATAGATAGTAAACTCATAAACTTTCTGATCCTTATTCTTCATGATGGAAGTATTACCACTATTGAACGCCTTAATAATTTTCTCATTCCCAAATGGTTCATAATAATCTGATTTTATCTGAATCCATTCATAGTTCCACTTTCCATCTGATGTTAAATTGTATGGGAACTGGAATGCATTATTCATCGTTATTCCATCATGGGTGCGAGGAGTCAATATCATTTCTTCCAAATCATTCACATTCTGAATATTGCTATCATAGCAAATACTAGAAACGCCAACCTCCCATTCACCTTCTAAATGTAGTGGACGAGTTAATTCTACTCGATAGTCTGATGGTTTTTTTTGGGAAATTTATTCATAGAAGCATTACTGGGCAAGTAGATTAGAAACGAGTCCTTATTTTCACTTTCCATATTATTCACATTGGAAAAATATATTAGCATACTTTTGCATTAACTCTTCATTCGGAAATGGAGTGTGATACTTGTCACAGCATCTTTATGAAAAGGAATCAACGCACCAGCATCGTCATAAATTGCAATATCAATTTGTGGGATGTAGTTCGATTTCAGCTTTGTATAATGCACTTTCTTGAAAGTATGCTCAGATAAAATACTGCAGCTTTTTGGCTGGTATGGTATCATTGCTAGCAATGGAGCTTCAACATCTCCCACACGTATATCTTCACCAATATTGGAATATATCTGAAAATAGTTAATACGACGCGATAGCGACATGTCTGCGCTAGCTTTGGTTACAGTACCACTTTTAAAGATATTTTGATCAAAACCCAAAATGTCCATTAGAGTTTTATCCATAATTAGTTCAATACCTTTTCCACTTATAGTGAGAGACAAAACACCTTCTTTTTCAGAAAATGAGATTTGTTGCTCATTAATCACTTCATTTAAATAATCTACAACCAATTTAACTGAAGTAATAATGCGAGGCATCAACACTCTTGTTTCATGTAAGATACCACCTAAAGGCTCTACACACTTTCTGTATAAAGATACGGTCCATTCTGTGTCAAATTGATTTGACCTTTCACATGGTAAATGTTGCATATCAAATTTTCCATGAACAGCTGCAGAATGATGTCGTAAGAACTGATGAAAATCTTTTGAACAAACTAATACTAGATTATCATCTTTTAATTTACTTATTGCAATATGATTAGATGATTTGATATAAGTCAATGTTGCCACTTGTTTACCATCAACCCGAAGGAGATAATTAAATTTCTTCAATAATGTTTCAGGAGTCATGTTTGTCTTTCTTGGCTTAATCACAATCTTCTTCACCAACGTCTTCTCATTTCTTGGAATAAGATCTACATAATAAGCTTCCTCTCGATATATTAACTGTTTATAACCACTCATGTGGTAATTAACGTTAAAATTATCATAGCTTGTTCAGGCGCTAGCGAGGTAACCTAAATCATGTCTTAAACTTGGACTTAAACCAACAACCAATCTTTCTCAACTACATGATGTACATAATTATGATCATCATTGTGCGGAGTAAATTGGACAATAATATAAACTTTTACATGATAAGAGATCTTTCTTTGGTATACTCGGCAGCCCTTTTCACATTGGTAAGCAGGCGTCTCATATTAATAGTCATGACACAGTTGCTATAAACAGACACCCACTTCCCAATTTCCATTGAAAAGAGTGCGGCTCGATGCGGCCGCGCATAACATCATGAAGACTTGGATTTTGGACTCTCTACAATATATCAGAGTTGATCGTGATGGAAACGTACATTTCAAAAATTCTCATGGTCATACATCAAGAGGAATTACATTAACATGGCGACAATTTGTCAACCTCAATGATATCATGAGGGATTTGGAATATTTTGAAACATTAAGATTCATCTCCTTGGGTGATCAAGTTTGGCTTCAACATTACAGAAATGAAATTCAAATCTGCCATTCTCATTCCACAAACTGTTTCTCATTTCGCAAATACAATTGGGAGAAGTATAGAAGATACATACATCGCTCCATCATGACATTTATTCGTCGTGAGTTCATCGCCCTACTATGCAAATCTTAATCAGACATGACTACCACGCATCATGAGTTGGAAATTAGATTCCCTACAACGTATTGAAACGGATCATGATCGAAACGTCTATTTCAAAGATTCAACTGGAAATGTGAGAAGAGAGTTTGCTTTATCTTATCGTCATTTTCAATCTCTACATCATATCATGAAGGATTTGAAATACTTCTATATGAAAAGACATTCACGTATTGGAAATCACATCTGGTTGCGCGTCAACAAACGGCGAATTCAACTCTATCATTCCCAACTCCATACTAACTTCACATTTCATCAAGGTAGTTGGGAAAAGTATAAAAGGAAGGTACATCGCTCAATTTACTCATTCTTTCATCATGAAGCGCCATCGCTACACCATCGTCAACATTCTCCGTCGCTTCAGACTCTACACCAAAATCGATCTCACAACATTACACCAACACCTTCCAAACAGCAAGTATTACCCGGGCCGTCCTCAAATGTTAGTGGTGAAGATGAACAATTCACGGAATCTTCAAGTCTTCCCAAATGGGACTGTACAGATTCTCGGCGCCCTTTCTCATTCATCGGCGCAATCAATGCGCTTAGAGCTACAGAGACTACTACGTCGGATATGGAAGAGGGAGAGGTGTGTGATGTCGAATCTGACTGTGGACAATATGGTGATCTCTACTCAATTGAGTGAAAGTGTATCTTTTTTGAAGATTCGTACCAGCAGTTACAATTTGTGTTATGAACCCGAACTTTTTCCTGCAGCTCTCATTAGTTGTTGGTTACCTGTGCATGTTGCAATCTTTCATAATAGTAAAGTGATCATTACTGGACTAAAATCTCATGTACAAGCAAATGTGATCCCAGACTATCTCATCGAGCATGTACGTACCCAGCGGATTGTAAAATAAAAAACAATTTTTCCAACATGATGTTTTTATTTCAAATCATGATAGAACTTACAAATCATTTTTTCATTAGAGGATGGATTACATGAAAAGTTTTGAATAACAGATACAAATCGAGATACATGTAAACGTTTTAAGATGAAGTACAGTACAGAAGCACCACACGTTGATGAAAGTGGATGTTGTAGTATGCGTTCATTTCGCTGATATTGACGCGTATGTTTTCTCAACCACTGCTGTGTTGGTATATTTGGAGGTTGAGCAAGAGAGTCAAATAGTTCACCACGTCGGTCTTCTCCAATAAAGATCGCTTTCCAATGCTCACCGCCTAAATTCTGCGAATGAGTGTTTAGCACAATAAAGATGGGATAGTGATTTAATGCAGGTGGAAGTTATCGAGCGAATAGACATTATCGAAAGCTTTCAACGTCACTTCGTCTGCATTACGCTGTACTTTAGTTTTAATATCGTCAGCAGTCAACCAACTCATTAACGATTATACTGAAGAATCACGTCACGATACTTTGTAATTTCAATATTTGAATCGAAGACTGCATAAATTAATACATTGATCGTCTCAGTTAGTGTTCTTTTGAACGTCAAATCCAAACGAATATTATGAGGCACGTTCGCTTGACGATAGGGTGCACTAATATCGCTGTCAGCAGTCAAATCAAATGCATAAATAGTATATCCACTCTTAAACTCTTTCATAGTCAGTCCGTTGGTGTCATCCGTATTGTAAAAGCCAAAGACATCCATAAAATCAACATAACTGCGCATAAATTGATCCGAAGCAAAATCTGGTTTGTAGGGTGGACCAGGATGACTCACACCATTTACACGTAAAGCAATTTCATTTAACTGATTGTGTTTAAAATTGAAAGGATTCTTCTTTATATTACCATTAAATGCATCATTTTCAACCATTGCCACCATGAAGAGCTTCGGTGCTTCCGATGGAAAGAGGCCATCTTTCATGAAACTCTTTTGATCTTTCAGAATTGTAAAGGTGAGAAGCTTTGTATGCTGAACGGGGTAAATGGCATTTTGGCAGTTAAGACCTTCAGCATGCCCTCTGATGACACTTGGATTCGGTACTACTCGACGAATGTAAAGTGCAATATCTTCCACATGAATTCTAAAATTGTCAACTTTAGCAAATGCATTCAGCGCAAATTCAGGCTTATTCAATGTCAGCTTGAGTCGCATGCTGGTATTACAGAGTAAAAACTTTGACTGTCTAAAGAAGTCTAAATTCAGCGGACCATATAGCTGACATACTTTACTATCTTTAATCATAGCACATCGCTTTACAAAGCCACTGTTTGTTTCAACATCAAATTTTCCTGCTTCATCTCTGTACCATCCCATGGCTTCCATATGACTTTTTTGTGCTGCTGGATGAAACTGTGATACATGATTGAAATATGATTTATAGGGATAATCGCTTGGACCACCTTCCACCTGCTGCTCTCCAATCGTTAGAGAAACATCGCGAAGTAATGCAGTCAATGGTAAATTGTTCAGTCCAACTTTATGTGTATCGTCAATAGCAGTTCCATCTGCTTGCTGAATTCTAAACCTCAAATCAACCATCGCATAACTCAAATCTATGTAGTCATCACTACCACCAGGAATAACAAATTCAATGGGGCCAGCATTCTCAGCTGTTCGAGGATGACAATCTACAATACTTGAACTAAGAATATCTGTCTGTATGGCTTGTTGATCAAACAAACAAAACCCGGAAGTTTTACACTCCATGATTAGAAGTTATGGCAGCGTCGTCGTTTAGCGCCTGATGAATGATTAGAGCCTCTGTGACGTTTGCGTGAATGCCTTTTGACTGAAGATCGCACCTTACCAGCTCCGCGATGTTTCCTCCTTCCTTTATTCATTCGTTTAGGCGATTTCTTTCCTTGAGTAACACCAGCAAAGGTCTGCTTCAATGTTTTTAAACCGCGTTCCTTCCCACGATTCAACAAACTGCTCTTAAAACTTCTACCTCTGGAAAGATCACTAGCAACATCACCAGCAAAGCCAACGGCATTACTTAAAACATTTCGTTTTAAAGATCTACCGACATTGGATATGAGAGGTGCTACAACAGATTTCAGTGCACCAAGTATGCTACCTCCACGTTGGCGGCGAGTGCCGATGTAAATTTGTCCTCCACCACTTACATAGGAGGGTCGTGAATAAAATGAGGCAGTTGGATTCATAGCTCAAACCCTAAACATTGTTAGTTACAACTTTGCATGAATCACTGTCGATCACTTAGATAAAAGATGTCGGCACGACGCATCCAAGAGTTCATACTTGAAGGATAACCAGTCCATTTAACAAGACACCATTCTTCACCTTGCCGTTTTTTACATCGAATGATTTTCTCTACCAAATATGTTTCACTTTCAGTGACTACCTCAATCACATCGCGGTAAAAGCTACCCTCAATTTCTTCATTATCGTAATCTTTCAACTTGTAGGTGGTGGGAGAGTCTTTTTGATCAATCCTTGATACTGTAAATACCTCCTCTGTCCAATTCAGAAGGTACCCTTTAGCAAAAACACTCTTCGCTTTTGAGATACGAACTTTATCACCAATTTTCACATCACTTTTCACATGAGTGCGTTTACGTTGGAATGATTCGCGCACTTTATCTACATTGTCAGCATTTACATCTACTGGTCTGAGTCCAATAGAACGATGGAGTGATTGTAGGCATGGAGTGTATCTTGTAGAACCTTTGTCCAATTTTGTGTCAAGTTGGGAGTAAAATGTCGCCACAAACGATTTTTTAATGTGCGATTAAAACGTTCAACGAGTGCAGCTTTATAAGCACTCTTTACACTAAACAACTCAATGTCATGCCTCTCAAATAATCTTCTAACATGCTGATTTTCAAACTCTGTTCCTTGATCACTCTGAATTTTTTTTGGAATGCGACCTTCTCGAAAAATTGTTTGGAATGCTTTTGCTACTCCTTTCCCTTCTTTAGTTTTTAAAGGTTGAGCCCACGCATAACGCGAGAAAATATCAATGACGGTTAAAATAAAATTATTGCCCGAGTTATGTTTTGAAATGGAGGCAACATCACACAAATCTGCTTGCCACTGTTCATCGATGTCATGAACAATATAATGGCGGGTGCGGTACTTCTTTTTCGCTTGTTTGTGGAGTGTATAGGTAGCCTGACCCTTTAACCATCGTTTCACTTGTGATTGTGGAAGACCACTCGCTTTTGATAATTTCTTGATAGATGCAAATCCTGCCGGATGTTTTACATCATAATAGATTGACTTCAAACGTTCAGCCGATGACGACTGACTCTTTTTCCTCCTTCTCATCTTTTTGTTTTCTTGCCTTTCTACATTTACAACAACTGCAGCATTTAGCTTTAGCGGTTTTGCGATCGTGTTCACATTGCTTAGGGGTTTCATTGTGAGAGCTGGCGCAGCAAGTGCAAGTGACAACGACATTCACCTCTGGCGGCTGATTACATAGCAAGCAACACATCTGCTTCATATTAATAGTCTGAGAACATGTATTTCTTGGGAGGAGCTGTTTTACGTTTTCCTTTTACTAGTTTTAGTGGTGGCGTAGATCTACGTCGAGTTCTTCCTCCTGTTTGCTTAGTGAGTGTGGGAGGGGATGTAGCAGGTGACGTCTTTAACCAATTTGTTGGCATTTTCATCGTCTGAAGCATTGGAGCAGTAGCCACTGTTGAATCAAGTTCTTTCAATGTCTCATTATTCAAAGCAAATTTTGGCACATTATGCTTTTTCAATAGTTTAAGAAAGTATGACCAACCAGGTGGAACATAGCCCTGACGGCGCTTTCTACGTGTCGCATACTGAATCAAGTCTTCATAACGTGAAGCATCAATCACTTTATTTTCATCTGCAATGATTTCTCCTCTATCATTTACATTGAGATGGGGTTCAATACTGTTTAAAAGAGACATGGCATGTGCGCGAGATGCTAAAGGTGTAGCAGTCGGTACAGAGTCACGCATCTTATTCTTCAAGTTTTTCAATTGCTCAACAGTTTCCGATTGTAATAATACAGCACGATGTGGATCTTTGATGTGAACATTTTGCTGATAATCTATTTCTTTCCTATACATTTGATTTGCAAGAGGTTGCTTTACTTGCTGCATGGCAGTCAATTGTACATATTCATCCTGAGGAATAACAATCATGCGAGAATAAGAACTCATAGTTTGTAGATAATCATGGGAGTTTTCAAAATATCACTTCGAAATCTAAATTCTTCCGGACACTCTTGCGTAAAGTCAATGAATAAGTAACCGTGTGGTTTTTCAATAGCTGCTTGAAAAATTTCAATTAAGGCTTTTGATCCTCTGGGTGCAACTTGTCGCGCTAAAATTTCAAATTGACTTTTATCTCGCAGATTCTTGAAAATAGCATAATAGTGTGTATTCAGGTTTCGTGTACGAGCTTCTTTTCCATCAGGAAACAAATTTTGTGTGATATAGATGATAAAACACCTTTTATGATGTGCTGCGCGAGTGAACATATCTGTAACATCTTTTGAATTCTTACTTTCTTTTAATAAATCATCCAATACAACAACATCATTAGACTGAAGTTTATCCACTGGAATAATTCCTTGATGTCGAATAAAGTTGCGACTTTGCAATTCCTGAAACAGCGACGGTTGATAAATACCATAACACCAAATCACTCGATTGATAGGTTCCTTAAACAACTCCCTTCTTTTATCCAATAAATTCAGCGTGAAAACAGTTTTACCTGCATGAGATGGACCTGATACAGTCAGAACTTTATCGCATTGAAGTCTGAAATCCATTATAATACTTTGATATTCAACATTTGCATAATTAACGCTTAGAGCCAAAGATATTACCCAATAGGTTACCCACGACAGGAGCTAACATTGGAAGTATTGCTGAAAGGAAACCGCCCTTTTGTGTTAGAGTTTTCCTCTTTCTTTGAAGGGTGACTTTAGGATTGGAGATGAAACGCAATTTTGTGGCATATCGCTTAAGTAACTTTCGTTGTTTTGATGCTAATTTCTTCGTCCTCAACTTCCTCACATGAGAAATAATTTCACGAATGAATTTATCGTTAGCATGTCGTATAGCATTGTATCGCTGATTTGCTTTCATTCGTCGGAGAGCTTGAATGGCTAAAGAAAACTTTGAAGACTTTTGACTTTTACGTTTCGTCATTTTACGTTTCGCCATTTTCCGTATTAGTATTTGCTAATACCTATCTTTACCACATTTGCATAGGTACTAACTATTGCGGCATAAGTGACACTCGAAATGAGCAATATCACAGTGGTTACATTTGCAAAGTTGAATGCAATTACGTATGAAACAGCGTTGACAAAAACCATGGTTACATCTCTTGAAGATGCGCTTTTTATTTCCATCCTTTCGCTTACATACATCACAACACATAGTTTCACCGTTACTGATGTCTATAGCAAGTCGTTTTGAAGATATGAATTTGCTAGCCTTTTCTAAATAATAGACGCATGTACAGAAGGAATATACTTCGAGAGTGAGCAGACATAGCTCGAAAACCAGTTGTGCTACAATCAAGTACCACTGCATTTTCAATTTTTCTTTCTGGAAAGTTGAATGTGAATATCTGAAATCGCTTCAATCACTAGACTGCTACCATGATGGTTAAATGCGTTAAGACGTTCAGCAATTTTTATCATATGTCTTTTAAAAAATTCTTCGGGGTGATCTACCACTTCCATTGAATAAGAAGCAAAATGGAAAGAGCGACTTTCCACCTCTTCCTTTCCAAAATGACTAAACTTAATTTTCGCAACTAATCGCGCCATGACAATGCTATCAGAGAATGTATTCATTAACTCTAGAAATAGAGTGCTAGCATCATCGACCACTGCTTCGATGTCGGTCTCATCTTTATGAAAATTTATCACATAATCTTGAACAGCTCCTTATAAACTTTGCCTATGAAAATGTAATGTTCCGCAGTCATTTGAGAAAGACATGATCGCCTTTTATCTAACCCATCCATTGCATGAAAACAACTCTTCTCATAGTAACATTTATTGAATAACTGTAACAAGCATGCATTATAAATCAATGGTTTGAAACAGATAAAATAGATACAGCTGGTAACTATCATACAGCGAGCAATGATAACCATACAGGACTTTGGCAGTGTTGAGGTAAGGAGGAAAGAAGCATTGGTTATGAACGTAGCTACTACAACGAACAGACAAAATAGGAACACACAAATCCTTAAAACGTTTCGTGACTTCATGGTAGTGTTGATTCACTCTACTATCCCAAGGCGGGAGCAAAATATCATCAATGATTAGATTGGGAAATACTTTCCTCTCCTTACCAGGATTATTACAAAAGATGCGTATAACATTGAAAGCAGCTAACCATCGTTTAAAGTCAATAAGAAGAGCACTCTCACAAGAAAAGCCATAGTCTTGCAAATATTTCAGATTAAGTCCATGAATGTGTTTTCTCGCCCATTGATCAACATTGGGATTGCAGTTGGCATGTTGATGATAGACACTGACAATCTGATATGTCCAATTGTTCATAGCAATAGCACTGAGCTCCTGTACAGGTTCACCCTCACAATCCATAAAAATGATGATAGAAGCCTAAAACGGAAATTTACACATCTAAAAAAACGTTCTATAACATATTATAAAATGAAGAATTACATCGATGCTTTTCACGACAAAATACACAAATGATATGATGGCAACGAAGAAGTAAAATGTATCTAATAAGACCACGTCTACGACACTCAAAGCACATAAGCGAATTGTCATAGGGTAGAGTTAGGAAAGGACTAGTAATTCTCCTTCTTTGATTTGCGTTTTGAGGCAGCATTCTTCTCCGACTTGCGCTTCGTACCACTGCTGTTAAGGATTTGATCAATTATGTCGTCCACGTTGGTTGGTTTTGGAATATATAGGATGGATTCCATATGCATGGAGAGAGAGAGGCTATTTTATTATCCTTGTGCCGACCATAATATAGCCCACTCACTTTGAAAAGGATATCCCAAGTACCTTTTCCGAGCTCGTCGCATGTGATGGATGTTGAATGACCACCCTCCTTCTTATAGTAAGTACACCAATGTGATACCGGTAGGAAAATTTGATTACCATCCCACATCTTTCTATAGGGAGTATCCTTGTCATCTATCGCCTTCCACTCTTGAGCAAGAGGAGTAGGAATGTCCATATTTAATGTCACGTACTCCTCAATAATATCAAGTTGGTGACGAATGTACGGACTCACGGGGATCAGTATGTAGTCTCCATACTGATTGTGCATTATCTTGACATCCGTGGAAGGGAGCATTCCCGTTTGGAGTACTACGCCATGATCGTCATAACGCAAGACTTGTTTAAATTTACGCTGTAGCGGTGTAGGATTATCTACCTTTGTTGTTTCTTCCACTGGCCTCAGTTGTAGATGATCTGATCGTAGCGAAGCTTGTAACGTTTGACCGCCATTTTGTCCTACTAGTGCAGCAGATGGAGTAGATGCCTGAAAATGAAAAAGATTGTATTAAGTTAACGTTCAAGGGAGGAGAGGGAGGAAAGTAGCGACTTACCATTTTAGTTGGATAATAGAATAGGGAACTAGAGAGAGAGAGAAAATGTGCGTCCGTCACTCGTGTGATTCAACGATGGAATGATTCTCACTGTGGAAGGCTCGCTATTTATATAGAAATGCTTGATTCTCATTGGATGATGATCCTCATTGGACAATAACATCAAGCTGATTCGAAATCTGGCCTCCGTTTACCAATCCGAGCCTTCATTCGCTCGCTGGAGCTGTTTCTTGGGAAATTCTAACTCTGTCGTTTTTCACCGATCTCCCAAAATCTTAAATGGCGTCTCACATCTAAACGAAGACAGATATGAACAAGCCGTTTCTTTCAGTGAATTTGTCTCACTCTTAGCTTTCAAACGAGCTATTGCACGACTTTCTACGATCTCTAGAACCAAAGTTGGAAGATCGGTGCCGGGGGGGGGACGTCAGCGAAACTTTTTCTCTCCGATTGACTTGAAACTCACCATACCGATGCAGAATTTCACGCTGAATCCGAATCTGGCGTCCGTTTTCCCATCCGATGGTTCGTTTTGGCGCTACAGCCCAAAACGACCAAAATTCTAACTCTGTCGTTTTTTCGCCAATCTCCCAAATCTTAAATGGTGTCTCACATCTAAACGAAGACAGATATGAACAAGCCGATTCTTTCAGTGAATTTGTCTCACTCTTAGCTTTCAAACGAGCTATTGCACGACAAAATCCGTCCACTGGAAGCCAAGATCGAAGCTAGCTCTCCCGAGGGGGGGGGTCCGTGAAATTTGATGAAACAAACATTGGTGAGGGTCCCAGGTCGAAATGACACACTTTGGAAAATTTTCAAAATTTTATCCATACAAAGTCACTCTGACACTTAGGATTTTTTCAGGTGAGCTCCGACCTAAAATCTTGTAACAGCTCTAACTTTTGAACGGCTGGTCCGATTGACTCGCGGCAAAAATGTCGTCAAGCAGTTTTTTCTCCTCTTTCAAACGAGTAGCTGTAAGACAAAATCCGTCTACTAGAACCAAAGTTAGAAGATTGCTGTCGGGATGGGGGGGGGGGTCCGTGAAATTTGATGAAACAAACTTTGGTGAGGGTCCCAGGTCGAAATGACACACTTTGGAAAATTTTCAAAATTTTACCCATACAAAGTCACTCTGACACTTAGGATTTTTTCAGGTGAGCTACGACAGTCCACCCTCCCAACCTGGCCGGCACACCACGCCAACCTGGAGAGCACATCACCGCGCGCTACGACGGCCGGCCAGAGGGGGGGACGTCAGACTCGAAGCAACACGGCGGCACACCACGACCGACTCGACGGACAGGAGGGGGGAACGTCAGACTCGAAGCAACACGACGGCACACCACGACCGACTCGACGGACAGGAGGGCGACGGCGGCGATGGCAGCGACGGCGGCCATCTTGCGCGGTCCAGAAGTGGAGTTTTACTTACTACTAGCATGATTCACTATTTTATTTGCTACTATTGACTGAGTGAACTAATGATATTAGTGACTATTCCTGAGAGCAAGGGTCTATTTTTTCTATCACATCAGCATAGCTGCACTGCAATGCGAGTAAGTGACTTGGGTTTGATTCAATTCAAAATTTTCTACCTATCAGGCTCGACTAACATCGAAAATTGTGATAAACAATTATTTTCTAAATTATACTTAAAACTAATTTAGGAACATTGAATTGCTAAATAGAATTTTTCGGAAATTAAAAAAGGCCCGCAGGCCCGCCCCGCGCCCGCACATTCGAGCCCGCAGCCCGCACGTGGAGGCCCGCCCCGGTGCGGGGGACACCCTAGGTGATGAGTCACTAAGCAGTTACGAGTCGCGACGACTATTACCAACTGACTGCTTCCGAAGCGGCTGGAGATGCGTGCTTAGAGCACGATGCTGTAGACGCGTCGACTGTACTACTGGAGACACATGATTCGAAGCGAGGCCATTAGATACAATGGAAAGAAGTGGAAGTTGAGAACCGCGCGTCTCGAGTCATACGGCTATAGTCGCTTCAGTCACGTCATTCGAATTCGACCTTAATGTCTACATCCCACCTATTCGCAGTGGTCCTGTGGGCTCCAACGGCTCCCTTTTCTCTAGCATCCTTACCGGCAGCGATAGTTTTGTTTTTGTCGATTCAATACGCATTCCGGCCAAAGTCGAACCTGAGTGCCCCCGCGGTGTTCAGTTGACTGACTGAATTTTGGATCACAACATGTCGGTCGCAAACGATGGATCGCCCACCCTCATCAAATGGAACACTGGAAGCTTGAGAACACCCGACGTATCCATCTCGCATAGCAGCGGGAGCACTCGCACCCATTGGAACGTGGGCGACGACTTGGGATCAGATCAGCTTCCCTTGTTCACCATTATCAATTGTCACCTTAAGGTTCGTCGTGAGAAGACCAACCGTATTGTATGGAAGAGGAGATGTGTGGACTGGCCGGCTTTCTCTTCTGAGGTCGACAAGCAGGTGATGAAGTTCCCGGAATCAACGCTTTCCATGAAACAGAGCGTTAACCGGTTCAAAAAGATGCTTGTCACGGTTGGAACGGCCTTTGTCGGCAAGGTTCGGACAAGAAGTGTTGGTTGACTCAGAAAGTGAAAGAAGCAATAAAGAAGAGGAATCGCCTACGACATCAGGTGCGCAGTCACAGGGAGGAATGGGTTGAGGCATGCAGAGAAGCAAGCCGTCTCACCAGGGAAGCCAAAGAGAAGAGTTGGAAGGACTTCGTGACCCAAATGGAAACGACCGCTGACACGGCGAAAGTTTCGAGAGTCATCAGGTCGCTGAGTGTCACCCCGGAATCGAACAGCCCTAATGAAGCACTCGTCCACAAAGGGAGAGCTTTAATGAAGGCACTGGGCCTGCAGTCAAGACGGAGCTTCTTGGTGAATGTGTACTGTAGATGTCTTCACTAAATGTATTCATTTTGTTAATGATGGAAAGAGTCAAGAGTTTTGATCTTAAACTTTTAATTTTTTTCAAATTAATTTCGGTTAATATGCATTGACCCTCATCAAGCAGACTGGTCACAAATTCAGAATTCACATTGGCTGTTACAATAACTTTCAGAAAGTCTAGAAATGTAGAAATCTAGTATAGAAATATCTCCAGCTTAACAATTATATAAAAAAAGGAGTAGAAAAACAAAAGAATTTTTGTCGGTTTATTAAAAACAAAAATCTGTATTATCAAAGAAACGTCGTTTACAAAAAACATGTAATTCATGCAACGAATTTTATATTGGAAGCACTGTGAGACACCTTCATATCCGTTGCAGAGAAGATGCAACAAATGAAAACTCAACAGTTAAAACATAAATTCAAGCACCTTAATAAGTGGCAAACTATGTGTTAAGCATGTTTAATTTTCATTTTTGCATAATTGTTTTATATATATATATATATATAAATAATCGGAATGAAATCGGAAGAATCTGCAAACATATTTTGCAGGATGTAAACTCTAAATTGCGGTCTCTTACCGGAGTTCAACAATGGTGTAGTACAAAGGAGGTTATTTCGTGGTTTGATGGTCTTCAGCATAAATCTTCGGGAAAATTCATGGTTTTTGATATAAAGGATTTCTATCCCTCGATCACAGAAGAATTATTGGAACTATCCTTAAGTTTTGCTTGTGACCATGTTGACATTGATCCTAAATCTGCAAATGCTATAAAACATGCGAGGAAATGGCTGTTATTCAACCGTGGAGAACCATGGGTCAAACGAGAAAATAAGGCCTTTGATGTATCAATGGGCGCATATGACGGTCGGTCTATTTTTGTTAAATTTGATTTCCAAGGAATTTGATATTAATTGCACCGGTCTTTATCATGACGACGGTTTAGCGTATTTTCACAATATAACGGCGAGGTGTGCTGATGCTATCCGGAAAAGATTCCATGAAATCTTCCAAAATCATGGATTACAATTGGACATTTCATCCAACCTAAAAATTGTGAATTACCTGGATGTGACTTTTAATTTAATCAATGGAACTTATATGCCTTATCGTAAACCGGACCAAAATGTGACTTATATCAATGCTGAGTCGAATGACCCAAAAAATATCATCAAGGAAATACCTGTCATCGAACGAAAGTGTATTCAAAGAATCTTGTCAATATTATCAAGGCATTTTAGACCAGAATGATTATACTCACACACTTGTTTATCAAACGAAACAAAACGAAAATGAGGCAACGCAGAAAAAGAAAAGGAAACGAGTGATTACTTGGTTTAATCCTCCTTTCAGCAAAAATGTGGCCACGAACATCGGCAGATATTTTTTGGCTCTCATAAACAAGCATTTCACGGTGAACTACAAATTTTAGAAAATATTCAATCGCAACACATTGAAATTGAGTTACAGCTCTATGCCAAATGTGAGGAGAATTATACATGGCCACAACAAAAGTGTCTTAGAGAATGAAAAAACTGACTTGAAAACATGCAATTGTGTGGATAAAGGAAATTGCCCGCTTCGAAACGAATGCCTTCCTGACAATATAGTTTATGCAGCCAGAATCACATGTGACGATTCAAATTACACTGAGAAAGATTACATCGGCATAAGTGAAGGCAGCTTCAAGTTAAGGTACGCGAATTACAAAAAATCATTCAATCATGAAAAGTACAAGAATGAAACCCAGCTATCAAAGGAATTCTGGAAGCTGAAGGAAATTAAGAAGAACCTTAAAATAACTTAGAAAATTGTTAAGAAATGCAAGCCGTACAAGCCGGGAAATCCGAGATGTGATTTGTGCTCCCATGAAAAATACTTCATTTTGAGAAGCAGGGATGGAACTCTTCTCAACACCAGAAACGAATTGGTTTCTAAGTGCAGACACAGGACTAAATATCTACTGCAGAACTTCAAAATGACGTGATGTGCAATGCATTTTCAGTACATGCTTCTCTTTAGTATCTCTTTAGTATCTTATCGTGTGATGTCCAGTGATTAATGGTAAAGAACCGGTATTGCTTTGCGAATTTTCCGTTGTGAAATTCATTCGGCTGATGATTGTGGTATTAAACACATGAAACTCAGAGTACCGAAATTGATGATTTTTTCCTCCTAACAATTTTGGAATTAATTAATTATGTATATATATATAAATCATACATAACTATAATATATTAATATATATAATAATAAATATCATATTATCATCTATAATAAATCATACATTAACCATAATGCAAGCATGGTTAGAGGCTTGTGGTCAGAGGGTATGCTTGCACGTCCTCTAGCTCCAACGTCGCTGGTTCAAACCTACCCACGACTGTTTCGGCCCAACAGGCCGAAACATGTCTCGTGGTGGTTACATCTGTTGCGATTTGATAAATATATATTTATATACACTATTGGCCAGAATGGATGACTCACTTAATCAATTTGCATTTTTTCCATTGTGGTTGAATCTGCAGACACCCTGACCTCTCTGCGGAAATGTTTTTGTAACAACTGTCTTGCAGGACTATCTGCATGATAACTGAGCGGTCATGGCTTAGTATTACATGTGGCTGTCGGCTTGAAGTCACAGACCACGAAAATTCGGGCTATCGAAAAAAGATAAATGCTGAAAAGATTTTTGCCATTATGCCTATGGAAATTGGAATACTGCGAACGAGTTCCAGTTACGATCTTGCAGAAAATTAAAAGGACGCAACTGAACACATTGTATGTGACACGCTTGAAGACTACTAAGATAGAGAGGTTCATCGCGATACACGGTCTCAGCTGTGAAAAAACCTGTGAAATTTTTTTGCTGTTGAAAAACTATTGATTATGGTTTTTAACCGAAGGTACAAGCATTACACCTGCTTGCCAAGAAATTCTGAAAACGAAAGTACTGCCATTCATAGTTATCTAAAAAACAGGTAATAATAAAATAAAATCTATGAAAAAAACAGTGCTTTTCACTCACAACATGGTGTCACCCTTGAAATTGGAAGCAACATGGTTCTGCAATTCGAGTGTTGAGGCCTTGAGCACATTATCGAACATTCACCAGACCCCAATCCTATTGAAAATTGATGAGTCTTGCTGCTAAAACAAACCTACGAAACTTGACATCTTTCTACGAAAACAGACATCTTTATTGGAATTGAAGAAAGTTATCGCGGCAGTGTGGACGAAGTTGATAAATGGAATTTTATACAAAAAGTTGAACTTCTCGATGCCTACAAGCATTTGTGGGATAACTCAGAAAAAGGGATCCATTCGAAGTACTGACCGGTGATCACTCAAGTAATATTTAGATAAATAGACTACTTGGATAATTGCTTGACTTCCGTTTATAATTCACTTTACAAAAAGTCATGTACACTTACAATCATCACAGTAAATTTATCACCAAAAACATAAAACACACATCTGAGTCATACATTCTAGCCAATAATATATATATATATATATATATATACAATAAAAAAAAACCAATATGCCAATAAATAAGTAACAAATTAGATATAAACTCAAGGATCTTATACCTCTGAAAGGGATCCATTAACTTCAACTTAACCTGTCAGCAACAGCTTGAAGTTAATGGATCCCTTTCAGAGGTTAATGGATCATGAGGTCATGGAAACAACCTCCTTCACTTTTAAGCCTCGTAAGCAAAAATAACCGACCAACATTAAAGGGTGTTAGTAGGTGTGACGAAACAAGATGTGGTTGCTGTCCAGTTACTATTACAGGCAAGTGCATTAATATTCGAATTAACAAAGGAACAATTAGTGAAACAATAACATTTGAAATAAGAAGGAACATGAATTGCTTATCTAAAAACATAATATACATTTTAAGATGCAAAGGCTGTAACGAACTATAAGTTGGACAAAGTGGCGACTACTTTCGTAATAGGCTAACTGTGCATAGACAACAAATAGCGCACTCTAACTATGCCATACTGAATGTGAGCAGGCACATAGCTTCTTGTGCAAGATCAATAACACCGAAATTCGAAGCAGCTCCAATTTACCAGCTAAGTCCAAATGCTACTAAAATGGACCGACAGAGACAGGAGCAAATCTTTATTTCTATGCTTAAGCCTAGTTTGAATTCTGTCTGATTTGTATTTTTATTTCTATTGACTAATATGGTTTCTGTATTATTTTGTATAATATATCTTCATTCCATGAGTAGCTCCCATAGAAGGGAGTGAAACCGGTTGGAATATCATTTGACTTTTCCTTGAGTTCATATCTAATTCATTACTTATATATACATAATTATTAATATATATATTATATAATATATTATAATATATATATTATATATTATATAATTATTAATATATCATTCCAAGACGATTCAACCAATGGCATGTGGCACCAAGTCTCAGATTTTGCTCATTTTCGGAAATATGTTTCCTATACCATAGAGAACACCAAACGTGAAATATTAGCTTCCAATTTTGAATACAGCGGGGTCTAGAGCTATTTTTAGAAATCAATTTTTTTCCGAATTTTTGAAATTCTCAAAATTTGAATTTTTGCGCCGCTGTAACTTTTTTCTGCATGTTCGCTACTCAACCAAACTTTGCATGCAGCATTATTATTCATTTATTGCATCTTGGAGTGACACTTGATGAACATTTAACCTTATCACGTAGTAATGTCTCTAACACGACGAGCTCCTGTTTCTCGATGCTACGTCGCATTCGCGCCGTAAAAGGGAGCCTGACACGCCCAATTCTAGTGAAGGTAATCAGTGCCCTCGTCTTGAGTAAACTGGATTACTGCCTTTCTCTGCACGCTGGTGTTCCTGCATCTACCATCTGGAGGCTTCAGAGAATGCTGCTGCTCGAGTCGTGTTTGGGGCTGGAAGGTACGATCACGTGACCCCCTTGCTCGAAAAATTGAGATGGCTGTCTGTCCGCGAACGCATTGACTTACGCCTTGGTGTTCTTGTGTTTAAGTGCTGCCATGATATGGCACCATCGTACCTATCGGAGCAGCTTGTGGAAGCCACTATGATACCTCGTCGCCAGAGTCTTCGGTCTGCAACCCGCAAGTGTTTGGTTCAACCTGCATTCCGCCGCCCAACCTTCGGGGGTCGCACCTTTGGTGTGACTGCTAGTCGCCTATGGAACCGCCTCCCGCAAACAATGACATCTGCATGTAGTGTCTCTTCTTTTAAATGTCTTTTAAAAATGCATCTTTTAAATTGTACAGAGGCCTAGAGGCATAACGCCTTTTCTTTTTAAATAAATTCATATTGATTCGGATTCTGATTGATAAGTTTTATGTATTAGGGAATTCCTGTATGAATTTCAACGGGTAACTGGCATGCAGAACGGAGCTACATAGCTCCAAAGATGGTGAAAAAAAGGTTCGCGAAAAAACACACAAAATTTAAACTGATCTCAAAAACTTTCTGTATTCTTGTTACCCGTAATAACCATGACAACTGTGTTGCTGTAATAATAATAATCTTTGTATGTTGATAAATAGAAATCATACAAACATTTTCACATAAGTTTTGTAAACCAGTTCATGCGGATCTCACAACATCGTTAGGAAAAGAAGGTAATCAAGTAAAAGAAAAAACAGTTTTGTTGAATAGCCTTGAGCAATAAGGAAAGAAAGTAGAGGACCGGTGCGCAGAGTTACAAAGTGGAATTTCGATATGACCTGAAACGGCAAGTCGGCGTGCATTAGTATGTTTCACATCTATGATCTTAAGCGGTAACCAGAGTATAGAAAGCTACACCAGGCATTCAAAAATAGTGTTTTCAAGCTGGGCTAGCTTTTTTCTGTATGCCAGTTTTGAATCCAAATTGATACTGAAACTCAGACACATGCTCAATTACTTGTAGAAGAAATTTGATCAGGTAACTGATAGTTAGTGGTATAAATTGGCCAATTTTGATTTTGCACATTTTTCAGTATATGATGTCAATATTATATGAGTAGTATCGAGAAGTAGCATTTATAGTACAATAGCACTTGAAAACGTTAAGTTGGGGTGCGGTAAGAAATTGTTCCCTTAGATAGATATTATACATGAACTTTGATATATTGCAATAGAGCCAAATGTGACTTTCGAAGTTCGAGTTTTGTTGGACTAGATATGCTTCATCAATCGACATGGTACTTTTGAATAGTAAAGTTTGTGCGAAATGCTCAGGATCGATTTACTCACTGTTTTCTAAAATAATCAATTACTTTTAGTAATTTCAGCTATTCTAGTGGTGAGATATCATTGACAACGAACCGGAGAAGCGCCCAAGCATGTGTAACAAGCATTTGTAACAAACAATATTTCGGAGTTGATGTTGAAAAATATTGTTTAGAAAAGATATACAAAACAATTCGGTTGGCATGGAAGGTGTATGAAATGTTGATGAAGGTTGTATGAAATATGTAGAGTCTCTTTCAATAACAGATACAGATGACTAATGACAGATGACTGATTTATGCTTATGAATTGCCATGATCATCAGTTAGTATCGAAGGATCCTTCATACAGGAAATGCATTTTTGATTGCACCAATCAATAGGTAAACCTCAATTTGAAAACAATAGGCCTATTGATATTTTAGTATCATGATATTGTGAAAATATTGATCATGAGAAGCCACTCCATTCCGTTCTGAGGTCTTTCAACAGCATTCTAAATTTATCATGTAAAAATCACATTAATGTGGTTATAGTATGTAACCCAAACACATGGTCTTAATGGACAAGAATATAATTAAATTGTTTCTTTAACAAGAATGAAATGCACTCGTATGCCTTTTTATTGCCAAATATATGAAAAGCATTACATTTTGTATTACTTTTGAAAGGCTGGGTAGAATTCCGCTTTAGCTTGATTTCTTTTTATGGAACCTTTTTATAATATTGAGTTACTTTTGTATAGCGTGCAGTTTTATGAAAGGCTTGAAAATTGATCTGGTTTAATTTTTCTATGAACAGGAATAACTTGCTTACATTCAATCGTATGAGTGATTTATGAATACGAGGGATAAGCAACAGCAATTGTTAATATCAAACGTAAACAATATTTCAGATGGGATATTGATTATGATACCTAAAATATTTGTGCAAGCCTGCACTCATTGGGAATAATTCACTTTTTAATTTCAATTTACGTAAGTGAATACTTGAAATAATCAGTAGCTCAATTACAAATGTAAAATTGCATGAAATTCAGTCAGTCAGTCGTCGTCGTGCAATATCTGTGTATCTTACCTAACAAGCCTGTATTTCCACATGAAAAATCTGAACTATTTTATTCGGGTGTGATTTAATAATAGCGGTTCGCTAAGTGCATAACGATCTCGAATATGATGAGTGAAAGGCAGGTGAGAGATTCTCAGTGCTATTTAAAAGTGCAGAAGGGTAGCATATATATGAGATCCTTGACTGATATGTTTACCAATCAGTAGTAAGGCAACAGCGATACCTGGGAAAATGTTGCTGCTACCAGGAAAAGACCAAGAAAATGAAGTTCGAAATTCTGTCGACAATGCATTTGGTAATCTATTGGGGTCTACTAGATTAATATCAATGGTTCGTGGGTTTCGCTCAGAAAACATTCCGGGATACCGAGTCAGTCGAAAGCTATTTACACTATCACAGCATGAAATTAATGCAGTTTCCATTTCTACTGTTTATTGCGAATGATATCTCACCATTACAGACTTGCCAACTGTCCCGATTTTATTGCCATTTTCAGCAGTCCCAATTTTCTGACAAATGTCCCGATATTCTCATTTTTTATGTTGTAAGATTTTTACTAGTCAGCTTTTAAACAAGTCTAGCAAAAGAACTCAAAAATTTGCGCTTCACGCATTCCATATTCACGTGTGTGCTATCTTGCTCATAAGATGATACTCGCTTTTCACAGTCATATTATGACTATATATACACATTATGTCATATATATTTTATAATTCCATTGCAGACAAATAAGAGTTCCTGAAGAGACGGCAGTACGATGTTTATATTTTTCTATAACTGATTTGACTTTTCCCACCAAGTGCAATGAATAGACTGGGCGCTAAAAGACAATCATATCATGATCATCTGGCACAAACTGTCATTTTCTTTGTTTTTGATTCGTGTGAAAATATACTATTTTCGAAAATGTCAATGAAGAACATTGTTTTCTATTGAAATCAGTATCAGAAAATTGAAGTTCTGAATATTTCCGTTTTGCTCTTGTTTTTGAATTATGCTTATTTATTTAGCTAGAGAAAATTTAGATCGATGAAGCATGAGCTCCACGATATTCTCCATTTATTTTCCATTTTTTAAACTTTAAATGCTTCATTATTGAGATTGATGTACGATTCAGTATGCTAGTAATCAGTAAGCATTCAGTAATGCTAATGTAATAACTGGTAAAGAAGGTGGTGTCATTTCATGTTTCGGGAACATAAAAAAGATATTTTATTATTGGTTTGTTCAAACCCAGAGACGATCAATTATCAATCAAAAACCAATTCGTATCGTGTAATCGTGTATTATGTTCTTTCGGGTAAGTAAGTCAACGCGAACAGAATCTGAGCATTAGCACATTATACACATGATACACACATAAGACACAATTCGAATTTGGTGCCGAAGAGCCGGAGAGCTCTTAGACAGAGCACAAAAGCATTTATGTAAGTCGCCACTCAGTCTTTACGCCGCATTGTCTGATTGGGAAGAAAGTGAGGCGTGCGCCAGGCGTGAAACCGACCACTTAGGGAAGTCCCATGCAACAATCCCATGAACCGAAACTGACCAGCGCGGTTCGATGACGCAATTATATTAACGGGAAGGAATTACTCATGCAAACGCGACATCATACCCGACTTAAGCAAACTAATTAAGAAAGAAGGAAGAAAAATACTTAAAACATCAGAACAACTCCTCCGGCCAGGAGAAAACAATCACACAACAGGAGCATCCAAAACGACAGCAACTTTGGAGATCGGTTTTCTAATGAAAGTTTGACCTACCCTGATACGCACGTTTCTGACTCTATTGTCTTTTCCTCTGTAGACTTCCTCGATCTTTCCCAATGACCATCTTCCTCTGACAGGGTTATTATCGGCTACTACTACCACATCACTCACGCTGCTAATTTCCTTTGCGGGCGTCTGCCATTTTTTCCTCTGAAACAAGCTAGACAAGACATCTCTAGACCAGCGTTTCCAGAAGCTGTCAGTTATATTCTGCACCAAAGTAACTCGATCCTTGAATTCACAATTACTGCGATAAGGTTCCGCAGGAACTCCGTGACTGGCTCGAACTAATAATAAATCGTTAGGGCATATATACTTTCCGTCATTCGGATCATTCGTAATTCTTCCATCGGTCGTTGGTTTATTAGATTCGCGCATTCCAATAATACCGTATACAGCTCGAAGGCAGTAAGTACTTGTTCGCCTATCGCCAGTTTCAAGGCTCGCTTTGTTGTTTCCACTAGAGATTCGGTACATCCATTTTGATGAGGCGCTAAGGGCGTCGTAAACTTCCACTTAGTTTCATTATTTGCACAAAATTCATTTATTTTCAGTTTATCCCAATTTTTGATCCTTTCTCGCAGCTGGCGCTCTGCACCTATCATCTGAGCACCGTTGCCACTCAAGAGAGAGTTAGGAAAACCTCTAATTGCGAAGAATCGCCTAAGTACTTGTATAAATTCATTCGCCGTAATATCTTTAGCCAATTCCAAGTGAACCGCTCTAGAATTCAAGCACGTAAATATAACTCCATAATTCTTCCGTTTTTTATTTCTGCTTTGTTTTACAAGTATTGGACCAAAATAATCAACCGATGTGTGATAGAAAGGAGGAGTGCAAGGACTTACACGTTCGTCAGGCAAGTCGGCCATAATCTCAGTGTGTACTTTATGCGCTAACTTCCTGCACAAAACGCATGATTTGATAACAGATTTTGCGATGGTAGGGGCTTTGGTAATCCAATATTCACTTCTGGCTTTCGCTGTAGTCGCTGCGATACCACAATGACCTCTTTCATGCATATCTCTTATTATTAGTTTCGAAATCAGATTATTACCAGGTAATAATACGGGATGTTTCATGTTGAACGATAGGAATTCGGAATTTGAAAGACGACCACCAACTCTGATTAATTGTCTTTCGTCTTTAAACGGTGTCAAGTTTTTCAATTCTCCTTTCTCTAATTTCTCGTGTAGTGGCATCTGAGCCTCCTTTGTCAGCGCTTCCTTTGAACTTGTTAACTCGTCGGCAGTCAATGGTCCTGTGTTTCTATTCTCCGCACTTGTCCGGGCGTTATGTATGAATCGAAGTGCATAAGCCGTTACTCTTTTCAACTTTTGCCAACTTGACGAGGTTTCGACACTGAAAATCGGCTCTTTTGTCGTGAGTGATACCATAGTAATTAATCTTTTCTCAATATTTTCATCAACTTTGTTCGTTGGCCATTCATTAGACGGTAGCTTTAGAAACTCAGGTCAATATTTCCAAGTACTTCGTAAATTGTCCGGCGAAACACCTCTCGAAACTTGGTCTGCTACATTGACCTTACCAGGAATGTGTATCCATTGTGAAGGTGAAGTGTGACCGACAATCTCATTTATTCTGGGAGTCACGAATGGAATATTTCTATCTGATTTGTTCCGTATCCAACCAAGAACAATCATACTATAAATGAAAAATAGAACCTCGCGGAATTTTATTCGGGACTCTTTCATTATTGTCTGATGCAACCTTGAAGCTAAGAGAGCAGCTTGGAGTTCTAGTTTTGGGATCGTTAATTTTTTCAGGGGAGCAACACGGGACTTGGCGATTACCATTCTTGATTCGTACAGATTATCTGACATCTTAAACCTCAAGTAAGCACAGGAACCGAAAGCATCCTCAGAGGCGTCAGCGAAAATACACAGTGTTGGCTGTTCATCAAGTGCGTTCGAAGGTTTCATACATCTCGGGAAACTGATATGATTCAGTTGTTCTAGTTCTTTGAATATATTATTCCAAGTCCTTTGATCGTCGAAATCCAACGGATCATCCCATGCGAGGCCTTTCTTCCAAAATTTTTGCATTTTGATTTTAGCTCGTACTAAATTTGCTGCAGCTAGACCGAGTGGATCAAATATCTTCGATATCTCCTTTAGAATGATTCGCTTCGTCAACTCCGCATTTTCGTTTTGTCTGTGGAACTTTATTTTTAGTCCATCCACCTGAGTATCCCAACATACTCCTAATACTTTCTCATCGATCGGTGTTTCTACTTTTTCATTATTCGCGTGATCTTTGCCATTAAATACCCATTTCTTGATCGTAAATCCGCACGATGACAGTATCTGGTCGATTTCGGATGACAACCTTTCAGCTTCTGCCTTGTTTGATAGCGAATCACAAATATCGTCCATGTACGAGTTCTTCAGTACTGTTTCGGATCCTTGAGGAAATTCGCTGCTGTTCTGTCGGGCTGTTTTCATGAGGGAAGTAAGGGCCATTGCGGGGGCAGGTTTGTCACCAAATGAGAGAACATTCATGACATATACATCCGGTTTCTTCTCCGTATTCAGATTTCCCCAAAGGAACCGATGAACATGTTGGTCTCTTTCAATAATTTTTATCCGATGGTACATCTTGGATATGTCTCCAACCAGTCCGATTTCATTTTCTCTGAATCTGATAAGAACTCCAAGTAAATCATTAAATAAATCCGGTCCCTTCGCCCAGTAGTCATTAAGACAATGACCATTGAATGAGACAGAATAGTTGAATACAACGCGAAAAGGTGTGCTTTTACTTTCTTTGAATATTCCGTGATGCGGTAAGTAGAATTTCGGTCCGTCATAATTTTCAATTTCTTGATTGTTCAGCTTTTTGGCGAAATTAAGACGTATCATTTTTTGAATTTGACTATCGTAGGATCGAGCGAGTTGCGGTTTCTTCAATAGTTGTCTCTCTCGGGCTACAAGCATCCTTTCTGCTTGAATCATATTGTCCGGTAACAGTGCAGGGTCCTTTATCCACGGATAACTCATAATCCACTGTTTATCATTATCCAAATTCATCACAGAATTCTCGATAAAGTCGCGTCCTTCCACATCAATCTTCGTATCGCATTTACACTGATTACCGGTTACGCCTAAACTTTCAGTTATCCAGAATTCTGCCAGATCAATAGGTTTTGCTAATGATACATGTAGAATTGAATGTGACATGTTGTTTGTGTCGGTACCGCCAAAGAACATCCAACCGAAGGGTGTATTCCTCCCTACAAGGTTACCTTTCCCGACAGTTTCGCCCGAGTGAAATATTGCATGGTCGACGCCTATAAGTAAATCGATAATTCCTGCCTGACGCTGGGGGGCCGTACCATTAATGCCAAGAGTGTTTTTCAACTGCTCAGTATATAATTCATGCATGTGAATATCGTTGATGCTATCCATTCCAATCGCTTTGAGCTTATAGAACTTCCCGTCCTTTGGCGATCTCACTTTGACTGCATATATTTTCGAAATAAGTTCCTCCTCAATTCCTCCAACCTTGATTATTGAAATACTAGTACTCGTTCCCGCGAGATTCAGCTCCTTAGCTACATCATGTCTGATGAGAGATACTTGCGCACCGGAGTCCAACATGACATTGTCTTCCCGTTTCTGCGAACTGTTGCCAAACATCTCAAGAGTTGCGATAGGAAGTGCATTCTCTCTACTCATAGTCGAGGCCAAACCCACAGAATTAGAAGTCGTATCCGTATGTAGTAGTTTGTGGTGATATCTTCTACAGGGATTACCATTTATAGTTTCCTTACATTGTCTTTTGCGGTTGCATGTTTCAGCTCTGTGATTCCTACCGAATTTCTTGAGACAACTAAAACAGCAATGATTTTCTTTTAGGAGTTCGTATCTTCTCTTCACTGTCAATTTCAGAAATTCCGAACACTGATCTACGTAATGTGAATCCGTGCTGCACAACCAACATTTTCGATTCTGATACACTGGTTCATTTGTATTGTTAACAGTCACTTGGTTTACCTGATTTTAAGTTATACGTACATTGCTTCTAATCGACGAAACTGCTCGCAAGCGTGTTCTCATTTCGATAGTCATCCATTCTTGCAGATTCAAAAGTGTTGCAGATAGTCCGTCTCTCTCCAGGTGCCGAGACCAAAGTTTCCTATCTTCATTGGACATTTTTTGCTCTATGAGTGCAATCATATAGTTATTGTCCATATCTTGAGGCCGACCTATCTCAACAAGTAGATTGTAGCATCGCTTTATTAATTGAACTAAGTCACAGAACCTGGCATCCTCTCCTTCTTGGAGAGATTTGAATTTATTAATATCAGCCGTAATCGCATCAGCAGTGAACCTAGGATCCCGTAAGCTGCGTCGAGGGTTTCCCAAACGGCATCGTAATCCTATCCTAGACCACGGACAAGTTCTAACGGCTTTCCTACTGGAGACGATCTCAGAATAGTAACTGCATCACGCTTACTGTACGAATTATCTATGAGATGTTTAAAATCTGATTTGAATTTACAGTACTCTCTGACATCACCCGAAAAGGTTGGGGCATGAGGTTTCGAAACCTTCACTTTGCTATACATAATAGGGACATGCGTCATCGAATCGCTCACCTTTATGTCAGTATCCAATTTGGCTGTGGCGCCCTTGACAGAGTCCTCAGTCGTCGTTGTTCCTTTAAACGATTTGTCCTCCCGAATGACATGCTTCTCTTCCGTAGGTCGATTCTCTTGCAGATGATCCTTTGCTCGTACCGTAAGCTCCAAGAATTGCCTTTGAATTTCGATCAAATAGTCCTCTTCAGCTTCATAGTCGACGTCATCCAATAAGTATGTGTATTCCTCGTGTCGATTCTCCAGCTCATTAAAGGCCGATTTATACTTGTCCAACGCTTCCTGAATATCTTCGTTCGACACTGACTCTTCGATCAGGAATGTCAAGGCCTTTCCATACCTCGTGAGATTCGACTTAGCCACCCTTCGTCGTTTCTTTGCCTCGTCGCTGTCCATTGAGTAGCAGAATTCACCGTTTAGTCACAAATTGAAAAGTCCGTTACAAATTCGAATGATGGTTTGTTCAAACCCAGAGACGATCAATTATCAATCAAAAACCAATTCGTATCGTGTAATCGTGTATTATGTTCTTTCGGGTAAGTAAGTCAACGCGAACAGAATCTGAGCATTAGCACATTATACACATGATACACACATAAGACACAATTCGAATTTGGTGCCGAAGAGCCGGAGAGCTCTTAGACAGAGCACAAAAGCATTTATGTAAGTCGCCACTCAGTCTTTACGCCGCATTGTCTGATTGGGAAGAAAGTGAGGCGCGCGCCAGGCGTGAAACCGACCACTTAGGGAAGTCCCATGCAACAATCCCATGAACCGAAACTGACCAGCGCGGTTCGATGACGCAATTATATTAACGGGAAGGAATTACTCATGCAAACGCGACATCATACCCGACTTAAGCAATCTAATTAAGAAAGAAGGAAGAAAAATACTTAAAACATCAGAACAATTATCGCCGTGCGTATGCAATCTACTGAATTTGATGATGAAAAAAGCATGTTCTGAGTTGCTGATGGTATTATTGTAGACATTTTTTGTTATTTTCACCATAGCAGCAAGCGCCAAAAAAGTTTTGATGAACTTCAGTTATTATTCAATGACGAGGTCAAACAAGTCCTGAAACATTGTGCAACGCGGTGGCTTTCTCTAAAGACTTGTTTACAACGAATCGTAGATCTTTGGCAACCTCTCCGTCATTTCATGTCATCGGAACTACGTGAGTTAGAAGCAAAATTGGAGAAAAAGAAGAAAAAGACGGGCCAGATGAGAAACAATATTCCTGTTGAGGATCTAATCATTCCATCCATGTTCTCTGAACAACAGGACGAAAAAGAATAATCGTACACGTATGCATATAAGCGTCTTCGTCGCATAAATACTTTTTTATCTTCAAAGCGTGCTGCTGCCTACTGCTCAGTTTTACTCTGGTTTGTTCCAACAATTGACAAACTGAATTTGACACCGCAGAAAGACCAGCCACTGATCCACGTTTTATCCCGCTTGCTCAACAGTTTGCTTCGATATCTACGAGCGTATTATCGCGATTTGTGCAGCCATCATTTTTGGCTGATGTCACTGACTTACAAAATGTTGACTATAAGGATATACAGAAAATGGCAACTATTCGCATTGCAGTTATGAATATTGTTACATACTATATCTTTCTCCACCTTTCAGGTGAAAAATGCAGATCTCTATCTCGGTAGCCAAACAGCCACAAGTCTGTCAAAATTAAAATCAAGAGTGCAGATGGAAGTCCGTGAGAACATCAAGTCCTTTTACGTGACGGCAGCTACTTATATGATGAAGAAGTTTTCACTCCGTAGTGATATGTTATTGAATGCCCAAGTCTCAGATTTGGAATTGCGAACTACAGTGTCGTGGTCGAGTGTCGAGTACTTCACTGATAAATTACCCGAAAGTTCTTCTAGAGATGTCCTACACGAGTCATTTATGAAATACCGGACATCTCTTATTCCATCACGAGTACTCATTAAGGGAGCTCGGATTGACGAAGTGTGGCATCGATAGCGAATGTTAAGAGATGTGGATGCTTCCTTTCCATACAAGGAGTGAGCTACTCTCATGCTGGCAATCCTCACAATTCCACACAGTAATGCCGATAGTGAAATTTTTTTATTGTGGTCAGGAAAAACAGAACCGAAACTCGCTCTTCAAATGTCAATTCCAGCTTTGGAGTCATTATTACTCAACAAGTTTGGTGGTCGTGTATCACTTTCAAGTGACATTTTGAAGAAGTGTAAAAGTGCCTGAATCATTGCAAAAATAGTCTCAAATAGTCGTATTTTGATGTATTTATGTTTAATAAAATATTCAAAATAATGTAGATTTTTAAATATACATGGGTTAGTTTGCATACCTGATGATAGTTACCATGTCCCGATTTTGCAAATGTGAATGTTGGCAGGTCTGCCATTAGAATAGCTGAAATTACTTTTAGTAATTGATTACTTTAGAAAACAGTGAGTAAATCGATCCTGAGCATTTCGCACAAACTTTACTATTCAAAAGTACCATGTCAATTGATGAAGCATATCTAGTCCAACAAAACTCGAACTTCGAAAGTCATATTTGGCTCTATTGCAATATATCAAAGTTCATGTATAATATCTATCTAAGGGAACAATTTCTTACCGCACCCCAACTTAACGTTTTCAAGTGCTATTGTACTATAAATGCTACTTCTCGATACTACTCATATAATATTGACATCATATACTGAAAAATGTGCAAAATCAAAATTGGCCAATTTATACCACTAACTATCAGTTACCTGATCAAATTTCTTCTACAAGTAATTGAGCATGTGTCTGAGTTTCGGTATCAATTTGGATTCAAAACTGGCATACAGAAAAAAGCTAGCCCAGCTTGAAAACACTATTTTTGAATGCCTGGTGTAGCTCTCTATACTCTGGTTACCGCTTAGGATCATAGATGTGAAACACACTGATGTACAGCAACACAATTGTCATGGTTATTACGGGTAACAAGAATATAGAAATTTTTTGAGTTTAGTTTAAATTTTGTGTGTTTTTTCGCGAACCTTTTTTTTACCATCTTTGGAGCCATGTAGCTCCGTTCTGCATGCCAGTTACCCGTTGAAATTCATACAGGAATTCCCTAATACCAAACTAATGTTGCATGCAAAGTTTGGTTGAGTAGCGAACATGCAGAAAAAGCTACAGCGGCGCAAAAATTCAAATTTTGAAAATTTCATAAATTTGGAAAAAAAATAATTTCTAAAAATAGCTCTAGATCCCGCTGTATTCAAAATTGGAAGCTAATAATTCACGTTTGGTGTTCTCTATGGTATAGGAAACATATTTCCGAAAATGAGCAAAATCTGAGACTTGGTGCCACATGCCATTGGTTGAATCGTCGTGGAATGACCCATATGCATGTATGTGTGTATATACAGTGTTGTTCGATGAAACTGAATCACTTCTAAATTTCCAAAAAAAAGGAGTGAAAAACAACTGCTTCACTTCTACTCTATTGATAAGCGCACGAACAAAAAACAAAAATATGGAGCAGCAGAGTTCACGAAAAACATGTCAAGCAAATCAATAGCCAATTTGATCACCCTTTGTTTGCAAGCCATTATCCTGGAGGGCATTGAATCAAGCAAAATCGGGACACATGTCCTTCAGAGCACCATCTCTTGCCCATTCTCACAATATTGAATTGATCAGCTCTTGTTTTGTTGCCAATGTTTTGTTTCTAATTCTGCGTTTTAGAACGCTCCAGATATTCTCTATTGGTGAGAGATCAGGTGAGTTTCATTTCAAAACTCAAATTTCCAACTGAGTCAGGTTTTGCATAGATTTTTGTGACGTGTGGCACGGCGCTAGGTCTTGTTGAAGCCAGCAATTGTTGGGAGACGAGTACCACTCATTTATCTGTGGAAGAAACCTAGTAGAAAGGACTCGCACATATTGGTCCGAGTACAGCTATCTTTCGACCAAATGAATACGACCAGTCCCATGGAAAGAGATACAGGACCAAATCATTAATTTTACTGGATGTCTAAATGATGGGTTAAAATGCATTTGTGAGGGACTTTCATTGGCATTTCTCCTCAAGCACTGCGACATTGCCGGTTGTATTTCCACAGAGGTCTCGTCGCAAAATAACTTTGTGACAATCATCTGGCGTCCGATCCTTGTGTTCACGACACCATGCAAGGTTTCTTTTTTTCATGTCCCTGATCAAAACGGCAACGGAGTGGACGATATGCCGGTCTGTCGTTCTCTGTAAAACGTTTTCTGACGGTTGATGGGCTTATATCAATACTGTAATTATCTTGCATTTTATGAGACTTTCTCTAGAAAGTCTCATCAGAATTTTATCTCCTCTTTCATCAGTTTTACTTTCTGATCCGTCTATGACAATAGCGATAGACAATGACGCAGGTGCGTGGCTTCTGATATGAACAGCACAGAGCTGCAAACGAATGGCCTGTTGTAAGATCTAATCGTCCATTTTTCGGGGATTCCTAATGACGTCGAATGAAAATGCTATTGTTGAATGCTTAAATGCCAGGCAAATTGTTCAGAGAAATGTTGATTATAAAATGTAATAACTTGCATTTAGATTAATTTCTACTACTAATTCCAGTTAACTGGTTCAAAGCTCAGTTAATAAATTGAGATGGTCATAGTGGACCAAACTAGCGCAATGAGCTCTTGTGATTGCATTGGTTACAAAACATGAATGATGTAGCCTAACTGACTGCATAATGTAATGCAACTAAACAATTTATAAGTTCTACACCACTGAAAAACTATTAATAAATATCGTGCTTTAAAGGCAGTGATTCAGTTTCATCGAACAACACTGTTTGCATGTATATATGTATCCCAATACTACCTGTCGCATTCTTTTATACTTACTCGTATATTCTTTTTTTATATTTTTAGATATTTCTATACTGAATTTCTAAATTTCTATACTTTATGAAAGCTATTATACCAGCCAATGTGAATTTTGAATTTGTGACCAGTCTGTCTGATATGCATATTGACCGAAATTAATTACAAAAAAATTTAAAGTTTAACATCGAAGCTCTTGACTCTTTCCATCATTAACAAAAGGAGCTGCTTGGTATATTCAACAAATCTTTCAAGGAAGCATCGTGCCCCCAAATCTGCAGAGGTGCAGTGATCATTCCGCTGCAGAAGGCTGGAAAGCCGGCGTCAGTGATATCCTCTATCCGCCCGGTTAACCTCACCTCTTGCGTCACAAAGCCTCTCGAGCGGATGATTCATAGCAGACTGTACCCCTTGGCCGAGTCACTTGGTCGGCTTCAGGAAAAGGCGCGAATGTGAAGATCAAGTAATCCGCCTAATGCAACAGATTTGCGATGGTTACCAAAGCAACCACGCGCTCCGCACCATTCTGTCCCTCCTGGACTGCTCAAAGGCATACGATCGGGTCTACGATCGGGCATACGATCGGGTCTGGGGAGAGAAGCTGTACGTTATACTGCATGCCTGTGCGGTCACGGCTACATTCATTCGATGGATCGCGGCCTTCCTTCATCAACCGTGTAGCTGAAGTTCATATCAACGGGACCACCGGCAACAAGAAATTAGAGCTATTGCCAAATGGAGCAAGGAGTCGAAACTCACCCTCAACGTCGCTATGTGCGAAGCGGTCTTATTTACCTCAGCTACAAGCGAAGCGAAATGGAAGCCTAGTCTCACCCTCAACGGCGAAGTCCTCAACGTCACCAACAACCCCACGTTTGTGGGGGTTACTCTAAACCGAGCACTCTCTTTCGGTGATCAAGTCAGGCAAGTCACTACCAAGGCGGTGTCTCGTCGCATTCTGGTGTCTCCTTCTTCAAATGACTGAGGCTGGCAGAATGACAGCATGCACGCGGTGTATCTCACCATGCAAAGGAGCGTCCTTGATTATGTAGCCGCAGCGTGGTAGCATTGGCTCTCTCAGTCAAGAAGAGAAGACTTCGAACGAGCGCAGAACAAAGCGCAATGTCACATCACGGGGAAAAATAAGACCTCCCCAGTAGAGGCCCTGTGCTGTGAAGCTGTAGTCCTTCACCATCCACAGCAAGCGCCTGACAGCAATCGCTTTCGAGAAGGCAGTGAGGCTCACGGAAGACCATTCACGAATAATTACGTCCGTTGAGGGCAGAGGGCACCGCACAAAGAGAAGCTGCTGGAGACGCGAAGCGAACGAAATCCTCAGAAGCTCCAACCTACCGACTTCAATGGTGCTCCTCTCCCGCCGATTGTCAGATGCCCTTGGAGGATGAGAGACGACAAGTGGACAGTGCTCACGGGCCTGGATGTTCTCTCCAGGCATTATCCCGTAGAGACCCTGCGTTCGGTCACTATCTCAAGGCTCAGAAACTCCTATGCCTCCTACACCGTTTACACGGACGGCTAGACAACAGTCGGAATAACACATGGTGGCGCCGCCGTCGTTGTCACTGCTGAAGACCCTGAGGACTTCAGCTTTTGCAAGACCAATCGCATCAGTGGCAGACCTTTGACTTCATCCTCCGAAGCAGAGGGTGGGCCTGGAAAACGCGATGCACTGGTTGGTTGAGCAAGCTCATTCCGAGTCGGTGGTAGTACGTTTGGACAGCTTGTCAGCCCTGCTTGCCATTCAACACGGCTCTGAAGATACGTGGTGCATAGGAGACTCCCTGGAGAGAAGGATCGCCCACACAACCCTGGTTTGGTGTCCCGAACATTGCGGCCTTCCAGGCAATGACATCGCAGACGAATGCGCAAAGGAGGTCTCCAAGGCTGCCGCACGGAACCCCTCGTGCTGTGTCGTTCGCCAGCATGAGGACCGCCATCAAGCGCTCCCTAAAACACCCTCCGATTTCCTATCTTCGCTCAAAGACCATATACGAGTATGTCAGGGAATCCAGAGACAAAAGCCAAGTGATATACACAAGTAATTAGTTTACTATTAAGGAATTATATTTTCCATTCTAAAATCCTAGATAAATTCTAGATAAGGAAGCTTACCTCTTGTGTTATTAAATCATGGTATCATGACTAGTGGCGTATTCGCCGTGCCTGCGGTGCCTTCGGCGCAGGGCAATAAAGAATATACTTATCGATATGTATATTACAAAAAAGTAACATCATTATTTTGTATTCATTTTGCCCTGATTTTTTACACAACTTAGCCATGTTTCAAGTCTCAACATCAGATCATAAACGCGCATCTGAATTTTGGCAGGCGCGCGGACCAGCTTTTTGACTCCATTACACACACTTGTTGATGCGCTGTTCCCATTGATGAATCTGATAGCGCACAAACTTCCAATCATATTCGCAATATCGTCTTTCCCTTGCCGGTAGACATAACAAAGCAAAAATAATCGTTGACCTTCAGCGATGCTGCCAATTAAATGCTTCAAGCATTAAGAAATAAGCCATTATTAAACTCTTCCATCGAAAAGCCATTAGACAGTGAGAGCATGATTTCCGCATCCTGCCTTTACTACAAGTGTCATACACTTTCACGCTAGTGCATGACGATCATGCATCACACAGAATCAACCACAGAACAGACAAAGCAGATCAGCTTTATACACACGTGATGACAATGTGGTGACGTTATAACAGTGACACCGTGAATGAATGCTGAATAAAGCATCAATGTACATCAATGAAGATTCTTTAGCATCAGCTGCGCTAACAATGATATTCTTTTTTGGGTCAACAATCTCATAATCAGTATTAATTAACGGCTGATTAACCACACCTGTGGCCTAAGAGTCTATCTAGTATTCGCAAAGAGTAGACGGAGAATCAACCATCACACACGAACCTAGGTAAGCAGAAATAGAAACTACTAATGAAGGAAATAAAAAGCAAGCATATCTTGACAGCTATAAAAATGAAATACGTGAGTTATTGACAGGCTGCAATAAACGCAGCCAACTATTCTAAATGTATTCTACATCGCATTTTCATTGCAATTTGAAGTTTAAAATACTCGGCAGACAGGGCTGAGCTGACGAATAATAAGCTTAGGCTCGCAAGCTCACAATGGCTCAAAATATCTGTGACATTGTACTTAAAATAAATGAATGCACATATAATCATAAAGCATTGCGTTCAGGACAGTCTATGGACTTCAATGACCACTGAGAAATCTCTAATTTTTACTCATCACATATACTTCCATTTCATTGTGTAGTAATACAAACCATAACGTTGAACATTCATACTTTAAGCTTGAAAATTCACTGAAATCAATATTAGCGTCTAATTAGTCATTTGAATGTCTCAAAATTCAAGTTGTCTGGTGGATTGTTTGAAGTCCATTGTGTGGCGAAGGCCTATGGTCTGAAAGCACGCTACACCACTGATTATGACCCAATTGGTGATATGATAGCATGCCTAAAACGGTATTCTTTAATTGAAAAATGATAGTCTGTACATGCAGTGTATCTATCTGCCCACATGCGCATATACAATGTATATGCCGTGCAACATAAAATAACTTTGGTTCAGCTACATGTACAAAGCACAGCTACATGTAAGTAGCATTGTGCAAACATCACTCAAACATAAGCGGCTTTTAAAAACCGCACATAGGCTCCACTAACGATACTCATGTGAACGACAATTCCATTCGAGTACAAAATATATTGTTGCAGTAGTATACAAATAAAATGTTGCAAGAATACCTGAATGGCTTGTTGGCTTGTAAAAATCACATATTTTCATCCGATTCTGTTCCATCCTATACTTCATGCGCTTCATCCTATACTTTGTGTATTTATAGGTCTGTTGCAGAGTGGTTTATTAGCAGTGAAACATACTAAACCAGGTATCGAACACTATGTGACTTAGCATAAACTCGTGCAGTTCAGCTATTCATTACTGTACTTATACGTTAATGCCCATGAGACATTCATTACGAAAGGAAAATGGTTTGAGAGTTTGAATACAAAATTATGTGCCATCATATTGCTCTTTTTGCTAATCTTAAAGAAGATCCCTTAACCCTAGAAGTCCATTTTTGAAGTCAAAGTCGGAGTGCGCCATTTTTACATCATCAATTCAAATAATCCACGGGTCATTTTAGATTTGAGAAACAGCAACGGGTCACCCAATATGTGCCAATGCCAATAAATCAATACATTATTTATTTCTTAATTTTCAAGTTTAGTCTATTCTGATGTTTTATTGAATAGGTCTCAGGGGTCTCAGGGCGATCAAGCACTAACCTTAAGATGTGGGCACTGCCGGGCAGTGCAGCCATATTCAATTCTGGTACATGACGGTGACCAGGAATCTTCTCAAACTACTCATTCAACCTTGGGCTATGTGCACCAAGGGCCCCGATAACTATTGGAACAAATTCAGCTTTTACGTACCACAGCTCAATATTACTATTATTTGAGAAATTTTCCACTTCAACTTCAAAACATGACTTGCTATGATGCGCGCACTTTTCAAGGCGCGAAGGCGATGTATAGCCCATCTTTCTCTGGTATCAAAACTTATCGACGACATGAATTTCGGAATGATTCTTACCACATAACTTTAATCCCCAGGGACTTGAGCCTTTTCACACCCCTGAGACCTTTAACAGTTCTTAGTTTACTTGTATAAATCGATATCAAAACATTGGAAAAGCTGACAATGATGTTTACATGAAAATATGCCTTGGCTCGACATTTGATGAGATATATAAAACGTTTTGAGACAGCCAAGTTCTGGTGTAGGAAGCCACAAGGTTGGGTCTTGGGGTCACTCTTGGGTTTTGGGTAGTCTTGGGGATACCCAAGAGTGAAAAATTCTGCCTAAGTATATGACCACATCATGCAATAGCAAGTCATCTACATGTAAGCTTACATGTATGTACATGTGAATATGTAACCTACTTCAACCACACGATTGGTCTTTCTATGATAAAACTGTACTATCATCAACGTTGATATAGACCTACCGCAAACGTCTATCTGATAGTTTGTTTAATTAGCTTTTTAAACTATGCTTTGATTACCTATGTCTTCCTTGTGAATTTAATTCATTCAACTAGATGTAATGAATATTGTGTTCGACAGAATTTTGTATATATCATTTTGCGTGAAATAAAACAAATAATACATGAAAAAATGCAGTGCATTAAACCAATACCTGCTGTTAAATTGGCAGCTTACAACAATTCGTAGATAACTTGCTTCATATAGCCTCTTGCCTTGAAAGTTAAAAACTTCGGCCTATGTTGTTTATTCTACTATTAGGCTACATGTATTAGAAATAGAAAGATATCGGTATCATTTAATGCAGTGACATTCTTTGATGATTGCTTCTTACGATTAGTAAAAATATCGTTATATCTACAATTGTGCTATTTTCATCTTATACGAGGTCTATGTTATGTGTGTTTCGTTTCTCATTCAGACATGTTGTAAGGAATGTAGCTTAGTTATGCATGTTATTCTAATTAGGAAATTATTTGGCTGTAGACGTAATCAGGGTTGATGATATTGAGCCCAGAGATAACCTATGCCAATAATTAAAACTTTTAGCTGAATATTAATATGGCCTCAATTCCGCAATAACAAATTCATGTAATAAATAACAATTAATATGAACATTAGATACATATTAATTGGATGGCATTATGTACAATATGGCATGATTCAAAATATCTTCATGCAATTTTAAATTTGAATCAAAATTCCAAACATGTTCTGGAAATTGTTGCTCCACTTCATTATAGAAATAGCTATTCTCGGGTCCAATTTCGGGGGGTACCGAAGATTAGACCCAAGATTAATCTTGGTATTGGGTCTTGGGAGGTACCCCAAGATTTAATCTTGGGCTTGGGGATACTCAAGTCCAAGTTTGGACCCAACCTCGGAAGCCAGAAGCTCTCCCGAAATGTTTTATATATCTCGTCAGATGATGTTTACGTGTAGCTGTTCGAAATATTCAATTTTTTTACGTGCATTTCATCCTTCCTGGTAAACATATGCGAAAATGTGATGGTATGCAACTCAAGAACATTTGGCACGATTTCAGTTGTATTAGGAAGCTGTTTCACAATGTTCACTCCTCCAGCAAAACCTCAGAATGCTAATTTTGGTGACATTGATTTTATTCCGTGGAGCATTATTCCCTTACATTTGTTCATTATTTTAATATTATCCATCCCTATCGGAAGTAGGCCAACAGGAGACATAACTAATACACTTTTAGGCTCTCAAAATGTTGAGGAGATACCAGACATCTCAATTACTGCTATTAAAACTTTGGCAATAGCCTATTTTTGATGTCGAACTAATATGATTGTATCTTTCATCTTGAACATTGATATATTCTGAATTGTTCATGTTGGCCAACCAGATACGCACGATCATGCGGGAAAGCAAAATATTTGTATTTTTCGATCTGCTGACACAACACACATACACGAGCATGACTTTAACAATAACTAGATGAATTCACACATTATCGGCCCTCATTCACATGCACAAAAGCACTTTTCATCTAAACGTAAAAATGTTTTGATGATAATTACTATACCCTCTGAGATTTGAGGGTGATCAAGTGGACCCCTTGGCCTATCTACCATACCTCTACTGATTCAACTGGAGTAAAATATTTCATGCAGAATCATTGTCAGAAAGGATGATTTTACAATGGCATGAATGGTTGATATATCCTCAGTTAAAAATGAAATTGAAAAATATGGATCCGAGGTCCACTGGTTAATACATTAATGCTGAAGAAACAAATGGAAACAAATTGTAAATATCGACAGTCTTTCACTTGGAACATAGCCGACAGACATTATGGACAGAAGTTAAAATCATTTATGCATTAAAGAATGGACTCGCATCCATTTTAATCCATGAAATATTTTTTCCTGCTTCATCGGAGAGCTTACTGGTCCTGCTTATCCAAAGAACATTGTCATAGAAATTTCTAATTACTCCATTCAGTGGTCATCTACCTGTCAAGCTGTATTGCTCTAAAAATAAATATCTTTAAACTATCGCAATATTTTGCTTTTGAAGAAAACACTTCCGGTTGTTGTCGTGGAGCATCTTGTACGATTGGGCGTCAGAGGAGCACAAGGAACAATTAACATGCAAAATAGCCACAAGCACACCTACTATATATTATCTTATACATTTCCTAGAATTAATTAATTTCATATTTTCTAGGGTTTGAAATGTAAAGATTCACATAAACCTATAGCTACAGAGCATAATCAGCCACAAGCTTTTTTTGGTGCTTATGTTCTTGCTCTGTCCCAGAGCAATCGACTACCAGCTTATAAAGTTACTATTTTTGGTTTGAAGAATACAAAGAAGTCAAATGTGAAAATTACAAATAACACACAATCACAATGCATTTTGCTAAAGAATGCAAGAACTTTGATGAGATCAGAATAAATTTCTTACAAGTTCCTTACCGTATCAGCAAAATTATGAGTGAAGCATTTAATTGTCATTTTCAAATTTTGTGATAGGATCATATCGAAAATAAGTTAGCTCAGCACTGAGGGAAAGAACGTGTCAGAGGCAAAACAGATAACAATTAAGGGCTTGAACACGGATGTGGTGGACAACATCAAAATGTCTATCTACTTGATAGCGATCAAGAAGTCATGGCGTGGATTTTTCCGTGGTTAGGAGTTATCATATCGCTGAATCTCATGAGTCGATATGCTTTTGTATTTTTCTGAAGAATTTGTTATTATATGGATATTATTGAATATAATTGGGGTATTTATTTCAAGATATAAACGATTAGCTAAAATTGAGTATAACAACTAACATCCATCTGCATTATAAGATGGATTGGTTGATTGGATGTTGATTGGTAAATTAATTAGCTTTGTCCAACGTCTTCCTCTATATAGCCCTGAGGATGCACATCTGTCATTCACTTCAGCATCTCAGTTTAATCCCCATCTACACGAGCGCAACTGACAAAGACATGCTGTGTCCGTTCTGTTGGTCCTATTGCATGAATCCCACCAATCGATTTCATTCCCCCATTTGCCAAGTTAAATTTGCAGCATATTCGAAGGGTGCACGGTCATTCGAAAATGACCAGTCTTATGAAAAAGGAAGAGTGATACAAGTTTTTGAAGTGCACATATTAATCGTTTAATTGATATCTGTAAACAATTTGAAAATATGGGTCTCAACAGGTCACAAGTCTTGAAAAAAACTGCTTCTACGTTGCTTTCATTGCTTCCTTTTGCACTTGAAATTATGATGCTGCAGTTGATTTGGTGAAGAATCGTAGTTTACGCATTCATGCCGACAGAAGTAGATTAGAAACGGCAATGACGCAAATTTCTTTCGATTGCTGTACTTTGAAAAAGAATTATCAATCTTGAAATGACAAAACGTGTTCTTGGCGGGTCAAATCTATGCTACAAAAAGGATTACGATATCATTTCACCACATACTAGCAAGTGTGTCTCAGTCAAAAAAATTTACGAAACAAAAATGTTTTTAAATTATGTGTTAAATTCGACGAAAACACTAAAATATTGGTGTCCAACAATACTTGAAACTGATACATACAGATGCAGAACATGCAGTCACTAACCGTTAAGCCTATCAACAGAATCAAAAAGATATTCTCGTTTGTAATATGGCATTCTACTTACCCCATTGCTGCTTTTTGTTTGAAATCATGCATTCGAAATTTCCATCTTCTTCCGTGTCCTTTAGCCATCTGAACTTTTGCAAAAAGTCTTTCCCAATTGAGAATACGACGCTCCCTCGCCACACGCTTTGCCTGTTAGAATATGGTTCAAATCATTAGTCAAACGAATAAAAGCAGGTGCATTACATGCAAAAACATCCATAATCGGATAGCATCGGCCTCGCAGTTCGAGAAATCTCGCAGCAATATAGGTGGCCACGGCGTCAGTATGTATAGTCAGTCAGATGCTTGACTCAAATAAATTGATAGACAAGTACCCCGTATCCCATGCCACCGAATCATTGATTTTGCATACCCACACTCCTAGCCGATGTTGTCTTTCTGATGTCAATTATCTGAAATTGTAATTCAGCTAAAGAGGCAGCGAATTTGATTCATTTCATCAGTAAAGCTTTGCTTAATAATGTTAAAATCAAATTGATTTCTAAAATGGACTAAACTCTTCATGTGTCAGAAACAGAGATCTGGAGCAGAGAACATTATGAGAAGGATTATGTCCGTCAGACAACACTCGAGGAATAATCTGCACCGAGTGCGCGCTGAGTGGACTGTGGCAAAAATCATGCTGCGACTGCAACATGTTACCTGCGGTGGTCACTACTCTCACTTTCACTTATCAATGCTTAGTCAAATCAACTATGAAATTCATAGTATGAATGTCAGTCAGAAGTGGTTTTAGACTTTGAGTCTTGATGAAATGACCAGGTCGATAGATGCGCCGTCATCTGTGTATTAGATACATGACTGCTTGAGATTAAGATCGATTCCCCGTTTCATCTTAAAAATTCTTGATGCTCTTCATTTTTTATTTTTCATAGTTTATTTTTCAAGAATATGTGATGTGATTATGTCATAATTTTCAGTTTCTTTGTGCTAAATTGATATGCATGTATCTGTTTGATTTTGCGATGATTGAGTTTAGATTTAAAACATAAATTACTGGGAGATTTGGTTAAATCAGTTAATTTTGAAATAATAAGAATGAAAGATACATTAATTTTCAAGATCTATAATTAATAAATTATGAAAAAAAATTTTGTCAATGTAATTGAAATATAAAATGAATATGAAATGGATTACGTAAATTAAGTTTATATGCTAGCAATTTTTTGCTTTATCTCGTGCCAGCCAGTATATTATTCTGAGTAATATTATCTGAGTTTCGAGATGCGTTGTCGAATAAACAAAGCCGGAAAGACATCTTATGGGCATCACGCTTTAGGAGATAAATCTATATTGAATCGAAGCAGGCCAAGAGAATCAGAAATAACTTAATTAAAAAACGGAAAGCATATTGAAAATGTCTTCATATTGAGCACATTGAGGAAGAATTGCATTATAGCTCTAAAGTTGATTTCCAAACACTGTTTTATGGACCTGAACTTTAAAGCAATCACAGTAGACCCCTGCTTGCAAGAAATGGTTGCATGATTGAACTTCCATTTGTTCTCACACAGTCAACAAGGAATAGGCCTCATTGACTAACTAAAGTAGGTCGCACTGATAGTTTGTGACACTCCTTTAGAAAGTCCAGCCTGAACATGTCAAATTTGATATGCATTAACATTTACTTACACTTGCAAATTAAATTGTAAAAGGTTCCATGACTTATAATTTCAACTGTTATGATATATTTCGTAAAAGTTTCGCCGCTATTGTACCCATTTCTTTTTGAAGGCGGTAAATACTGAATTTTTTATGAAATGTATCATAGCAATTGATATCTTCATAATTTGCTCTTAACTATGCCGAACAGTTCCAAATTTCCAGGTCATGTTCTAAGAATGGAATGTCTTCACGTATATATTTGACGAATGATATGTCAAACTGCATTTGTGCGCTTGTTTGATTGGTTGTGCTCAAATGGCCTATGTCTAAATACTCGAAAGACAAATATCATGTGAATATCCACACTTCAACGGCTCGGTGAAATTTCTGACAAACCTATTTCCATTGGAGTTGCACTTGATTACATGGTCTCTCACGCATCATATAACAGAAACAGTCCCATCATGTTTTGCTACTCTGAGACAGCTACGCTCAGTTCGCTGGTCTATCACTCGTCCGGTTGCATCGACGCTAGTCAAATCACTGGTATTTCCGTGTTATCAACGCCTCTGCACGACTTTATAACCATCCGAGATCATCTCACATCATGCCTGTTCTCAGAGAACTGGAGTGGCTCTCCATGAGATCAATGATGGATTGATCTTCGGCTGGTCATTCTCGCATACACGTGTCTTCACGCCTGTGCGCCTCATTATCTCTGTAAGCTAGTTGTACCTACTAGCTCTCTTCCGACCCGATCTCGACATCATATCTCAGCAACGAAATCACTTAATTTGCCATCTATGACGTTAATTTGCCACTAATTGATCTATGACGTAGGTTACCAGTTAATTTTTCAAAAAAACTAGGCTTTATATACCTGCCACCCGAAGTCGGAGTCCTATCAAAATGATAGGACTCACCATCCCTGGTGTCGACTCAAACAAGTATCCGTATACAGTGAAAAATTTTGAATGAAAAGATTCAGTTTTTTTGCGGAGATCACGTTCCTGTGGTCCAAAAAATTATTTGAGCAGTTTTTAAAAGTCAGCATTTTTCAAATTATTCCTGTGCTTATATACTACCGACATGAAGCCCCTTTATAAGTAGTATGTAACAATTGGATATCAATAGGAATGAACATTTGCTAACAATCATCTTAATTAAGCCGAAATTAAGCTGATTATCAAAGGAAATTCATGAGCTGCATTATAATGAAGTCTTCATAAAAATGTCGACATATCTTATTGCGCTTTCTTGGCTGAAATTTCAAGTTTTTAATTCCATTTCTATCGGTATAATTAATTTCATGATGCACTCAAATCTGAAGAGTAGTGCGGAACCATTTACATTTTTTAAGTTAATTGTGATCATTGTCAGTGGTTATTTCATTTTGCTCTTCCAATGGCAGGTTATAGCTTGTGATATAATCACGCTCAAAAAAGTGCTCTTATTGATAAGGCTATGTATAAAAGTGATAGTAACCCATCGGATTGCTAATTTAACAAACTATATAACCTCTCCACACAGGTTGACATGACACGGACGATTTGTAAAATCCTATTAATCCTCCTGTTTTGTTATCACGATCAGTAGTAGTAAGGAATCCTCCCAACTGCGCACAGCGCCCCCCCTTCTGGAGCGCGAGTTGGGTTGGTGCGGTTCTGGGTCAACCGGCCGGGTGTGTCTTGGTCGACCGCCGTGGTTGTTCTTGGGCGGCGGTCTTTGTTTTTGGTGTGTAGGATTGGCGGTAGGGTTGTTTAGATTTGGTTTCCTGATGAAATTCTGCATCGACATGTTGTGTTTCTTGGGTGTAGGTGTGATTTAGGTGTGTTTTTGCGTGTTTTTGAGTGAGAAAGTGTCTGTAGCGGCTAAGCGAAGCCTTGTACGTGAAAATGGACGGCGGATTTGGACTTTTTGGCCAATTTTGGGTCTAGAGGACTTGTTACCAAAGTCGTCGGTCAAGAACGAAGAACTTCGACCCCCCCCTCGGCAGCGATTTTCCAACTTTGGTTCTACAAATGGTAGAGTCGTGCGATAGCACGTTTGAAAGCTAAGAGTGCCACAAAATTCATTGGAAAGCACAGTTTGGTCATATCTTTCATTGCTGAGACTTGGAAGTGACATTGAGACTTTTGGTCATGTTAGAGAGTCGTCAGATGTTGAGTTTTGTGTTTTGAACTCCAGCGGGCGAACGAAGCATCGGACGAGAAAACTAAGACCAGATTTGGATTCAGCGTCAAATTTTGGATGACCAATGTCTAACCCCCCTCTTATCGATTGCATATTCACAGGATATATAAGTACGAGTCCGGGAGAGGAATCTCACTAAGTTGAGAAACTGGCTACAGGTAAGTCGTTTCTCGTGAGATCCGATATCGGACTTCTGGCTTTTCATTGCTGATATCAGCTAAGGAGTCAGACTTATAGGTTAGTCAGTATAGCATGACTGACCATTTGATGATAGTAGGCCTTAAGACTTGATTCAAAAAACGTTTGACAGCTCATGATGTGCTGTAGATGACAGACTACTTCTAAACGTTTTATGAGTAGTACTAAAATACTGTAAAAATTTAAATTCATATTTAATGATAATAATTAAAGTTTTTGAATAAAAACCAGTCGTTTATGAGTCTCTGCGACTTGGGACGTTTCCTCTTGTAAATAACTCCACCGGTTTTCATGTCAAAATCGGGGCCCGGATACCAACACAGTGACATGACACACGCTCTGTCCACCCGAGGTTGGATTTGTGGGTCAAGGCCTTGGAGCTGGGATAACATCCCCTCTAAGTAATGCCTGTAACGGATTCAAGAGCCTAACGCCTAGACGACTGCTATCAAATGTTTTTGGACTTAGTCTTTCAATGCATATCAGCAAGTAGTATCCTATAAACACTTGCTATCAAATTCTTACTCTGTCTTTACGGAATCGTCAGTATGACTAAAATGATTAATGCACGAATGCTCATCGGCAAGTGTAGCTGTGGCCGTGTTGCCAGAGGCAGCGAGTTAAAGAAACACATTAAAGAGGGGACGGTGGGTGAGCATGTGAGGAAAGTGTTGTTGAGGGGGTGTGTGCATCATAAGGTAGTATGTGAGGATGGGAGTGATGTAGAGTTCATTAGGAACCATAGCCAGTGCCCTAGTGGCAATATTAGTATGCAGGGGTTTAAGTCGTGGTTTGAGGGAGTTTTGTTAGATATGGAAGAGGTAAGAGTGGCAGTGGCGACGATTGAGGGTGCGGTGGGGAAGAAAGGTGTTACCAAGGCGACTGATGAGCGTTTGAGTGAGGAAGAAGTGGAGTTGAGAGGGGACATCAAGAAGCCTGATGTTGATGTTGATTTGGATGACGTGTTGGAGGAATTGTTTAGGAACATTGGTGATCTTGAGGAGAAGGGGAAGGATGAGGGAAAGGAAGTTGGTAAACCGTTGGCAGCATCATCGCCTCGGAGGGAGGAAGGGAACACAAGGGATGAATATGTGAGGATGAAGGATTGATTGAGGGCGGTTGAGGAGAAGAATAAACTATTAGTGATGCGGAATGAGAAGTTGACTGCGAAGGCTGAAGGGTATAAGGTGACGAGAGAAGAGTTGGAAAGTATGAGGCAGAAGGAGAAAGAGTGGATGGTGGAAAGTAGTGAGCTGATGAAGAAAGCAAGTTTGGTGAGTAGTCTGCTGGCGAATTTGTTGAGGAAGGATGATGAGATAGATCGGATGCGAAGCGTGGTGAAGGAGACAGAGGAAGTGAAGGGCGTGAACAAGAGGTTGGTGGCTGAAGTAGAGCGATTGCATGAGCGTGAGAAGTGTAGAAAAAGAAGAGTGTATGAAGTCCATCTTCCCCTCTTCGAAAATAATGTGTGTGACGCACCAACCATCAAAAGTGACCCCAATCAGACACAGCAATGCTATGAGGGCGACGGAGTCCGATGTCTCCATATGAGCATGGATATCACTGGCGAGCTTGAGGACTTAGTCGTCCGAAAAGTCCGGACGAAAGTGCCCAGTAAGTTACTTCAACACTGCAGCTAATCTGCTATTCTTTTCCTTTCAGAGTTTTTACATCAGCAGTAGGATCTTTTGATCCCGAGAACGTCCCAAACGGCTCTTTTAAGAGCCACACGAAGCAAGAGTGATAGTACCTCCTCGTGGTTTGCTCTGGACAGACTTCGGTCTGACTGAATCTATCACGTAATTAGAAAGACTGAGTCATGTCTTTGTATCAGAGGGGTATATAAACCATTGCCTCTCTTTGATTTTCATTCTATACTCCATCATGAAAATACCGAAGATGACAGTCAGCTCTCCAGACAAGCCTCGGCTTAGACCGAGAAATTTATTTATTGAGTTTCTACAGATGGAGGAGCGAGAGCGAGTCTATAACAATCTTGCTCGAATTGGCTCATCAACAACTGACAATGATGCCAATTCAACAGAGTGGGGGTATATACCGCCCTCAAACAGTCAGCTTATAGTAGAGGAGGTCGATGCTGCTAACATAGAGAGATTACAAGTCTCTCTCAGCGGAATCGGCCAAACCTAAGTCTATTCATATCCCGAGAACGAACCAACGATCTTTCTAAAGACCTCCATGGGCCAAAGTATGATAGTACCTCCACGTGGTTTCCCCTGGACAGACTTCGGTCTGACTGAATCTATCATACAAACAAAATGTGTCTACATGCATTATTCAGGAAATCAAATACGAATTTTTTACATGTTGAGAAATCTTTCTTCGGCCATTTCGGAATGTATACTCGACATCCCTCTTCACACTGATAGGCATCTGTACGTCTCATATTAATTAATAGTCATCACTTCATGATCAAAAGTATAGACATAGTTACTGTGAAAAACTTGGGTGACGCCTACTTCCCACTTTCCATTCAGCAGTTGTGTATTATCAATGGGAGTAGAAAAGATAGCAGCTCGATTGCCAACAAATCTATTTTTGCCACATTGCTAAGCAAAACATGATAGAATGACATTTTCATTTCGGTAATCTATACATTACCAATTTGCATAACATGGAGACTTGGATTTTGGACTCTCTACAATATATTAAAGTTGATCGCGATGGAAACGTTCATTTCAAGAATTCTTATGGAAATACATCGAAAGGAATTACATTAACATGGCGACAATTTTTCAATCTTGATGATAATATGAGGGATTTGGAATATTTCAAAACGTTGAAATTCATCTCCTTGGGTAACTAAGTTTGGCTTCAACACCACAGAAATGAAATTCAAATCTATCATTCTCATCTCTTCATCTATTTTTCATTTCGGAAATGTAATTGGGAAAAATATAAAAGATGTGTACATCGCTCCATTATGTCATTCATTCGACGCGAGTTCATCGCATTGCTACGCAAAGCTTAATCAGACACCATCTTCAACACAATGTCACACTCCATCATGAAGACTTGGAAATTGGATTTCCTACAATATGTTGAGATTGATCATGAACGACGTATGTTTCAAAGATTATACTGGAAATGTAAGAAGAGTATTTGCTTTATCATATTGACATTTTTAGTCTCTAAATCATATTATGAAGGACTTAAAATACTTCTATATGAAAAAACATTCACGTATAGGAAATCGCATATGGTTGCGACTCAACAAACAGCGAATTCAAATCCATCATTCACAACTTGCTACCTACTTCACAATTCATCAAGGCAGTTGGCAAAAGATACATCGCTCAATTTACTCATTTCTTCATCATGAAACGTCATCGCTACACCATCGTCAACATTCTCCGACGCATCAGACTACACGAAAATCGATCTCGCAACATAACATCAACAAATTCCAAACAGCAAGTATTATCCGGGTCGGCCGCAAATGTTAGTGGTGAAGATAAGCAATTTACGGAATCTTCAAGTCTTCCCAAATGGAACTGTTCAGATTCTCGGCGCCCTTTCTCATTCATCAGCGCGGTTAATGCGCTTAGAGCTTTAGAAACTACTACAACGGATATGGAAGTGGGAGAAGTGTGTGATGTCGAAACTGACTGTGGACAATATGGTGATCTCTACTCAATTGAGTGAAGATGTATCGTTTTTAAAGATTCATACTAGCAGTTTCAATTTGTGTTATGAACCAGAACTTTTTCCCGTGGCTGTCATTAATTGCTGGTTACCTGTACATGTTGCAATCTTTCATAATAGTAAAGTTATCATTACTCGACTGAAATCTGAAATGCAAGCAGATACGATCCTAGACTATAATCTATAATCGAGTAACTAATTAGTAACGAACTACCTATAATCGAGTATGTATATAACCAACGGATTGTAAAATAAAAACAATTTTTATTTCAACATGATGTTTTTTATTTCAAATCATTATAGAACATACAAATCATCTTTTCATTAGAAGATGGATTACATGAAAACTTTTGAATAACAGATTTAAATCGACGTACATGCAAACGTTTTAAAATGAAGAACAATGCGAAAGCACCACAAGCTGATGAAAGTGGATGTTGCAGTATGCGCTCATTTCGTTGATATTGACGAGTATGCTTTCTCAACCACTGCTGTGTTGTTATATTCGGAGGTTGAGCAAGAGAGTCAAATAGTTCACCACGTCTGTCTTTTCCAATAGAGATAGCTTTCCAATGCTCACCTTCTAAATTCTGTGAATGAGTGTTCAATACGATAAAGATGGGATAATGTTTTACAGCAGTCGGTAAGGTATCTAGCGAGTAGACATTATCAAAAGCTTTCAACGTAGCTTCATCTGCATTACGCTGCACTTTAGTCTTAATATCGTCAGCATTCAACCAACTCATTAGCGATTATAGTGAAGAATCACGTCACGATACTTAGTTTTTTCAATACTTGAATCAAAGACTGCATAAATCAATACATTGATCGTCGCAGCTAGCCTTGTTTTAAACTCCAGATCCAAGCGAATATTATGAGGAACGTTAGCTTGACGACAAGGTGCACTAATATCGCTGTCGGCAGTCAAATCAAATGCATAAATAGTATATCCATTTTTTAACTCTTTCATTGTGAGTTCGTTGGTATCGTCTGTGTTGTAAAAGCCAAAGACATTCATGTAATCAACATAACTACGCAAAAATTGATAAGAAGTAAAGTCTGGTCTATAGGGTGGACCAGGATGGCTAACACCATTTACACGAAAAGCCATTTCACTTAAATTGTTGTGCTTGAAGTTGAAAGGATTCTTCTTGACATTACCATTGAATGCATCATTTTCAACCATTGCTACCATGAGGAGCTTTGGCGCTTCCGATGGAAAAAAACCATCTTTCATAAAACTCTTTTGATCTATAGTAATAGTAAATATGAGAAGCTTTGTATGTTGAATGGGATAAATGGCATTGTTGCGGTTAAGACCCTCAGCATGTCCTCTAATTACACTTGGATTAGCCACCACTCGACGAATGTATACTGTAATATCTTCCACATGAATTTTAAATTTCACAACTGAAGCAAATGCATTCAACAAAAATTCAGGCTTATTCAATGTAAGTTTGAGTCGCATACTGGTATTACAGAGTAGACATTTTGATTGTCTGAAGAAGTCTAAATTTAGTGGACCATATAGCTGACATACTTTACTATCTTTAATCAAAGCAGATCGCTTTACAAAACCAGTGTCTTACTGTCAAATAGTGCTGCTTGATCTCTATACCATCCAAATGCTTCCATATGACTGTTTTGAGCTGCTGGATGAAACTGTGATAGAGCATTCAAATATGCTTTATAGGGATAATCGCTTTGACCACCTTCCACCTGTTGCTCTCCAATAGTTAGAGAAACATCGTGAAATAATGTAGCCAGCGGTAAATTGTTCAGACCAACTTTATGTGCATCCTCAATTTTAGTTCCATCTTCTTGTTGAATTCTAAACCTCACATCAACCATCACATAACTCAAATCAATATAATCATCGCTAGCGCCAGGAATAACAAATTCAATAGGACCAGTATTCTCAGCTGTACGAGGATGATAATCTACAATACTTGAACTAAGGATATCTGTCTGTATTGCTTGTTGATCAAACAAACAAAAGCCTGAAGTTTTTCACTCCATGATTAGAAGTTATGACAGCGTCGCCGTTTAGCACTTGATCAAAGATAACAGCGTGCGCGACGTTTGCGTGAATGCCTTTTCTTAGCTTTGCTTGAAGCTCGCTTCTTACCACCTCCGCCCTGTTTTCTTTTTTTCCAACATTCATTCGTTTAGGTGCTTTCCTTTGTTGAGTAGCATTAAAAGTTTGCTGTCATGTTCTTAAACCGCGTTCCCTCCCACGATTTAGTTAAGTACTCTTTACATTTTTACCACTGGTAATATCATTAACAGCATCACCATCAAAGCCAACAGCATTATTGAAAACAGTTTGTTTTAAAGATCTTCCGACAGTAGATAAGAGAGGTGCTACAACAGATTTCAGCGCACCAAATATGCTACCTCCACGTTGATGGCGGGTGCCGCTGTAAATTGCACCAACGCCACTTTGATAGGAGGGGCGTGAATAAAACGATGCAGTCGGATTCATAACTTAGACCTTGACATTACAAGTTATATCTTTGCATAAATCACTGACGATCGCGTAGATGAAAGATGTCTGCACGACGCATCCAAGAGTTCATACTTGAAGGATAACCGACCCATTTAACAAGACACCATTCTTCACCTTGTCGTTTTTTACTTCGAATGATTTTCTCTACTAAATATGTTTCACTTTGAGTGACCAACTCAATCTCATCACGATAAAAGCTACCATCAATTTCCTCATTATCGTTATCTTTCAACTTGTAAGTTGTTGGGGAGTCTTTTTTATTGATACTTGAAACTGTGAAAATTTCTTCTGTCCAATTCGGGAGGTACCCTTTAGCAAAAACACTCTTTACTTTTGATATGCGAACGTTATCACCTATTTTCACATCACTTTTTGCATTATTACGCTTGCGTTGGAATGTTTCACGCACTCTATCTACGTTGTCAGCATTCACATCCGCTGGTCTGAGTCCAATAGAACGATGAATAGAGTGATTGTAGGCATAAAGCGTATCTTGTAGAACCTTTGTCCAACTTTGTGTTAAGTTGGCAGTGAAATGTCGCCACAAGCGATTTTTAATGTGCGATTACTAGTGCAGCCTTATAAGCACTCTTTATACTAGACAGCTCAATATCATATCTCTCAAATAATCTTCCCACATGCTGATTTTCGAACTCTTTTCCTTGATCACTCTGAATTCTCTTTGGAATACGACCCTCTCGGAAAATTGACTGGAATACCCTTGCTACTCGTTTACCTTCTTTAGTTTTTAAAGGTTGAGCCCACGCATAACGCGAGAAAATATCAATTACGGTTAAGATAAAATTGTGTCCCGAGTTATGTTTTGAAATAGAGGCAACGTCACACAAATCTGCTTGCCACTGTTCATCAATGTCATGAGCAATATAATGATGGGTCCGGTACTTCTTTTTCGCTTGTTTGTGGAGTGTATACGTAGCTTGAGCCTTTAACCATTGTTTAACTTGTGAGTGTGGAAGACCGCTCGCTTTTGACAATTTCTTTATAGATGCAAACCCTGCAGGATGTTTTACATCATAATATATTGACTTTAAAAGTTCATCCGATGACGACTGACTCTTTCTCCTTCCTCTCATGTTTTTGCTTTCATACCTTTTTGCATTTACAGCAACCACAGGATTTATGGGATTTACGTTTACATTGCTTAGGAGTCTCATTGTGAGAGCTGGCACAGCAAGTACAAGTTACAGTTACATTTACTTCCGGCGGCTCATTACATGGTAAGCAACACATCTGCTTCATATCAATAGTCTGAGAATATGTATTTCTTTGGAGGAGTTCTTCTACGTCGTTCTCTTCCCCTTGTTTGCTTGATGGGTGTGGGAGGGGATTTAGAAGGTGATCTCTTAAACCAATTCCTTGGCATTTTCATTTTACTCTTAACCGGTGAAGTAGATGAAGTAGCATCAACTGCTGAAATAGAATCAAGTTCTTTCAATGTTTCATTATTCAAAGCAAATTTTGGAACATTGTGCCTTTTCAATAGTTTAAGAAAGTAAGACCAACCAGGTGGGACATAGCCTTGACGGCGCTTTCTGCGTGTTGCATACTGAATCAAGTCTTCATAACGTGAAGCGTTAATAAGTTCATTTTCATCTGAAATGATTTCACCTCTATCATTCACAGTGAGATATGGTTCAATGCTGTTGAAAAAAAAACATTGCATGTGCGCGAGATGCTAAAGGTGTAGCAGTCGACACAGAGTCATGCATCTTATTCTTCAAACTTTTTAATTCTTCGACAGTTTCCGATTGTAATAATACAGCACGATGTCGATCTTTGATATGCGCATTCTGCTGATAATTAATTCATTCTTATAAATTTGATTTGCAAGAGGTTGTCTTACTTGTTGCATAGCAGTCAATTGCACATATTCATCCTGAGGAATAACCATGCGAGAATAAGTACTCATAGTTTGTAGATAATCACAGGCTTTTTCAAAATATCACTTCGAAATCTAAATTCTTCCACAACTCCTGTGTAAAATCAATAAATAAGTAACCGTGTGGTTTTTCAGTTGATGCTTGAAAAATTTCAATCAAGGCTTTTGAACCTCTTGGCGAAACTTGTCGCGCTAAAATTTCAAATTGACTTCTATCTCGTGGATTCTTAAAAATAGCGTAATAGTGCGTATTCAGGTTTCGTGTGCGGGCTTCTTTCCCACCAGGAAACAAATTTCGCGTGATATAGATTATAAAGCACCTTTTATGATGTGCTGCGCGAGTGAACATATCTGTAACGTCTTTAGAATTCTTGCTTTCCTTCAATAGATCATCCAATACAACGACATCATTGGACTGAATCTTATCCACTGGAATAATTCCTTCATTTCGAATAAAGTTGCGACGTTGCAATTCCTGAAAGAGTGACGGTTGAAAAATACCCTAACACCAAATAACTCGATTGATAGGTTCCCTAAACAATTATTTTCTTTTATCTAGCAAATTCAGAGTGAAAACAGTTTTACCTGCAAGGGATGGACCTGATAGAGTCAGAACTTTATCACATTGAAGTCTGAAATCCATTTTAATACTTTGGGATTCAATATTTGCATAATTAACGCTTAGGATTAAAGATCCTACCTAATAGGTCACCTACTACAGGAGCCAACAGCGGAAGTAACACTGAAAGGAAACCGCCCTTTTGTGTTAGAGTTTTCCTCTTTCTTTGAAGGGTAACTTCAGGATTGGAGATGAATCGCAATTTCGTAGTATGTCGATTAAGTAACTTTCGTTGTTGTGGTGATAATTTCTTTGTCCTCAAACTTCTCACATGAGAAACAATTTCTCGAATAAATTTATCATTAGCATGTCGTATGGCATTATATCGCTGATCTCCTTTCATTCGTTGAAGAGCTCGAATGGCCTCAGAAAATTTTGAAGACTTTCGACTTTTGCGTTTCGCCATTTTGCTCTTAACCATTGTTACAACTTGATTTTTCCACATTTGCATAGATGCTAACTTTAATGACAGAAGTGACACTCAAAATGAGCTATATCACAGTGACTGCATTGACAAAGTTGAATACAGTATCGTGTGAAACAGTGCTGGCAGAAAGTATGCTTACATCTCTTAAAGATGCGTTTTTCACTTCCATCCTTTCGCTTACATACATCGCACATATTTTCACTCTTGCTAACAACTTCTAAAGCAAGTCTTTTTGAAGACATGAACTTGCTAGCCTTTTCTAAATAATAGACACATGTGCAGAAGGAATATACTTCGAGAGTAAGCAGACACAACTCGAAAACCAATTGTGCTACGATCAAGTACCATTGCATCTTTAAGTTTCTTTTATAGAAAGTTGAATGTGAATATGTGAAATCGCTCCAATCACTAGACTGCTACCATGATGGTTAAATGCATCAAGACGTTGAGCAATTTTTCCCATATGTCTTTCAGAAAATTCTTCAGGATTGTCTACAACTTCCATTGAATAATAAGCAAAGTGGAAGAAACGATCTTCTACCTCTTCTTTCCCAAAATGGCTGAAATGAATTTTTGCAACTAATCTCGCCATTACAATTCTATTAGAAAACGTATCCATTAACTTCAAAAATAGAGTGCTACTATCACCAATAACTGATTTGATGTCAATCTCATCTTTATGAAAAGTTATCACATAATCTTGAATAGTTCCCCTTAAGCTATGTCTATGAAAACTTAATGTTCCACAATCATTCGAGAAAGACATTATCATCCTTCATCTATCCCACCCGTTGCATCAAAATAACAAATCTCTTCATAAAGCATTTATCGAACGACTTTAACAAGCATGCATTACAAATTTTGGGTTTGAAACAGATAAAATAGATACAGTTGGTAGCTATCATATAAAGAGCAATGATGACCAAACCTTACTTTAGCAGAGTTGAGATATGGAGGAAAAAAGCATTGATTATGAATGTAGCGACTACAACGAACATATAAAATAGGAACACTTAATTCCTTAAAACGTTTAGTGACTTCATGATAGTATTGATTAACTCTACTATCCCAAGGTGGAAGTAGAATATCATTGATGATTAGATTTGGAAATAGTTTCTTCTCCTTAGTAGGATCATTGCAAAAGATACATACAACATCAAAAGCTGCTAACCATCTTTTAAAGTCAATAAGAAGAGTACATTCATTAGAAAAGCCATAGTCTTGCAAGTATTGCTGATTAAGTCCATGGCTGTGTTCTCTCGCCCAGCTATCAGCGTTGGGATCACACTTGGCATGTTGATGGTAGACACTAACAATTTGATACGACCAATTGTCCATAGCAATAGCACTGGGCTCCTGTACAGGTTCACCCTCACAATCCATGAAAATGATGATAGATGACTAAAAAGGAAATTACAAATTTTTACTCATCTGATGAAGAGTCCTATAACATATTACAAAATGATGAAGTACATCGATGCTGTTCACGACAAAATACACAAATAACATGATGGCAGCGAAGAAGTAAAATGTATCTGATAAGTCCACGTCTACGACACTCAAAGCACATGAGCGAATTGTCATAAGGTAGAGGTAGGTAAGAACTAGTGATTGTCCTTCTTTGGCTTGCGTTTAGCGGAAGCATTCTTCTCTGACTTGCGCTTTGTACCGCTCTCGTTGAGGATTTGATCAATAATGTTATGAACGTCTGGTTGCTTTGGTATATATAGGATGGATTGAGCATGCATCATCGATATGGAGGCTAATTTGTTGTTCCACTGATAGCAAAACCAATATTCCAAGTGCCTTCTGCGAGGTCTTCACATCTGATGGGTGTCACTTCATCTCCTTCCTTTTCATAGTATGAGCACCAATGCGATAGTGGTAAAGAAACTTTTTACCATCCCATATCTTTCTATATGGAGTATCATTGTCGTCTCTCGCCTTCCATTCCTTGCTAAGGGGAGTAGGGATGTCCATATTTAATATTGCAAACTCTTCAATAATATCGAGTTGGCGACAAATGTATGGATTCACAGGAATAACTACGTAGTACCCATAATGATTGTTCAATATCTTCACTTCAGTGGAAGGAATCATTCCCGTTTGCAATATAATACTATGATCGTAATAACGTATGGCTTGTCTAAATTTACGCTGTAGCGGGGTAGGATTATGTACCTTTGTTGTCTCTTCTACTGGCCTCAACATAAGACGATCTGATTGTAGAGATCCTTGTAACGTCTGAACACTATCTTGTCCTGTAAATGTAGTAGATGCCTAAAAATAAAAGAGATTCTATAAGTTAACACTCAAGGAAGGAGAGGAAGGAAGGTTCTGACTTACCATTTCAGATGGACAATATAATAGGAATGTAGAGGGAAAACGTGCGTCCGACACCTGTGCGACTCAAAGGTAGATTGATTGTCACTCTGAAAACCTCATTATTTATAGAGATATGCTGGATTCTCATTGGATGTACTTCTCATTGGCCTATGAAATCAAGCTGATTCCAAATCTGGTCTCAGTTTTCTCGTCCGATGCTTCGTTCGCCCGCTGGAGTCCAAAACACAAAACTCAACCTCTAACGGCTCTCTAACATGACCAAAAGTCTCAATGTCACTCTCAAGCCTCAGCAAAGGAAGATAGGGCCAAACTGTGCTTTCCAATGAATTTTGTGGCACTCTTAGCTTTCAAACGTGCTATCGCACGACTCTACCATTTGTAGAACAAAAGTTGGAAAATCGCTGCCGAGGGGGGGGGGTCGAAGTTCTTCGTTCTTGACCGACGACTTTGGTAACAAGTCCTCTAGACCCAAAATTGGCCAAAAAGTCCAAATCCGCCGTCCATTTTCACGTACAAGGCTTCGCTTAGCCGCTACAGACAATTTCTCACTCAAAAACACGCAAAAACACACCTAAACCACACCTACACCCAAGAAACACAACATGTCGACGCAGAACTTCATCAGGAAACCAAATCTAAACAACCCTACCGCCAATCCTACACACCAAAAACAAAGACCGCCGCCCAAGAACAACCACGACGGTCGACCAAGACACACCCGGCCGGTTGACCCAGAACCGCACCAACCCAACTCGCGCTCCAGAGGGGGGCGCTGTGCGCAGTTGGGAGGATTCCTTACTATTATCAGTCAAATCCAAAACTTCCCCAAAAGTGTAAAAATTTACATACCTTACATGTGATGCTGGATCTCATTCGAATTCATTCAATACAATCGAAACTGTGTACACAAAGGGCATTTAACTATTGCTGAGTTGCTACTCTAACTAATATTCTTACTCTATGTTGACCTCCTCATTCAATGACTAAGATGCGTTGAATGTCTATGGAAGACAATTTTGAGAGGAATCTAGCTCGTGGTGTATCTTTTTGTGCATACGCCTTGATATGTATATAACAGGTTTTGACTTCCATTAATCACTGATGGACTGATAATGCTGTCAGTTAATTTTCATTGAAAAATTCAGTCGTCTTCACGTTGAAATCTTGCGTACAAGAAACGTTCAATTTTCGTTCGTAGGGCCTACTGACCACAACTGAGCACTTGTGAAATTAAACTATACTTTATTCATGTCTGTTGCAGGCTGGTGTGCGGCTGCCGGCGCTAGCTGCTGATCAGACACCAACTTTGCTTTCGTCCATTATTCCTATCAATATCTGTATACTGCCTCATTTTCTACATCATCTTGCTCCTGAGATACTAATATTTCCGTTGCCAACACTCTCTTTTGGTCAACGGATCCTCCGATCTGAGACATTCAAGATTTTGTGATCTGCCTTCCATTTTTTAAATCCTCTACATGCAATCACTGCTGATGACTCACAAGTCTTCATCCTTTCTCCCCTAATCGCGATGCATGTAGCCGACACAGACAGAGAAAATGCAGTCGCCTCCTTCCCTCCGCTACACGCGTGACCAACTGCTGCGCCTCAACACAGCGAGCAACGGTCTTATTATTCGCCGAAGGATCAAGAGACGTCTGTGGTATCACGACTTACTGCTGCAACCCGTGAAATATGCGCCCATGTCTACCAAGGTTTCCACTGTGAGTCACTCCTCATTGACGCTTCCCGCTTCCTCTCCTTCATCCTCTCTCTCGCCCACGTCATTCACATGTGCCACGCCATCTCCACTGCAACGTATTCCCGCTAGAATTTCCTCCCGTCGGCAAAGAAAATCCAAGGATTCGCCACGTGTTCGGCTTTTGAAGACTATCAACCTCAGTGCAGCCAACGCTTTCTGTGATCCAACGCCAGACGCAGTACCGATCGCGCACGACACCTTTTTCAAGGAGGTCTCCATCTGTTCTCCTTGCGAACTGACGATCAGCGATTAACAAGGTTGACGAAGTGCCCATTCTACTTCGAAAGCATCGACCAGACATTGCGATACTGTGTGAGCCATGGCTCGATCCTTCTATTTCCGACATCGATGTTTGACGTCCAGATTATCACATGGTGCTCAAAGATCGAAATCGCTCCGGTGGTGGGAGTATTTGTTATGTTCGTGACTATCTCCATCCCGTCGTGCTATCCGAATCGGACATGAATTTATGCCTATCGTACTACCCAACCCTCTGATCATCTCCCTCTATCATCCCTTTTGGAATAGTCCAGCTGATAATGAAGAAGCAATTTCCGGCATCCCAGACATCATTGACTATTGTTTCAACTCTAAACCTGATCCATGTCAAGCTAGAATTGTCATCCCAGATGATTTAAATGATCTACGACTGTATATCAGCGAAATTTCTCGACTCACCGGAACCACGCCTACTGTCGATTTCCCGACTCGCTCCGGTAACAATCTTGATCAAATTTTCACGAACGTCTCCTCTACGGTTACTCCTCAACGCCTCAGCCCTATCGGTAGATCTGACCACGTTGCCATCTTATAGTCTCACAGTCAGAACAGACCTCACGCAGTGAAACAAATCATCAGAAAAATGTCGAAGTATAACAGTTTTCCTCTCCGAACTATTCGCACCCGTGAGGCAGATCCCCTTGGATGAGAGTATCACTGAAGATTCTCATAGACGACCGAGACAGAGTCTTCAAGAAGGGAAAAACTGCGAAGTATGAACGTCTTTGCGAGGAAGTGAATCAGCATTGTAAATCTCTGAAGGCCAACTATATCAAGAATCGGTATCTTCCAAAGATTCAAAAGCCATTTGGAAAGCCATCAAATCCATCAGCAGAAGAGAGGACCTGAAAACAACCAGGACTAAACCAAATCCCTTCACAGCGCAACAATTGGCCAATCAGTTTTCATCAATCTATCCTCCGCCATCCTCATCACGGACTACCATTGACGGTGTCCCTTCAGCAATTTCCAACAGCTCTCCTGATCCCGAATCCGAAGGACCGACTAACCAACTGTTAATTTCCATCAGCGAGGTATCCTCAACGCTTTCCAAAACCAAAAGAAATGTCCCGGTCCGGACGGCATCCCTTCTGGATCTATCGCGAATTCTCTGACGTTTTGTCTCCTGCAGAGACCCTGATATTCAACTGGGGCATCTAGTCTAGAATCGTACCAGCCTGCTTCAAATCTACTATGTTGTGCCTATCCCCAGGCGTCCCAATCCGACAGATCCCAAACTTAATCGCCCAATTTCTAATCTTCCTATTCTTCCAAAGAGCCTTGAAACCACCATCTCGCAGAAGTGGATTCTCCCAGCCATTCGTGGCAAGTTGAGCCCAAGACAATTTGCATACATCCCTGAGCGGGGCACCACCACAGCTGCTTTGACATTATTATATGATCGAATCTTGCGATTTCTGGACAAACAATCGGGGACTGTGCGGGTGTTATCAGTTGACTTTTCGAAGGCGTTCGGTATGCTGCTACACCGTGTGACTGTCGACGCCTGCTCGAAATTCGCTTTGTCTGACCTAGTCATCAAGTGGATGCGCAACTTCCTCTGCAACAGAAAACAGTTCGTCCGTGTCTCCGGTAGCCTTTCCAATCTATACCCTGCTACATCCGGCGTCCCACAAGGAGGTGTAATCGGCCTGTTGGCGTTTTGTGAGGCAATGGACAGCTTCTCCGTCATCAAGAGCAATTTATCTGCGATCATGTACGCCGATGATGTGACCATCCTACATTTTCTGAGATGCCCTGATGAATACAATCTCCAGGCCCAGCATGACAACATTGTTTCTTGGTCAGCTGCTGACGGTCTTCCTCTGAACAGTGAAAGATGCATCGTCATGAAATTTGTAACAAAGTCCAAGCTCTCCATCAGTCCCATATTTATCCCCAACGGCGCCCAACTAACGACAGTGACAACACAGAAAACACTAAGCGTCCACATGTCCACCGATTTGAAATGGAAGACTCATGTTCACGAAGTCGTCGCCCAGGCCTCACAAAGATTGTTCATTCTGTGGAACCCTAAAAGTGCCTCATGTAGTGATTCAGCTCTCCGTCAAGCTTATTTCACCTTTATCCGCTCCACTCTTCTTTACTGTGGTTCTGTCTTCGTCAATCTCCCCAGCTACCTTTTCCTCAAAATTGCCGCTGTCGAAAAGCGGGCTTCCCGTATAAAAGGTATCGATATCATTCCTTCGTATAGTTCACTCCTCGAAAAAAAACTGCTGCTCCTTAATCCAGAAGATAGCCCAGGACAATCTTCATCCCCTTCGAGAGTGCTTTGCCTTCCAGAATCCCACCCCTCACAACACCCTTCCTATTGCCTATCATTTCGCAAAACTGTCAGACTCAAATCTTCATTCACCCAGATAATTCCGTACTAATCTTCTTCTGTCTCTTACGTTTCTATACTTTTATTCTAAGGCATCATGCATGTCTACTCATTATGTCAAAGTAATAATGTGGAACATGAGGTTTCATACGGCATAAAGTTTGTCAAAATTGAACCACATCTTCCATACGAAAATTACGTTTGAAAATGGGTTGACATTTTTAGCAAATTTTTATGAAGTAGTATTTATATTCAGGACTGGCTAGTTCTATAAAAGTCATTATAACTGCTTTTCAGCGAGGGAATTCTCTACAGTGGCCGACATAGACGCGCACACAAAGTTAACAACTAAAATGAATCATTGACACCATGCTATCCGCGAAACAGTGATGTCAAGTAGTTCACTTATCAAATTGGTACTCAAATCCTGTAAACTGTTCAATTGACATCCCAAAAGCGATGGCAGGAAATAGCGAAAATACATCCGAAGGTGCGGAGTATTCAGTCTGTTGTAGCAGCTATCAAGCATACTACACCAAGCACCAACTTAACAACCGCCCACCAATATCCGGATATGGTTCTTTGGATGCTGGCATACAGGAACACTCCAATAAACCGTCAAGAGAAATAGCTGCTCATATGGAAAAATCCATCATCAATCTCCGTAAGCCTGGTTCGCTTGTACTTGTTGAAGATAACCATGTCAACAATAGGCTCCTCCACATCATCAGGAGAATTGAGCTTAGAAGTTGAGACATGCACAGAGCTTTAGGATTCCCATGGAACTACTATTTTGGATTTTTTTTGGAATTACATTTTTTATGGAATTTTACCTCTGATCTCATAAATTATTCAAAAAGAAGTCTGTCGTCGTTCTTTGTGAACAAAAGGCGTGCAAGAAGAATGTAGTCCGCTAACGGAGTTGCTGTTCATGTGGGCCTAAATTGAAGAAAGTGAACAGTTATACACTATGTAATCCACCAAAAAGAATCGTAAAGAAGCCAATTGATGTGAAATAATAAATTTTCATCCTATGTAATAGAACAGGCATGAAAAAGGCGATTAGAATGATCATTCGTGGATTATTGATTCATAAGTAGCATGAAAAAAACTAGAATTTCTTTGAAAAATGTCATGTTTTTGTCCCTATCTTTTAAAGGAACTAAAAAGAAACGCAATATTTTGTCGGTAACTTGGCTTACATGGATTAATGATGATATAAAATTTCATTGAAGCTTGAGCTGTCTTTTTGTATGTTCAGTTTCAAAGTTTGCGATTTTCGCTATGTTTGGAAAGAAAATCGCAAACTTTGAGCGTCGATCTCTATGTCATAAGCAGCACAAACGTTAGATTGATTGTGCGGGGTTGCTAAAACACATCTTCAACAATATGTGCACAATGCTTGGAGAGGCTAGTTTCCAAAGAAACAAATATTGACGCATTTTAGTCGTTGCTAAGGACCGTTGCTAGGGAAAATCTGTCGACAGCCAGACGAAAATCGCTCTTAAGTGCGTTAATGACTGAAATCTGTATTTCTTATGTAAAGATTGCGATTCTGTAGTACAAAAAGATGGCTGTAATGGAAGTCTTATCCTTGCGCGTGAATTGACTAAGAAATGTGATTTTTTGCATTTTTTTTAGCTTGACCCTTGACCAAACAAGACTGATTGTGACACATAAGGATTTGATTTTCGGATTCTACACTTCAATGATAACAAACTCCCAGACTAATATGTATACACAAATTTACTTCTGACGTAATATGTAACAGATATCAAATTTCAAATACTTGTAAAGTTACCTACCTTCAACCCCTGAAGCGGCCTGAGTAGACGAAAATGTGGGCAATACATGGCATCATGGTTTCCGCATCTTGATTTCAATAATGGTGTTATTATCTTTAGCCTTATATTGAGGTTCAAATAGGTTTTTGGGCCAATCGAATTGGCATAGTTCCGGATAGTCAATCCCAGCTCTGATTTTCTTCGTATCATTTATTTTCAGTCTTGAGTCTGTCTTTCATAATAAATATTCATATTATCAACAATTCAATTTTGTAGAGTACTAGGAAAATTCTACTAGTGCTAAGGAGTTTGAAGCAGTCTTATATAGGCCTCTTTTAATTTTTTTGCCAACATACTTGGAAGTGACTCTTATCATACTTAACCCATGCGTCTCTATGATAATTCTAATGGAACTCTTTCAAAGTAGATGAAAACAGAAATAAGCAGATATGCAACAAAAATGGTAAAACTTACAATGACTAAACTACTAAGTTAGTGGCGGACGAAACTTCAGGTTTTTGATTGATTCTATTAAAACTACATGTAGATATAGCAACGGCACGGTTAATTTTTGATTTTTTCAAAAATGCCCGAGAATATCAGGAAAAATAGAAAGATTCGAAACAATGTCACCACTATCTACGAATTGCTGTACAAGAAGGTCAACATCTCGACATTACTCGGTTTCAGTCAATCTGTGATGTGATGATGTGACCGGATGCCGTCAAATTCTTTTAGAAGGATGTTTGACCGGCGCTGTGGCCTTGTGGTAGAGTGTTCTCTCTGCGTCCGGGAGACCTTGGTTCGAACCTTGGTCGGGTCAAACCTAAGACTTTTAAAATAGGTACACTCTGCATTCTTGCTAAACACTCAGCACGAAAAAGAATGAGAGTGGTAAATGACAACTCGGCCACATGGAAGAAAGGCTCTGTGCCTAATGTGCTTCCGAGTATAAACAACGTTCATTTATTTATTTTTTAAGATGCTGAAAGGAGCAACATCAGGGAACGCAGTATTCACTATGAGATTCCGAAATTCTCAAGTTAAGGGAGATGAGAATTCTTGGCCTAAAATGATCTGTCATGAACTTGAATTATCAAATTTTTGTCACTTTTTCACATTTTTTCTTAACATGAAGAAATGCATCGGCTATTTTGTGATACAGCCGTGATTTTCAAGACACGGAAATTTAAAGTTTGAATTGAATTGATGAATAGAATTGAATAATTTTCATCTAGTTGGATTAATTACGAGGGGCGTTCAATAAGTTCGTAGAATGAAATGCTTAGAGATGATGAATTAAGTTCTAATTTCGTGTAAGTTGATCTATGTTAATTATGTTCACAGTCATAACACTGTTCACTTTGCTCTGTCCGTTCAGCTATAAGAAGACTGCAAACTCATTGAATCAATGTAGAAAATGGAATCGTCACTGATTGAACACAGAGCCATCATCAAATTCCTTGTCAAAGAAGGTTCTTCGGCCAAAGAAATCACGGAACGGATGGCTAAGGTGTACCAGCAAGATGCTCCCAAATATTCCACGGTCGCCAAATGGGCCGCAGAGTTCAAGCGAGGCCGTCAATCCTTGGAAGACGATCCAAGGTCGGGTCGACCATTGGAGGTGACGACACCGGAAGTCATCCGCCGTGTGGAGGACCGTGTGATGACTGATCGTCGTTTGAAAGTCAAAGAAGTTGCAGTAGAAGTTGGCATTTCAGAAGGGAGCGTTTTTACGATTCTTCACGATCATCTTCATCTCTCCAAGGTGTCTGCCAGATGGGTGCCTCGAAATCTTCAAGTGCAAGATCGACAGCAGCGGATGCAACTCAGCTCACAACTTCTGGAGCTTTACAGGAGGGATCCAGAAGACTTCCACCTGCGACTGGTGACTGGAGATGAAACCTGGGTGCACCACTGGGACCCTGAGAGCAAGATCGCCTCAATGCAGTGGAAGCACAGTGACTCGCCACCTCCAAGGAAGTTTCGGACTCAGTCTTCCGCAGGCAAGTTGATGGCATCAGTCTTCTGCTTATCGATTACTTGCCCAGAAGGTCTACCATCACTGGTGCGTACTACTCGGATCTGATGGTCAAGCTTCGTCAAGCAATCAAGGAGAAGAGGCGAGGATTGCTGACTCGTGATGTGCTCCTCCTCCATGACAATGCGCCGGTGCACAAGAGCCGCGTGGCACAAGCCACAATCAATCAAATGGGCTTCGAACAGTTGGCTCACCCAGCCTACAGTCCCGATCTGGCCCCAAGCGACTTCCACCTGTTTCGCGCCTTGAAGACCGACCTTCGGGGAAGGCGCTTTGGAGACGATGAGGAACTGAAATCCGCCGTGGATGAGTGGTTCAACCTCAAGCCACAAGACTTCTTCCATGCTGGAATTGGGGCACTTGAGCACCGATGGTCTAAGTGCATTGAAGTTAGGGGAGACTATATTGAAAAGTAGTGATTCTTTTGTTTTTATGAAATATATATTTGTATGCAATTCTACGAATTTTTTGAACGCCCCTCGTATGCTATGTGCCTAAAATATTATTTCTCGAATGTATTGTGACTAGACTCTATAAAAATTTTTAAATGGTTTTCCAGAAAACCATACGGATCTCCAGAAAACCATACGGATTTCCAGAAAACCATACGGATTTCCAGAAAATCAAGCCGGTTCTCTGTAAAACCAAACTGGTTCTCTAGAAAACCAAAGGGATCTCTGGAAGACCAAAATTTTCTGAAAACCAGTTTGGTTTGCAATTATAATGGGCCAACCAGCAGATCAATTCTGATGCAAGAAGCAATCAATAAAAATTGGAACGTTTGACAGCAGCAATCAAATGATTGCGACCAATTAATGGATATGCAATTGATTTATGATGAATCCTGGTAATGGTGTCGTGAAAACCAAATTTTTGCATGTCGAAGGAGATCTATTGACAGATCCTCGTTTGTGTAGAGTTGTAGACGGACATTCATGTTAGTGATAAGAGAGCTACTGATTTCCAAAATAACATATTAGATTACTAGCCGCGGAATCCTCATCAATCAATGTAGTCCGGTCTGCTAAGTCACAATTTCACGCTTACGTTTACCAGGCCGGAAATATCTGTGGATTTTTGCATGATGAGAGATACTGCAATTTTAAGTTTTGAGTCGTGGGGTTGAAGATAAATCCGTTGAGGAGAAAAGTCTTCACGCCTCAAACTTGGCACTGCGCCACGATTTTTGGTTGATTTCATTGGCTGAATTTTGTTTGTTTGCATTCAATTAATATTGCCTGAACTCATTTTTATTATTCTCACCTTGGTGATGACAATAAACAACTTTAAATAATTTCCAAGAAAAAGTCCAAAAATTAATGTCAAGTCAATTACTGCCTATGTTCTGTTGCATTCTTCTCATTCCAAAGCCACTGATGCATCACACAAGTGTAAATTACATTTACAAGGAAATGTATGAGAAAGTGACAGCTAGATCATCGCTGCAAATTTACAACAGCGTAGAAAATAAAACCCTGTTGTCCCAACATGAATATATGCAACATTTAGTTGTCTAGGAAGATGCACCAGTATTTGCACCCGGACCAGCCTATTTTACGTACATTATTTAGACTTTTGGCTGTGTCAATTCATGAGTCGTTGTGAAATACCAAAGTTATATGTTGTCATTTTCTTGATTGACATTTTTTAGTGTGTAAATGGGCAGTGGCTATTTCATCAGCTGAGGTGGTACGATTTTGGTCTCACGACTATTATTTGACTCAGCAGGTATAATTTTCTTCCATGTCTGCCACCACGCTTCTGAGTTTTGACCCATTGGAGACTCACAATTACTCAACATGACAGGAATTATTCATCAGAATGTGTCTTGACTCGCTGCTTTTCTTGCTTCGCCATACTTTCTTTGTCTTAATTCATCTTCTAGACTGTGTTTTAGAAATTCAGTGATTTCTTGAGCGAAATAAACTTATTCCCAGCTATAAGACAATTTCGTCTGATATCGGCAATTTTTGAATCATATCACGCTTTTAAACTAATGACTGAATAAAGCTCGGTGACTGAGAAGTCATCAGCTCGAGTAGGCCTAGAGCAGAAAATGTTAGCTAGACACAACAGCAATCCCAAAAATTAGTCTACTATGTCGTTTCAACAGGCACATTATCGTGCATAAACTGTTCACATTCTACTATAGAGCGAGTTGGTATTTTATGGCTCAATAGCGACTAAATGAGGTAGTCGTTGCCTACCGCTAAATAGGCCTACACGTCCACAAAAATGCAAGCATTGAAAAAGCGGATGTTTCGTGGACTTCATCATGCTTATCCATTTATATATTTACATGGTTATTGGTAATTACCATTCGTGACAGACACTGACACTTGCCAACTTCAGAGAAATCTCGAAGACGATAAACACAGCAAAGAACTTCTCATGCGAATGGTTGGTACTAGAAAATCAAAGTGCAGATAATTAAGTTCCAGATATGTATGTGGTCATCATGTCTACTCGGTCTACATGCACAGTGGCTGAATTCAACATTGTTATCAAATGAATGCACTTTTTATAATAGCAAGCTCTCGTTGTAGGACGCTTTAGCACAAATCACGTACATTACGCGCAATAGTACCAAACTCACAAATTACTTTTGCTATTGTCATAAAAGATGCAGTTGTGCAGATAGATTGACCGCGTTGCATAAGACCTGAGAATAATCTTGGTGATATGGCTGATGATCGTTCTCGTCCAAAACTCATTGGTTGTCATTCTCATTTGTAACTAATTTACCAGGACTCCTTATGGAAGTGAATGGTCCACCCGCCTGCACGAGCTTGCACGAGCCTTTACAGGATAACAATTTAAAATAGGACCTTCCCAAGATAATATGTACCTCATGTCTACCATGAACCTTTTGCGTCTACTGAGCGATGCCGCATTGGTCTGTATTTCTCTGATTAAATGAGAAGTACGCAGTCACAAATAGTGACATGGAATGTTTTCAAGTTATCTTCTATCATATGTCGTTATAATGTTTCTGATCGGTGATGTATGCGAGAATGCAAAGTTCGCAGGAAGGGTCTCTAGCACTGTCGCCGTAAAATTCTGTGATTGCCAAATTTGGTTCATTTTACTGGTCCACTCATGCATTTATTGGATTGATTTTTCGAACGACAAATTTCATTGCATGTATCATTCAGTACTTTTCAAGCGCTTCAGTGCAATGTATTTAGGTTCCATGTCAAAATGATCTTCGTGCAAAATGGTCTCCAAAGTGGTCTTTCTAAAAACTGCCTAAAGGAAAGCCACAAAAAAAATTTTAATAACAGAAACGATTTCAGTAGCATCTAAATCCTATGTTTGTGTCAAAATTTCAACTGGAAAGTCAATGGTCTCTGTTAGTTTGTGGACGTGGGCCTAAATAAACCTACTTTCAAACTGTCAGAAGCTATTGAGCTTTCGGCTCAAATTAGATGCTCCTGAAATCGCTTCTGTTGTTAAAATTTTGCTTTGTGGCTTTCCATAGGAAAATTCTTAGACCATTTTTCATGAAGACCATTTTCAACTGTCACCATGCATCTCTGCAGTGCCACGAGATTGTAGAAAACGATCTGGCAATCGCCAATCAAAAGTTTTCTTTCCCCTTTCGCAAATTCAGCATTTCAATCTCCCATCACCTTGAGTACCTCATCATGATTACAACTGCTCTTGATCAACCTAAACTGTATTTATCCACCCTCTTTGTTGTCTTGACCTCAAATCGCACTTTTAAATCTTGCAGGATGATGTTTCTAGTAATTCAGCAATTTACTCTTAGACAGGTTGCGAAATGATGCTTGATGATTTGTATTTTAAGTCATAAACAATTACGTAATTCTAAAAGTCAAGTGTTCTAGGTATTTCTTAGTTGCCTCTGAAAATACTTCTACTATTACATGGATATGTTTCAATTGCTGAATTATTTAGAAATATAACATGGCGACGACGATAGAATCATGATCAGGCACATGTATCCACAGATAGGAATCTGCAGCTTATTGGAAGGATGATCGGGTCAGACGGGTTTTCTCTTCCACCTCTTGCGCTGGATGCCATAATCACGCACGCCTCACAACACGTTTTTAATGTCGTTTCTGGATTTAGCTGGGTTCTGCAAGAGTTTCATTCCTGCTTCAATTTCCATATCGCGATCTCACAAACATTTGACAGACAAGGCACAGTTTCTGTGGTTTCATACGCATTAGAAAGATGATGAGACTTTGAAATCTGCGTCACCTTAACTTCGTGCCGTTAGTCCACGTCGTTGCAGATTTAAATACACCTCGTCTTTCTTCATAACAACAGACGCTTCTTTAAACGCTACTTTGGCACTTCTGTCTCACAACGACGATCGGTGAAAACATCACAATCTGTGTATTAAAGCAGAATATGCCAGTTTTCAGAAAGACCACTTTGGAGACCATTTTGAATGAGGACCATTTTGACATGGAACTTAGATATATTGCACTGAGGCGCTTGAAAATTGCTGAATGATACATGTAATGAAATACGTCATTCGAAAAATCAATCCAATAAATGCATGAGCGGACCAGCAAAATGAGCCGAAATTGAAAGAAAGAGCGATGGGTAAAAACACTGCTTCGCTGAGGGGTACTTTAAGATCAACTTTGAAAATGCTGGATGTCATTGCGAATTGCGATTAACAACTTTCATTTTATGAATGACAACTCTTTCACCCATATCTCGTCGACGTTGACACTCATTTAGCAATTCCTTACGTTCACGTCGCTGATGAAGAGTGCGATCAGGATTTGCATATACATTCCTATGGGTGGCTGACTGTCTAAGTCTTTTTGATTTCTTGAGAATTTCTATTTTCGACCCCGAATTTCTGCACCTGATTCTCATCAGTCGCTTTCCATTCAATCTACCAATGCGTCTTACTATGGATGATCTGCCAACCTCAATATGATCCAGCATCTTCAAACATTCTTGCCTATCATGTTCAACACGTTCTTCGATGCTGCCACTCAACTTCTCTGGCATGCCGAAAACGATTAGATTTTGTTGCCTCAGACATCGCTGCTCAATTTCATCAATTGTGCGGTCAAAACTTTCAAAGATAGAATTTTTTAGGTTCTGATGATCAATTGTCAGCAAATTCAACTGTCCTCTTAGGTCATCTCGCGATTTCTCAAGTTCATTGACTCTATTCGTTCATGAATGGTCAATGTCAGACTTTATCGTTGTAATTAATTCGTTTTTACTTGATTCTATTAGCTGTTCGATGTCTATAAGACCAAAACTCGTTTGCGAAGTTTGCGCAGCTGGCTGCTTTTCTCTTCGGGAAACTGGAGCTCGCACCATGATATATACGACAAAAAACATTGAGACGGGCAAGAAAAGAATTCGCAAAATGGAAACAAGCGAGCTTCGACCACCAAGCTATTGGATGGAAACCGGCAGCGTTGTCCGCTACACCACTGTCACTTGGCAACAGTCGTTCGACAGAAAATACTTCAACCAATAATGTGACGCGCAGTGAGATGCTCGAGCATTCAATGCTATTGTCCGTAAACCAGGACGGACGACCAAGTGATGAATCACACTCACAGAAAAACGCGCAAAAACCACTTCCATAGTTTTTCGAGCTACGGGATGAACGACGGGAATCAACGACTTCACAGATGTAGTGACGACAGCAAGAGGCACAAACTGATCCAAAAATCGATAGGAAAGCATACATGGACACAGGAGAGCGACGACAATATGCTCCAGTAACGACGAGAATGCAGAGACACAGCCAGCTTGATTAAGCGATTGTGCTGGATTTTGTCAAATGCCTTGCTGATATCAATGCATGTAACTCGCACAGATTCAGCATCTTTGTCTTCGAGGAATTCGGTGGTTGAGCTGTGCATGTCCATCAAGGCACTAGTGGTGGAGCCTTGTGGTCGGTAGGCGTGCTGATGCAATCCATATAACTTCATAAATTGATTTTTGAATCGCAATAAAATCATTTTCTCGAAAATCTTTGCAACAGATGGAAGAATGGAGATAGGACGGAATTCATCAGGATTTGGGTTCTTCACTTTCGGCACTGGAAAAACATGAGCAGTTTTCAAAATAGATGGGAAAATCTTATGGTCAATGGAGCATTGATAGATCGGACATAGCGGTTCGCAAATAATATTGGCACTTTCTTTCAATAAGCAATTTGGCATACCGTCGCACCCGAGAGATTTCCCAACTTTTAATCTCATCAGTTGCTCAAAAACTTCATCCGGTGTCACTACCACATCGAGGTCTCGGTTGTTGTCTGCTTGCCGAAGTTGAAAAGGTACATCATCATCAGGTTTGAATCTTGCGGCAAGAATCTGAAACTGCTGCATGCTTCAGTAATTTAATTCGCCTAAAGATCTAGCGATCGGCGCATTGTCGAGCAGCTGAAATTGCCATCAACAAACAGTTGCCGTCTATTCTAGTCCCACCAACTTAAACAAAGTCAAATTTCTATAGATATTTCTATGCACCTTGCTCCTGCTTCTATGCACTGGGAATTCAACCCAGTCCTCTAACTGCTAACGCGGCGTGAAGATCACCGAGACCAGTGAAGCACACTTTGCACGATCGTGTCAGGAGCAAGCAAGGTTTTTTTGAAGCATCATGACGTCATCCTCCTCGTTTGTTTTATTAGAACAGCAATTGTTTCCAGGTAAATTCGGAGAATCCATCTCACAATACATCGCCCCTGACTTTCAAGAGGTCGAAATGATATTCCTATGTGCCTTGCTCCTGCTTTTCACGCCGCGTTAGCAGTTCGAGCATTGGGTTCGATTTCCAGCCGGCAAGCCATTTTTCATAGTGGTGCCACGAGCAAAGCGCATAGAAATATAATTTCGACCTCGTTCTTCATGATGAATCTGCCACCGATGGATACTCAGATGATTACGAAATACATCGCCCGCTTGACCAAAATAGAAATCTCCATATAAGCATTGAACGTCATTGCATAAAGAACGTTTCCAGACATGCAAGTGATATTTCTATTTATATTAACCAACCGATTGCGGTCACAAGTTCCCACTATAAATTTATTGTTTTCCTAATATGAAAGTGGGACAACTCTTGCACTACACTCTGGTTCCCCAAAACGAGAAATATCTCCAATGGTCTTTTTGTTACTCCTACTAAGGATTCCATGATGAGAAGACGGATGCTTGGAACACCTAGATAACGGCATGTTGTGGGAGGGATCAACTACTTGACACAAACTTTGAGTAACAGGTTTGATAATCTCTGAAAAGACATTTGCGCTACTCCAATCGAGCACGAAAGAATGAACAGTTAAAAGTTATGTAAGACTGACTCCCCCAGACCACCACAAATATTTTTATTTTTTGGACATACAACCGCTTTTTTCAAAATAATTTTTTGGAACATACACCCAACTTTTTTTAAAAAAAAAATTTAAATAACAAATTACAAAAATTTACAAAAAAATAATAACATAAAAAGGAATAGTAAAATCCACAAAAAATATGATCTGGAAAAGTCACTCTTACATTACTAAGGATAAAATGAAAAAATAAGAAAAAAAATTTGTTTAAATTTTGTAAAATTGAAATATTTTGAAATATGAAATATTTTGTAAAATTGAAATATTTTGTAAATATGTCTTATGGCATAATACATTTGTTACTTACTCCAATATGAGTAGATTTGAATTTAATGTACATTGATGAACGGAAGTTAGATTTGCTCCTAGTAAGAGACAATTTCTCAACGAAAACTATAATACAGATTACATTTGCTGCTTGCTAAACGGATATGAGTAAATTTGAATATAATTTTCATTGAAACAGAAGTTAAATTATCTGTTACTAAGATACAATTTGTCAACGAAAACTAAAATACAGAATACATTTGCTACTCCCTTATTATGAGTACATTGGAATTTAATTTTCATTGAAACAGAATTTAGATTGTGACCTGGGAAGATACAATTTCTCAACGAAAACTATAATACAGATTACATTTGCTGCTTGTTGAACGGATATAAGTAGACGAAAATTCACAAATTATGAAATTAGATTACATGTATACGACAATTCAGCAGATTCTGATGACTGATTTAACAATGAAAAAAGTCCTTCACGAGTTTTTCGTTTTTGTCTGAAGCGTAGATGTGATTCAATGATTGCGTAGTTTCTTTAAAAAAACGACACATTTTGAGAGGAATATGAAATAAATGAAAATCGCAGGTAAAGTCGATAGAATTTTCGTAAGAAGACACAGTAACTTCTAGAGTACCCCAGATTCTGACAACAGATGCTTTGAGAACCTCGCAACAATTTCAATGCTCGTCCTTTAAGTATTGTCAGTTGAATAATTGAGTTTACCTTATAATGTTTGTAGGTGTCCAGCGTCTTTATATAATTCACAAAATCACCAATGTTGAGATTTTTCTTGTACTTCTTCTTGAAAATTAAAGGAATCATCTCCACTGTCACTGAAAGAATTTTCAAATTGTTCAATAACACGATATTCACGGAATACTTTATCACCGTTAACTCCGTCTTTGTCGGATAAAATAAATTTTCTTTTGAATTCTTCCAACAAGTTTTGACAAACAATCTTCTCTTCTTCTTTTGAAATGGCGTCGACAATATTAGACGATAAAGTCTCGTAGGCTTTTTCGCGAATAGTTGCATGAGTGTCCTCAGACTAATGAAAGATCTACGCTCAATGCTTGTGCCATATTCCCTGAGAGAATGAGAATGCTTTGAAATGAGGTGAATCGTGCTGTGGGTTTTACTAGAAGATCGTCTGAAACAATCAGAAATCAATTGAGATAGAATAGAATAGGCAACAGCTGCAATGACTCATTTCAAAGCATATGAAGAAAGTACTTGACGCGCCCACATACTCAAACGATAGCGGCGAAGCATAATGCGGGTCACAAAGATTGTCTCTCAGAATTATGCTATATTATATGCAAAGTACATTGAACTATTTGGACAATTGAAGATAATTAAGTAGTAAACTATTGCATGTAATTTTATTACACGGAATCGTCAAAATATTTTATGAAAAATGGAAGAAAACGAAAAGTCAATTCTGCCTTCAGCACCTACTGAAAAAGAATCATTATATCCTTCAATAATTAAGAATGATAATGACTGGTCTTTTAAAACACAAACCGAAATTAAGACAGAAATAAATCTAGCAAAGCATAAAGATAGAGTCAGGTATATGAAAGATAAGGAAGCACAATTATTATTAAAATTAGAACATTATAATAAATTAAAAAAGATATGGGTTAAAGCAAAAAATATAACACAAGGTATAGGAATATTTTTGACAGTAAGTTTAGGAGTATTTACAATTATAATAACTTCAGATGTTTTAGTAATTCCAGTAGTTGCTACAGCTTTAACAAGTACAGGTCTTTTTGCAACTTCAACTGCAACAATTTTAGAAAAATCTTTAGTATCAAAGAAACAAAAATCATTAAAAAGAAAATATCAACATGTTAAAGAAGTATATGATAAACTTCATTATCATTTTCAAAGATCAATTGATGATAATATCATTACTTTAGAAGAGATAAAAGCTTTTGATAAAATAGCACAGGAAGTAAATAAACAACCTAAAATGATAACACAAGGAAGAAAAGAAAGTAAAGAAGCTTTCAGCTTTTTTAGAAGAAATAAAAACGTTAGTAGAATCTTTAGGACAAAACATAAAAAAGTAATCAGAAAAAGTAATCATTATACATTACAATGTTTATGTTGTGTTCCAATGATTCCACAAAATTCAAATATTATATTTTAAAAATGGATAAGATTAAAGCTGATAATGAAAAAAGAATCAAACGATTAGAAGAATTCATAAAAGAGAAAAATATTATGAAGGAAAATCATAGACAAAATAGAATGATGAAAGCTGGTGTTCAATCAGAAATGGAAGAAAAAATACAATTAACAAAATAAAAACAGATTTGAAGAATAATGCAAAACCGTTAGAAGAACTTGGAAAACCGCTAAAAGAACTTGGAAAAGAAGTAGTAAAATTAAATATAAAAGAAAAAGAAATAATGGATGATTTAGGATTATTAGAAACAAACATAGATAAAAAATTGCCGAAATCAATGTTATTTGGTCATTCTATTACATTCATAGATGGAAAAGGACAAACTAGATTCTTTTTAGGTGGTGATGAATTAAAGATAAGTTTTAAAGATGAATTATTTTTTACAGCTGATGGAGGAGCATTTAGGTTAGATAAAAATTTTGTAGATCTCTTAAGAGGTGCAAATTTAAATCATTATGATGTATATGAATTGAGAAATTATAAAGCAATATTAGATAAAGTTAAAGCTATAAAAAGTCTTAAACGTTATAAAGAATTAGAGCACTTAAATTCATATTTAAGACCAGTATCATCAACATCACCAACATCTTCATCTAGTTTTAAATCATATTCAAAAACAGGAAAAGTCATGTCTTTAAATAATAATAATAAGACAACTGTTTTCCTTCCTGATGATCCACAAGAATTAATAAATAGATTAGAGATATTAGTATCAGCAACAAAAGAAGGACATAATTCTAGTTTCAATGAAATTCATGCAATATTGAAAAGACTATTAGAAAAAAGAATAATAAAGAAAAAAGATTATTCTAGTTTGAGTAAAATTTTTATAAGTAAATAATTTTTTTTTAAAAATGAATGAAAAAGAGTTAGAAAAAATTAATAATCATTTAGAAAATCTAATTGATATTTTAAGTTCATCAAAATTTAGTACGACACTAAAATTTATAGCAACCACTTCATCACATACTTGTGATTTAGATCCTATTATTCATTTAGAACAAGGTAAACATTATTAAGTAGCACTAACTAGTTTTTCAACATTTAATACGATACAAAATATTATCAAAAATGTAAATGACCAATTTAAATATTCTAATGATAAAGGCAAAACTCGGAAAATACTGACTTTTCCTCCCGGTCTTTATGAAGTTGAATCAATTTCAAATGAAATAAAGAGACATTTGGGCATTCAATTTAAAGAAAAAAAACAATTACATTTTGCAGTTGAATCAGCAGTTAATATATTTTCTCTTACTTTAGATGAAAATCTTCAAGTTGATTTTAACATTAATAGGTCCCTATCAAGATTATTAGGATTTAAAAAAAAGTCTTTAATCAAGGTTTTCACATGAGTGAAAATATACCTAAAATAACTGAAATAAATTCAATCAACGTTCATTTTGATATTATAGAAGGTGGTTATGTAAATGGAAAACTAACAAATAATATCTTCAGTTATCCAGTATTTACAGTTCCGATTGGCTACTGTTTGAATGTAATCCCAAAATCATTAATATATTTTCCAGTTACAAGAAAAACAATTAATTACCATTAAAATAACAGATGAGAAAGGAATGGAAATAAATTTTGGAGGTGAAGAGATTATGATAGATCTATTATCACGTGAAGTTTAACTAATGAACTAATTCTTTGTGTACACAAAGTGAAGGACTCTTGAGTCTGATGCACACTGCTTCAGCGATGCGGAGTTCCATCTGACCACGACACTGTCTCAATACCTTGAAGGAAGCTCTCGACGAACAGTGGCTGCAAGACAGGTGATGTTGCGTTATAGCTGAAGACGGCGTTTGCTTTGATCGAGGCCTTTGCTTGCCTGCCTCACACCATTTAGGGATGTGCTCCCGGATGCATTCCTGTGCTCCCTCATTCATTCTGTCATGAACTAATGTTAAATATTTTTATTAAATTAATATTAAAATATTTTTCTCATTCAAATAAATGTTCTTAACTCTATCATTTACTTTTTTGTCAATATTAATAGTAATAAATCCATAATCTTTTGACCAAGCATTATCACATAATTGTTTAAATTCATCTCTATTTTTTATACATAAATCTCTTAACAAATCACTTAAGTTTCTTGAATTAATTTCAAATAACATAAATATATTTGCGTTCTTTCTAATAACACCTCCATCTAGATACATACTTTGCGTTGAATAGAAAGCGCTACAATTACTATGTCTTCCTCTTGTAAAATAATTTCTTTGAATTGGTTGATCTCTATTATTTACACAGTCATCGAAAACTATACAGTGTTTCTTTGTTTTTGCTAATTTACTCGGATCAGACATATTATCTATATCATTTATTAATTGAACTGTAATATGTTTTTCTGTATCTCTTTCTGCTAAATGTCTATTTTTAGCTGCTTCTTCACACCATGAAATTATATCCTCATCATAATCTGATTTTTCATATTCTTCGAATAAGGAAGCAATTCCAGATTTTGAAAGGTTATTTTCAAATCCATATTTTAAGAATTGATAAATAGGTTGTTTAGCTGTTGTTGTGTAAATTATAAGATTATTATAATCCAAAAAGTTTGGTTTCGTGAGAATTTTAAATAATAGATAAGTTTTTCCACATCCTGATCTTCCACAAATTACTGATAAAACTTTATCTGAAAAGTTATGATGATGATTAAATTTAACGTTTTTGTTTAAAGACATTTTATATATATTAATTAAATAAAAAATATTTTATATATTAACAGTATGGTAAAGTAGTTATTCCATCTGATAAAATCCTTCTTTTATCATCAAATGGATCTAATGCTAATTTATATTCTTCTTTTAAAAATATTTCATGTTTACAAGAACCAAGTCTAGAATTAGTAACATTTTTTATTTGATTTTTAAATAATGTATTTTTATAATCCTTTAATGTTATTTGTTTATTCAGTGATGCTTTCGAAATTCCTTTTAATTATTTACTTTCTTTACTTAATGTATTATAACCATAACATTTCGCTTTTAAAAATACAGCTTCTGTTGTAAATTCTTCATTCTCTTCTAATTCATCTTTTACTTTACATAAATCAGAAGGATGTATGATATCTTTTATTTTATCTATTTCTTCATCAAGTGAAGAATTGCATGGAATTGTTAATGTAAGAAAACACTATCCGTATCACTGAAATGTAACTTATAGTTTTCACCATAAGCAGGTGCTAAATAATCATATATAAATCTATACATAAATAGTTTAGCTAATTCCAAAATAGTAAATCCGATATAATTAAACTTATCATGTTTTACAGTGCTTCGTCGTAAATGTACAGCACATAAATTATCACTAAATACAGTAGTTCTTTTTTATGTAGGTTTCTTCGTCAAAGCATGAAATCGATCACTGTCATAAACTATTTCAATATTTTGTCTATTACGTACATTTTCTAAAGTTTTGCCATAGAACGCATTATTCATAAGTTTGAAGAATACGTTTCCAAAATTATCTTTGTTTCTTTTATCTATTTTACGTTTTTCAATATTAAATTCTATGTAATTTTTTAACCACTTTGATTTTTGATATACTAGTTTTCGATGTGTTCCGGTAGGACATTTTTCTGTCTTCATAAGTTTCATTCCATGATCTAAATACCAATCTAACATTCTACCTTCAACAACATATTTATATTTATTACTTTGTGTTAACATGAGTTTCTTTGTTGGTCTGTATTTTTTAGGCATTATAGACTTTTGGTAATCTGCAAAATCTTCTGCATTAGGTACTTTATTTTCAGTACAGAAAGGATAATATTTCGTTGCATCTTTTATTTCATCAGGATATTCTAAATCAACTTCATATACATAACAAAAACTATTTTCATTTGTTTTTTCATGTTCAAGATTATCACTCCATTTCATTTCGCCTGCTGGTAATTCTTGTATCATACAAGAAGAACATGAGCTATTAAAATCATAAAATAACAAATAGTTTTCTCTCATAAATTCATCAATTGCCTTTTCACGTTCAGGTCCTTCTCGTTTGGTTTGAAAAATTTCTAATATCGTTTCTTTTTCTTTTGGTGATAAAGGGTTAATTATTCCATAAGCATTAGGATTTACTTTCTTATTGTAGCATTTAATATATCTATTTCCTAATACTGATGAAACACCACCTCTAATTCCAGATTCGAAGAATAATAATTTATCATAAGTATTTTCTTGAAAATGTTTAAGTTTTATTGACTTTGTCCTAGAGCCATCGGCTTTTACATTTGTACGTTTCAATCCTGCTAACCATGTTAAATCTGATGTAGAATAACAATAACATGGATCTATTCCATAATATTCTAGACACATTTCTCTAAAGCTTTCAAAAAGATCTGAAAGTATTAATACATCCATCTGAAGATAACTCATGATATAATCAAGCATTGTTCTACAATTTAATTCTTTCCAATTATTTTTTGCAATTTCATAATCTTCTTCAGACAGTTCAGATTGTTTTTATGTTGTTCTAAATTTTTCACGTGGAGGAAGTTGTTGTTCTTGCATGATTTCATTCACTCTATTGATATCGCCTGATATATATTCATAAGGATATATTCCTGTTAAAGGTTTTAAATTATATTTACTCAATATTTTGCATTGATCAGGTTTCAATGTTTTACCCATAAAATCTAATGAATATGGACTGAAAAATCTCAATGCATCGAATATCCTAATACATCTAAATTGCATTGAAAAATATTCTTCTTCTGTTTTACATAGAATATTTGTTCTTAAGTTTTTATTTTTTCTGATGAGAATAACTCTTTCATTATTAAATGGAAATCATATTTTGAACCACTGTAGAAATATAAAGGAACAAAGTTATATCTATATTTATTTGCATTAAGATTACAAGAATTATGTGCTGCACCTCTATATGTTCCATTTAGATGATCATGATCTCTAACTCTATCTCTGCCTAATTCTTTATTACAATAATAACAATTTGTTTCTTCTTCTAATTTTAATTCTTGCTTATCTGTTAAACGAACCATTGGAATATTTTTTTTCAGTATTTATGAAAAAATATTTTGTAAGACTTCTATTTTTCTTGTAAACATTTCTGAACTATTTTCACCATAATAACCAATATATCTTGATGGAAATCAGTTAGGATAATTTGAATGAATATACATTCCCCAACAAAATGGTTTTTGATTATAAAAAAATTTGATTTTGCTTTTATTTTTATCATCAACATCAACAACATCATTATTTTTATCATCCACTTTAATATTAAATGCTTCAATATCACAACATATTGAAAAAGGTACGTTATTTTCAAAATACAATTAACATATTCTAAATACTCTTCTATAGGAAAAGTATTTCTAACTGCTTCCTTTTCTTGACAATTTTCTAAATGATTATTCAATGCTTGTTCAGTTCCAAAACTTGTCATACATTGAAGACAGGGAAAATTAACATTATGAGATGATTTTGTAAATGTAGAAACATCTTTACATAATACATAATGCCCATCATAATATATTATACTCGCTTGTGTAGGATAATTTTCTTGTGCTGAATAAATAAAACGTCCTTTGTAATTATTATGATTAACAATTATTGGTGTTTATGGTTTTATGATTTCTTGTCTATCAATACATATAATATTTCCTTTGTAAAAAATATTATGATGCGTGTAATTATTACGATTATCATATTGTATTTCTGTTTGACATAAGTTTTTATTATTTAAATAAAAGTTTATCCATTCATTATTTTGAATATGTGTGTTAATATCATTTTCACAAATAATGATTTGATTTTCACCATTTACAGTTTGAAAAAATATATTCTTACAATTACCAGTTGAAATATATTTCACAGTTAAATCAAATACATTTACTTCAATGAGATGTTCATTCTTTTTATGGAATTTCAAAAGTTTATTATAATCATATGGAAATTCATTTAAACAATCAGAGAAATCAAATTCATTTATGTATTCTTGTTTATTATAATAACTCAATCTTTCTTTATGATTGTTTGCTGGATGCAAATGTGCTATAACACTCCACATAAAACAGCAGTCACCTCTATTTTGTATGTTGATTATTTGTGAAGAGCTAAAAGGTAAAGGAACATAACTACCACGTGAATCACTTCATGTGATTTAGTAAAATGTCCTTGTATTATTTCTTCATCGTTCTTCTGATAAAGTACTTCTTCTTGCATATAACATTTAAAAGATTTTCTAAATATATTAAAAAAATTGTTTGAGAAATCTGCAGAAATAATTTCGAATTCATAATTTTCTTCATAAAATAAATTTCTTATATTTACTATTGATTCATTTTCGTCATTTGAAGAATCATCATTTTCATCATAAAATTGTAATTGATATTCAGAATATGAATAGTCATCAAATAAGTTTTTAATTTCTAAATCAAAAAATTTATTAGTTAAATCATTTAAATATTCAACATATGTTTCTTTTTTTTCTAAATTTTCGTTACTAGATTTTTCTACCTTTCCTTTATGTGTTTTACTTCGTAAATGAGATTGATAACTACTTTTTGTTTTTAATCGTTTTTCACATACATTACAATAAAATTGTTGAGGTTCCATTTCTGTTTCCATTTCTGTATTTGTATTATAAACATTGTTCATCATTTTTAAGAAAATAAAATAATTTTTAATATTTTTAATTTTAAAATAAATATTTCTAATTTTTTATACTTTGAATATCTTTTGAAAAAAAATTCTTAAAAAATGAATAATTATCCTATGAATAATATGCAAAATAATTATCCTTATCAATATATGCAAAATATGAATAATATGAAACCTGTTAAACCCAATTTCAATAATTTTGATAGTACACAAATATAGAATACATTTGCAAATCAGCAAACTAATATTCAACCAACTAATATTTCATGAAGAGGTATTTATGAAAAAAATAAAAAAGTAACTTTTAATTTAATTTACTCTATTAAGAAGGAACAGAAGAATAAAATGGATTATTGTACTAATTGTAAAAATATAACACCTAGTTATATTGGGAAAGGATTATCTTGCAAAATACAAAGAGGATACAGATTTAGTTTATGTGCTGCATGTAAACAAGAAAGACATTATCCACAGAATTTATTAGCAGTTACTACAAATCATATTACAGAAAGTCAACAATTAGGAAACAAAAATAAGTACTACTCTTATATATTATTTCTAAGATATTATTTCTAAGATATTATTTCTAAAATATTATTTCTTAATATTATTTCTTAGTTAGTATAAAGTATAAGTTGGGATTAGCATCCATTGTTTTCTGTAAATTATTAGCAGCAGTATGTAAATCTACAGCTATATCTTGCATTGGCTTAAATAATTCATACACATTTCTAAAATTCTCGACATAAGTTTTCAAAGTTTTTATTGTATCTTTTTCATATATTCTCATTGGCACTTGTAGTTTTAATACATGTTTAAGATAGTAATCGAAATAAAAATAAAACGTTTCAGGAAATATAGTAATTGGTTCAAGAGATTCACGTTTTAAAAATACTATTATTTCTCGAATATTACCTTCGTTTAAAGATGAGATTTGTTTTACATGCGCATAATTTCTAATATCAAAATCGTTTGAAATATTATAATGAAGAAAGTTACTGTCAACTACAGTATTCATATCATTATCATAAACTACAAATTCATCTGTTATTGTATTTACTCTAATTATACCATATTCTATATGTCTATAATTGTTTAATTTCGACTTAAGTGAATAATTTTTTGAAAGTTCTTCGAAAAATAATAAATTCTTGTGTGTTGTTACATAAAATACATCTATATTACCTATTATCTTATTATCCACATCACATGCTTTATGTGTTAAAACAACTATTTGAATATTATAATGTCTTCCTTTTGTAAATATTTCTGATGTATCTCTTTGATTTAATAAATTACTCGTGTCATCTAATATTATTAAACTTCTTTCAGTTTGTGATCCACGAAAATTTTCCATATTTTGTAACAGTGGTTTCAATACCACTACTACCATTTTCAATACCAAATACATTTTGAAAATCATACCATTCACTTTTTTTGCTTACAAAAAATATATACTTGTTCTTGTTTATAACTTGCATAAATATACCTACGAATAAAAAAGTTTTACCACTTCCTGTTTTACCGTAAACTATAAAATGTAGTTTTTCATTTGATATATTTTCTTGAATAAGTTGATTGACCTGTTTTGGTGGAGCAGGATTTTATAACCTTTAAATGTTTTTGTTTTTTTGCATTTTATAACCTTTAAATGTTTTTGTTTTTTTGCATACATTCATATACTACTCTCTGATGTGCTGTTAGTATAACATTAAAATAATGTAAAACAAATAAAGCAAATAAAATTAAAACATAAAAGAAATGTTTTTATACAATGATGTTTTAAAAAACGAGTTAATCTTTCCATATCAGATAGATTAATTCTCTTCGGAAAAGGATTATAAGGATTATTATATGGATTGTTATTATTATAAGGACTATTATATTCATTATTATTATTATATGGACTATTATAAGGATTGATATGATAAGTTCTAATATCTTTCATCGAACCAGGATATTTTTTCTTACTTGGATTATTTTCATCAGGTATACGATCAGTTTGTTCATTCTGATTATAAATAAATGCAGGTAAACTTTTCATGGAGTTCGCTGAAATCAAAGAAGTATCTAACGTTTTATTATCTGCAACTAAATCTTGATTAATTAGACTAGGAGCATCTTCAAGTTTTTTTCGAACCACTTTTGATCATTAAAATCATTTAAATTTTGATTATAATTTTGATTATTATAATCATTTAAATTTTGATTAGAAAAATTCATATCAAATGTTTCCATTTTTTAAAACGAAAAAATAGTTTATTAGTATATTTAGTTTAAGAATAACAAATACAATGTTTTTTCGGTTTTTAATTTATTCCGCTCCGAGGAGTGATGAGTATTTTTGGAAGTTCCTGAAACAGTTCGAAGAGTTCCGAGGTCATAAAGACGATCTTACCTCACTTTGGAACGGAACAAATTTCAAAGAATTTCTTTACTCAGAAAATTTCTTTGCTCAAAAATGTCTTTACTCATATAAAAATTTCTTTAATTTTAAAAAGAATAATTTTCTTTATTTAGGGAATAATTTTCATCATATAAGGAATACATATCATAATCATTTTTAAAAATATTCTTCATCTTTTTCATCTTCTGTTTTATTATATTCTGAATTGTTGTATTCTGATTTATTTTTTGTCATTTTCTATATAAATAAAATGATGTTAACGAATGTAGGTGGATGTGCTTATAATCCAAGTGCAAAAGAAACGGAAATAGAAATAGAAAACTTTATCATGAAAACTGGTGATGTATTATCAGGTCCCTTACATCTTTCTATTCTTCCTCAACAAAATACTGAGTTAACAAATAAACAATATGTTGACACACAGATAAATAATTTAAAAGAAAAATATATAAACGATGTTTTGGTTCCACTAATGAATGAACTAAAGTTATTAAAACTGAATGATGAATCACTAAAAGAAAAATTATTAAAACTTAATAAAAAAGATGAAGATATAAAAACTAATGTAGCAAGACTTTTTAAAAAACTAGCAGAGCATTCAAAGATTGTAATCCTATTATCAATAAAATTAAAGTCTGCAGTTATCAAAAATAAACATCAGATTCAACTATTGCAAGAACAATTGGAAAATGAACTAGAAAAAATTGCTGAAAAGAATAAAAAAATATTAAACCAATTACAAACTACATTCCAACAAAAATGTTTGAAGAATTAAGTAATCGAATTACACAACAAATGAAATTCATGAACAGAATAATAAATGAAGTGAAAGCTCTTAATCAAAAAGTTGATAAAATGAAAACCCTTAGTATAAAAATTTAGAAAATGAATTAAAGAATAACTATAAAGGAAATAAAGAACAATAAGATGCTGTTAAAAAGCAATTAGATGTTCTTAAAATTAAGTTGAATGCATTAAAAACAGAATTAAAGAAAAGTGAGAAAAAATTAGAAGTGAATGAAAAAGAAATCAAAACACATCATATACTACTTGATGCATTGGATAAAGTACAACAGTAGGTTAATAAAGTAATTCACCGGTTATCAAAAAACAAAACTTTGTTTCCTACAGTAAAACAACAAACTTAAAGCCAAAGTATATAGACTAAAAGTTAAATTTTAACCTAAAAAATGCCTGTAATTTATAAACACAATCTTAAAGATTTCGCATTAAATAAAAAGATAGCTAATGAACCAACTTTAAAACCTGTTCATCATTATAAGAGTGTTAAGACGGTTCATACAGAAGGTGATGAAATATTTTCAGGAATTAAAGGTGTCGTTAATATCATTAAAAATAATAAGGATTTGATTTCATCTGCTGCAAAAGAAGCCGCTGTAATTGGAAGTGCGGCTACTGCAATTTCGAATGCTGTAAAATCACAAAATGGACTCAGGCAAATAGAAGCTATTCGTAAACTTAGAAATGACGCTAAAGAATTAAAAAAGAATAAAAAATTATCAGAAGAATCAAAAAATAAAATTGCCAAATTATTATCAACTGCTACATCTTCTTCTTAATCTGAAGCACAATCTTCATCTTCTAAAAGTATAGAAGAAATAAGAGGAAATGGGATAGATAACGGTTTAGCAAAATTTCCTTAATGTTATTTTTTATAAAATTTCCTTTAAGTTATATTTTTATTATAAAAGTTATTTTTTCATATAAAAATGTCTTGTCCAAATGGCACAGATGAAATTGAAAGTAAAGTTAGATTAGACGATCCACCATGTACTTCTTACAATCAGAAAAAGAATGATTATATAAAAATTTCAATGAATCCTGGTTCTTCAGGAAGAGTAAATACTGGAGGTGATTTAATCTTTGAAGTTGATAATCAACAAAGTTATTTTTATTTTCCTGATTCGTTTTTGCACTGTGAATATTCTCTATATTCTGATGATGATTTTAAAACACCATTACCTGCTACGGATAACATTACATTAGAAAACAATTTCTTTCCTAGATTATTTACACAAATGCGTTTAGATGTTTCAACACAAAATGTAGAAACAATGAGTGATTCACCAGGTGTAATTGATTCAATGCTATGATTTGTAACAATAGAAGAAAATAATAAAAAAAAATAAAATTGAAGGATGGTTTCAAGATAATAATGATGGAGTAATTGTAGATGATTTAACTCACGCTGGAACAGATGCAACAGGAATTGCAAAAGATGTAGAACAAATTGCAAATCATTTAAATAAAACAAATAATACTGCATATAAAGAAAGACGTAATTTTAATAATAAAAGTAAACAAACTGTTGATTGGTCGTTATCTCCATTATTTGGATATTTAGATTATAATAAAATATCATATCAATTAAAATATAAACTAATTATTCATCGTACTTTAAACAATGAATTTGCTTTTTATGGAAAAACTGGAAAAAGAGCATACACAAAAATTGAAAAACTTGAATGGTGGATAAAACATATTAATCCTAATTTAGAAATTGAAACAATGATAACAAAAAGATTTACATACTAATAGACCAATTCAAGTAAGATTTATGAAACGTATTGCTAGTTCTGTTACCTTTTCGGAACAAAGATTTAACTGGCATTTTACTAGAACTTACAAATACACCAAGATATTTATTACTACCTTTTCAAAAGAATGAATCCCCGAGCTTTGATAAAAATAACAGTCTCTTTCACATTGAAACAATTAGAGGTTTACAAGTTTCATTAAATGAAAACACGCTATCCAATTGATCCATTGGGATTTGATATTACTAACAATCAATTTATGGAAGGATGCTTATAGAAAGTTATGTCATGAATTTGGAGTTGAAGCACAATTAACACCTTTAGACTGGAAGAATCTATACCCAATTTTTTGTTTTGATTTAAGTGCACAATCTGAAGATATTACTAAGAATGGATGTGATGTAACAATTAATATTGAAAAGAGATATTCCACGTTATCATTAATGGCTTATAGTTTACTTTTAGAAGATGCAGAATATTCTATAGAACTTATTAATGGAAGAATGGCTAGGATAGGCTAAAGCCCAAGACTTCGTCGATCGGATAAAATAATTTTTAAATATTTTTAGTTTTAAAATGAATGAAAAAGATATAAAAGATAAAAAACTTGAATTAAAATTACGTAATATAATTGATTCTAATAGACCAAAATATGTTACTATTGATAAAAAAATATTATATTAGCAGACCAATGATAGATAATGTAAAAAAGAAAGAAGAAAAGAATGGTGGAATTATTCCATTAATTCCTCTAATAATAGGAGGTATAGCAGCAGCAGGAAGTGTAGCAGGTGGTACAGCTGGTATTGTTCAAGCAGTAAACAAAAATAAATCAGAGAAGGCAGCATTAGAAGAACAAAAACGACATAATAAAGAGTTGGAGAAAGCAGCAAGAGGAAATGGTGTAATAGATAACTTTATTAGCAAATTGAATTTAGTTGATGAAGGAAAAAGAGTTCTTAAAAATGGACTACATAATATTGATGGTTTAATTGAAATAAAAGAAACAAAAGATGGTTCTGGAATACATCTAAATCCTAGTATGGTACGTTAAAATTTTTTTAATTTCATTATATTTTTTAATTTTTGTTAAATCTTTTAATTATATTTAATCTTTTAAAATGAATTTAAATTACTTAAAAATTTCAAATCTAGAACTATTGGATCTTCTTTATGGTAGATGTTATGAAGGCAATGATTCAACCTCAAGTTGTTAGCGTTACGAAGGTAATGATTCAACCTCAAGTTGTCAACACACCGGAGGTGATATGCAAAAAACATTATCAAATATTCCGGGTTTTATTTGGGCAAAATATAAAGGAGAAAAACATCTTCCTGGTCATTCATATACCGGTCCAGGAACTCGATTAGATATAAGACTAGATGAGAATGATAATCCAAAACTAGGTGAAGAGCCAAAAAATAAAATAGATGCAGCAGCTTATAGACATGATTTAGCATACAGAGAACATGATGATATAGCTTCTAGACATGTAGCAGATAAGAAAATGATGCAAGAATTAGATAATATTGAAAATCCTACCTTAAGAGAAAAAATTGAAAGAATGTTTGTTAAGAAAGCATTACAAGCAAAAATAATGTTAGGTCAGGGTTTAAGTGAAACTTATGCCTCTGAAATGTCGAGTGACCTAGGACGCTACGCGTACGAAATTCATAAAGAATATAGAAAGCCTAAATATCTATTGAAAGTAGCAGTGTTTAATAAAGATGATATTTGGAGTGCAGATCTTATTCATATGCCGAACGAAAAGGATTATAAGTGTGCTTAAACAGTCATTGATTTATATACTAGATATGCTTGGGTGAAACAATTAAAAAAACAAAAGTGGTTTATCAGTTAAATATGCATTTGAAGAGATCTTTAAGGAAAGTAAAAGAAAACCGAAAAAAGTGTTTGTTGATAAAGGATCTGAATTTTATAATAGAAATGTCAAACCATTATTTGAAACTGTTTAATCCACTGAAAATGCTGGAAAAGCTGTAGTAATAGAAAGATTCAATAGGACATTAAAAAATAAATTATTTAAGAAATTTACTGAACAAGGTAATCAAAAATGGTTAAAGATATTACCAGGAATTGTTGAGGATTATAACAGTAAGATTCATTCAGGTATTGAAGAAAGTCCAAAGAATGCTTCTGAAAATCCAGATTTGATAAGAAAACATTTGAAAATAATTATGAGAATGAAAGCAATACTAATTTACAAAAGCGTAAGCCGAAATTTAAGATTGGAGATCGAGTGAGAATATTTAAGTATAAGAATAAATTTGAAAAAGGCTTTATAGGTTATTGAACTAAAGAAATATTTGAAGTTTGTAAAATAAATCAAACTTATCCGATTACTTATGAAATTAAAGATTTAGATAATGAAGAAATAAAAGGAAGATTTTATGAGAATGAATTACAAAAGACAGAACTTTAATTACAAGCATCCTTTAGCTCTAACATTATATCAAGAAACGGCATTCCTTCTTGCACTTTATATGAAACATAAATACATAATTGTCCACAGTAAGTTGTTCCTGGTTTTTGAATTTGAAAATTTTTATACATTCCATTTCCAAGTAATTCTTTCACTTTATTTGTTGGAGGAAGACCATATGAGTCAAAATAAAAATTCTGGTTATAATTTTTTACACCTGTAGATTTGTTATGAAATTTACACCAGGTTTATTTTTTAGGAATTGTAATTCATCTCTTATTAAGACGTGGAAATTTTTTATTCCTAATTGATAAGCAATTTTCTTCAGATCGAAATTCGTAGTTGTTTGCTTTCCATATAATTTTAAAAACTGATCAAAGGTCATTTTTTTAAATAAAATATTTAATTATTTCATATTTAGAAAATTTTACAAAATATTTCAGTTTTACACAATTTTACAAAATTATTTTTTTCTTTTTTTTATCATTTTTATCCTAAGGAATGTAAGAGTGACTTTTCCAAATCATATGAATATTTTTATTTTTTGTAGATTTTACTATTCCTTGCCATTTTATTATTTTTTTGTAAATTTTTGTTATTTGTTTTTTAAAATATTTTTTTAAAAAAACTTGGGTGTATGTTCCAAAAAATTATTTTGAAAAAAATTTGGGTGTATGTCCAAAAAATAAAAATATTTGTGGTGGTCTGGGAGAGTCAGTCTTACATTACTGTTAAATTACACTAGTGAAATCACGAAAATCACAGTAAATTACACTAGTCATGTCACGAACGCTTTTTAATCACATGTCACACCTCCTCTTACAGCTACAGTAACTATTGTTATATCATCTTGATAGCAAATAATTCCAGGCATGCCAGTCTTAAGTTTTCTGATAGTGCTACTAGGAATGTATCCAGCAAAAGAGTTTCTTTGCAGAATCCGAAAGAGAAATGGACTACAAGTCATTGTACTCGGCAAGAAAACGCATAGCACTTTATGTTGTTCTTCCCTGGATGAGAAGGAAATCCGACGCAACAAAGCAGAAGATTTCTCAGCGGAATATTCATTGAAACGAGCAATGCAGTCACTTAAAGTCGCTAAAGTTGTGAAAGTTTATCCCTCCACACATTCTCTTCCAAATACAACAAGTAAAACCTTGATTCCCTGATGATAATGGAGTGGGTTTAACGTCACCCCTCGTCACCGCGAAGTAAAAGTGGCATTCGCACCAATTGAAAAGAAGGCGAAGCTTGCTAAATGCAAATTATAGAAATGAAAAATAACTTTCTGCGGATAAAAAAAGATTTATTATTGTAACCGATATTTCGGTTTTATCATAGTTGCAATATGTAAAGCCGAGTATGGCAGAGAAGCAATCTTTGAGTACAACTAAAAGAGAAATATTAATGGATAAACTCGTTATATGACAGTGTCAATATTTAGACCAGGGAAATATATCACAGGGATATATAATCTATAATTCCCTGATTTAGACATAGAAATCCATTTATCAGCGAGTCCGCATGTTGTCGAATGTACATAGCTTCCAACGTGAGTCTCTTATGAGTATTAGTCAATCCACGATGCAGTATGAAGATGCTGAAACATCATTGCTATTCTGTGAGAGATGTTCTTTTATTCTTGATTTGCTGCACCGAGCTGATTCGCCAATGTAAGTAGGACCACATGTATTACATACGATTTTATAGAAAACATTTTTTGAGTGACGCAAGTTTCCGGTTTCATCTAATTTGCTAACTGCAGTTATCATCGGACAGTGAGGACTCCAAATGATCCATGAACACATAATAGGTATCTTAATGCACTGCCCATTGCCACCCATCTTTCTGTCTGTAATAACATCCATCAAATAAGAACTGCACTTTGTCTGTGCATAAAAGCAGAAGCTCTTTCAACAGATGACCATATGAGCGGGGATAGAGCACAGTTGTGGATTGACACAAACTGTGGAGCATAGTTGGTCGATCGACATTGCAGAGGAGCGGAACGTTTGTGAAGAGATACTTCGCATCAAATGATGCCGTGTGGGCATCATTCAGACTCATCGGAGAAACCGAATCAAGGAAGTCAAATGAGCCTTTCACACATCGTTGGGTGAATGATTTCTCCACGGGTTTGAGTAGATTAACTAACTAGTTAGAGGTAGTTTCATTGACTGAGTTTGTCAGAGACACAATCAGTCTCATCGGCACTCCCTCTATATGTGTTTTAGGCAAACCATACATTCGTGGAGGAGCAATGCATCCCCTTCGTGTTCATAGACGCAGTGATGGTACATATGCAACGTCGGTGTTCCGAAAGAAGACATGGAATGGAGTTCCTATGAACTTTCACAGCATTATGCCCGTTTCCTATAAACGCTCATTCATAAGATCTATAGATTTACGCACTATTCGCTTATCTTCTTTTGGCTATTTAGCAGATGAATTGCAATTTCACAAGCGGTTCTTGAAAGAAATGCGTACCCTGTTCATTTTATCAATAAGAACAAATTACTGAGATTCCTTCTCCTTCGCCATTTGTTGCACAGACCGCTGAGAAGAAGAAGCGTTATATCAAGCAACCATTCTATGGTGACCGTCAAGTCTCTTCTCTTCAACGGAGTGTCCGGCGTTTGATTGGTCTTAATTGCCCTGCGGCCAGTGTCACTTCTATACCAAACCAAGCGCATTCCACTGCGATCTCCTAAAGATCAGCTGCCTAATTCCTGCCCGTCTTCCATCTTCCACCGATTTCTATGCGACTGCGGGTCAGTCAATTACAGTAGGACGAGCAGAGGTCTCGCCGTTCGATCTAAAGAACACATTTCTAATTGGTTCATCAAAGGTGACAGTGACCACAGTTCCTCTGTCATAGCTCCTCATGTCATTGACTGTGTTTGCGATCGTAGATATCTTCGTGACAAGTTTTCAATTGTCTTTCACGCTAGAAATGACAGGCTATTACCCACTTATGAAGCTTCGCATGTTCGGTACTTCAAGCCAAATTTGTGCAGCAACGTGCGCTGATAATTGGTATTCATCTTCCAGTTTCCGATTTCATTCAATTTGCAAACTGTGAATTGAGGGTAAAATGCTTTCTTCAATGATTTGCATGAATCAAAATACAGAGAAAAAAATTCTGATAATGCAGTACGTTTAACCGCATTGATCATTTTGCGCTTTGTGTCTTCATCAGCAGATGGACACCGAATATAAATTTTATTATTGCAGTCATTCCTTGTTCCAGGCTATAATTTGCCATGAAACTGGTATTGAATTTTTCTCTAATACATTGTAGGGTATCCATTATTTTGCAGCCTGTCTATAACAAGATTCAGTGAATATTTCTCAGATTGTCACAAAACATCAGTAAAACGACAATTCTTGAGCTGTACATGTATTTCCAGTCGCCTTGTAAGCTACGGAGCGTCAAACATCGCAAAATTCCATTTGTCCATGTAGATCCATGTGCTTTCTAATTGTTCTAATGCTTTCTAATTCATCTAATCACTCAAAATGAGATCACTTTCATGATTTTGATTCCACCTTTACGGCAGACATTTTCCATAGTAGGCAGAAATGTGACATTCCCCGTTGCTGGCAGCATGTCCGAATTCCTCTTAAAGATAATGAAGGCGTCATGAGAACCGACGTTCTTGTTGTAGATAAGCAAACAGACTATCCAGATCACAAAATAATATTCACAGAATTTATTTTAGGTACAACATGACTTCAGTAATTTGCTTCTTCTTAAGATCTAGCTGCATTTACCTAGATCGGTGTCTGACCGAGAAATTGAAATCACCATCAACAAACAGCTATTGTTCATTCTATTCCCACTAATGCATAGAAATCGATTGCTTATCTACAGTTGACTAGAATGGAAATTAACTCAAGGTCGCGGCACATCCCGGGAACTAAGTTGGGGCATGGATCACCAATGAAAAGCTATGAATTGCACATGTGACTTCCTCTAACCCAATGGTTTAGCGGTTGACAAGGGTATCGAAGTAAAAATGCGTGCGATTTTTGTACCACTATTGTGTATTGCATGAAGCTTTACTTCCATTCTAAAAGTTTATTGTTATCAATTTCTATGACCTATTTTTTATGCGAAAAGCGAAATGTCGGATTTCTATGGATAAATCTGTCAGCTGAAATAAACACTGCACAATAAGATTTCTGCTAAATGGATGTTGAACATAGAAATAGATTGTTCATCTGAAGTTGACTATGATGGCAGCATCCGTTAACTGAAATTAATTGTGATAAATAACAACAACGAAAATAAAATCAACATCTTTCAATATTGGCTCTTTCCAAATTCAATTCAAAACATGACAAATTCAAATAGGTTGACATGACGCTTTCATTACCTTTAAGAGGAAATAGGGTAAGCTAACAGCTACGATGAATATCGCATTTCTGTCTGCCCTGGAAGATGTTGCCTTAAAAGTGGAATCTAAATCATAAAAATCATAAAAATGACATATCTCGTTTTGAGTGATTAAGTGAATGTTAGATCATTGCGTTATGAAGTATACCAAGCTCGGAAGCACAGGAATCCACATAAACAAGTAGAATTTTGCGATGTATGACGTTCCCCAACGTACAGGGCGATTCTAGCTATAGCTCAGATATTATCGTTTTTCTGATGTTGGGTGGCAATCTACAAATTAAAAATAATAAAACGTTCGTGCTCGAATTCAGGAAGAAAACTTCAGTAGCTCTCGAACTATCAATAGATGGACGAATATTAATGAGACAACTATATAGATATCGCACACTACACTTCAATAATAAATTCAATACAAAAACTCCTTTGGCCGCTTAAGAAGACTGAATCAGCATTCAACATCAAAGCCTGCTTTAGAAAATTTGCTTTGAAAATCTTAAACATGCTTTTATAGGTAGCTTGTCGGTTTTCCTCATACCAACAGAAATCGTGTAGATCAAGTAACTTGGAGTCATAATATCTGATTGAAGAGAAATTGAAAGTTTATATGCTAGATAAAGAGCCGTTAGTCGAGTTGGTGTACGCAGATGAAGAAATCTTACGTTTTGACTCATGTCACTCGTCTATAATGCAGTTATTTCTTTATCTATATTCTTTAACTTCCAAGATATTCGATGGCTATCTCGAAGCAGTGGGCTATTCCTTGAATCCAAATGAGATTCCTTGTTGGTTATGGCTCTGGAATTCTTTACTGATTTTTTCGATCAGAACTCCTTGATCTTGACTCCCGAATGTAAACATTCTGCCATGAATGCAGATGAAATGAAAATTTACGTATTATTGGTCTGCTGAGTAATAATCTCGCAGTACTGTTTGCGCATTAGAGGTGTAATTGAATGAAGATTCTGTCTTCTTGAGCGACAAAAAGTGCAGATAGATTTTATTCAGAAAAAATACCGCATTTAAATTCATGCATAAACAGAAATCCAAAAAGAACTACGATCAATCATTCATTACCGGGATGGAGGAATGGAATGCGGATCTGGAAAAAACATCAGAACCATTTACTTTGAATCTTTAATGTTTCAATTAAATCCATCTTGCAGCTTTCCACAGAGCTGCGAGGAACAAAAGAAAGTACAGTGCAGAGAACAAAATACAGTATAAAAAGTACGACACGATTGTTAGCCTTTCTTTTTAGGAAGGACATCTTAATATAGCTTGCTGGATGCAGGGATCGATTCATGCAATCAATTAGTTCCTTTATGATAAGTTGAGCTATTATTATATAACAGCTATATAACAGCAATATATATATATATTATTATAACAGCTATTATTAGGTTCACATTGACTGACAAAGATAACTAAAAAATTACCTCGGAATTTCTAAATTTATTCATTCTTCATTCCTATCCTGACAGTAGCCACTGATAGCAGCCTAAATATATCGTTACCTAAACTTAAAATGAGAAAATGTATTGGCAATATCAAATAACATCAACTCTTCTCAAATTTCACTTAGACACTTAGACATGCGATCCGTGGAACAATTATTTGGAAGCATTTATTTTTCTATACTTTAACTATACTATTTTTAGCTAAATAAATGCTTCTCATATAATGCTTTTCGCGGCCTTAATCGTATATCACGTATCTGTTCGCTTGACATATTGGGACTAATATCATTATGCTGACTTGCACAAATCGTCCATCCACTGAGATCAATATAATGCAATATGAACACATCTATCTTTTCCACAGAAGTATTTCCAGAAATAATCAGTCAGTGCTACATCAGCCAATCAGAATCCAGTGACAATAACACTCTTCTGTTGGGGAACATAATCATGCAAGAAATTAGTAAAAATAGTAATAATGACTTTATTTGTCTTGCGAATTGCGGCGAGAGCATAACTCAGAAACAGTTGATTACAATGCGTTCAATGAGCTGTTACATCACGTGCAAAACATGATGAACGATTTTGATAATTTCCGAGTCCGCAATGGCGTTGGGCGTAGAGTTAGCGGATTGCGCTGAGTGGGTTGTCTGCTTTGGAACAAGACTCTTAGAGGATGATTCCCTCTGTATCTGAAGAAAAATGGATTAACACCGTCGATTGGCTTCTGTTTGTAGAGTACGCATCTAAGTCACGTGAATAATGTGCATTACTCTTCTCTTTACCTTGTAAAATTGCTCGTGTAAATAGAGAGGAGCATTGCAGATAGCTGGATAGGGCTAGAGCATAATAGTTCGGATTCGGGAATTGCAAACATGACATATAATTGAAGGATTGCAACCAGAGCGTTTCAGATTTCTGATGATGAACACACTTTGGTTGGCCTTCTTAGTCACATAGTTGAAGTGACAGTTCCAACGCATATCTTGGGCAAAGAAGACACCAAGTATCTTTACTCCGTCTGAATGAGAGATTATGTTATGATTTAGTATCGGTGAATGAAGTGATAGCGCTCGTTTTGTCACACAATCTGTAATCGTGCATTTGGAACTGTTCAGAGTAAGTCCAATACTAGACGACCAAGACTGGATATTGTCAACTTCTGATTGAAGTCGGTCATCTTTTTGCCATCGAACGAAGTGATGAACCGTAGCATCGTCAAAATACTTGATCACGTATGGATTGTGATGAGCAGGTTTTAGGGCAGAGGACGCCAAACAAAAAGTAGGGGCCCCAAGACACCACCTTGTCGCACTCCACCAGGTAAAGTGGACCACGTAGAAGTAGATGAAGACAGATGGATGCTTTGTCGTCTTTCAAGTAGATAACTTTCCAACCACACAATTGCTTGCTTAAGACGACCTTGAGTGACTGCAGTTGTCAATATGGTCTAATGAGGAAGGCGATCGAAAGCGTTTTCAAAATCTACTGCAAGTACTATGACTGTGCCAGAATCGCTGTCGAGAAATTGGATAATTTTATGGCAAATAAGAGTAAGTGCGCACGCAGTTCCTGAGCCTGGTCGAGGTGGTTAGGCAAATTGCGAGGTGTCTACATCTGTCAACAATGGAATGATTCAAAATCTTGCGACCAGCTTCTCTAAAACCTTCGAAAGCAATGGCAATAGAGAAAGAGGCCGGTAATCAGCGGAAAAAGGTTTGCAACACGATTTAATCGTACTTGCCAAAGTCTCCATTTAATTATAAGTAATTTGCCTTATACATCCGGAAGGTCCCCTTTGCTGGTGGTAGCAAAACTCAAAATACTCTTTGGCGCGAGCGCTTTCGAGGTCCGTCGGACATCATAGTCGATCATAGTCGACATCATAGACTATGATGTCCGACGGACCTCGAAAGCGCTCGCGCCAAAGAGTATTTTGAGTTTTGCTACCACCAGCAAAGGGGACCTTCCGGATCTATAATGCAGCCTGTCCCTCACTCTTCAGTGAAGTAATTTGCCGTTCACTTTGTGGAAAGTTATTCAATACTTAATGAAATGCGACAAAATGTGATATAGCCTGTTGTTGGTCGTTGAATCTAAAGATTGCATGTCACAAGATACGTTACCTCACTGCGCCGTTATTGCGAAACGAAAAGACGAGGCAATGGCATGCATTTTGATCACTGGCTCATAATGATTATCATTCTGATATAATTATATTCGCAATAAAATTTTGCTTAACGATTTTCATCCTTCAAGAAAATCGATCCGGTAGCGGTCCAGGCCACCTTATGGACTACCTGCTCGGTGGCGCTCGCAAGTTGTTCCCACCCGATGCTATCCTCAGTGCCGATGGTAGCAAAACAATCAGTTAACCGAGTGTTCGGCCATGTTAGAGCCAACGACTTCTGACGGATGAGCTCTCAGAGGATATTATGGCAACCCGGAGAATGAGTTGACCATCTGTCTATTGGGTCTCATCGAACCCCTGCTGCTTTGGTATGCATAACTGTTTAGTTCACAAGGCTATGGGATCCCCCACAAACAGAAATGGTTTACGTCAGGAAGGGCATCCGAGCGTGAAAACGTGCCAATTTAATTATGATAGATGTCCTCTAACAGATATTCACATCATGCAGGGGCGCCACTCGCAAAGCGACGCGCTGCGCCCAAACCCAGGTACAGTGAGGAATATGCCAGGGTTTCAATCTATGAATATCGCAGCGTGGAATGTTGGCTCTATGACGGGTAAAGGGATCGAAGTTGCGGACGTTCTGAGACGGCGTCGAGTGGACGTGGCATGCGGTCAGGAGGTTCGTTGCAGTGAAACAGAAAAGCCTTTTCTACGAGTCCTTCGAAAATGCAATTCGATGAATGAGCCATTTATCGTAGGTGGAGATTTTAATTGTCATATGGGTGTCAGTTTTGATGGGTATGAGTGTCACGGTGGCTACAGCTTCGGCGAGAAAGGCGAGGATGGTGTGAGAATCCTCGAGTTTCACAAGCGTATGAATTACCACTGGGTAACATTAAATTTCGGAATCGAGATTTACATCTCATCACTTACACAAGTGGCGGAAAAATCACTCAGATTGACTATCATCTAGTGAATGGCGGAGGCAAAAGTCTAAAAAAGAAAAAGTAAAGCTGCCCCGGGTGAAGCAGTGACTAGTCAGCACCGGCCAGTCATTATGATCTTCTCATCTTCTCAGAAATAGAAAGAACCCGAATCCAAAAGCTTCGTTCAAAAGGTGACGTGGTGGGCCTCTAAATGAGCAAGATGCCAGTCGGAGCTTCGTTACGGTGGTCTCTGGTCGAATGTCGGAAGCGAGGGTGACCAGCGACTGGGATGACTTGGCGAGAGTACTGATCGAAGCTGGCAAGGCAACACGCGGTATCTCAAGGCGTACGGATGTAGGTTCTATAACGGTCGGCAGGTTATGCTGTGATCGTTGATGCAGGTCGACGATGATCCTGCATTCGGCGAAGTGACAGCAAGACGACACCGGCACGAAATCACCGAAATCCCCTGCCCCTGGTGACAAATCCGACTATTACTACCACGGAGAAGAGAGACACACGTGAACAGAAGCAAGAAAAAGCATGGAAATTGAATAAGAAAACGCTGAAAAGTGACAATTTTGCACTACTTTGTGAGCGTTGGTGGGTGGAGAGTGTTTTGAAAACTCTTGTTCTGTACTTGCGGTGCAGTCTGCTATGCTGCACATAGCGAAGGCGTGGTTGAAGCTTGATCTACTCCATGCCAAGTCGGCTGCCAAGGAACTCGCGTGCTTGAATTTCTAAAGGAAGTTTTCAAGTGCTGGGCACAGGACAAATCGTATTTTCGCACTATTCCCGACTTCGTGAGCTTCGAGAGGCCATTCAACGACCTTTTGCGACACCTTCCAAGACGTGCAATTTCAAAATCATATCACCAAGATGGCTGTAACAGTGAAACTTGCATGTCCCAATACCCACCACAGTAGTAAGGAATCCTCCCAACTGCGCACAGCGCCCCCCTCTGGAGCATGAGTTGGGTTGTTGTGGTTCTGGGTCGATCGTTCTTGTTGGTCTTGGGCGGCGGTCTATGTTTTTGGTGTTTAGAAGAGTGTGTAGGGTTGTTTTGTGTTTAGATTTTGATTCCTGATGAAATTCTGCGTCGACATGTTGAGTTTCTTGGGTGTAGGTGTGGTTCAGTTGTGTTTTTGAGTGAGAAAATGGCTGTAGCGGCTAAACGAAGCCTCGTACGTGAAAATGGACGGCGGATTTGAGCTTTTTGGCCAATTTTGGATAACGGAGAGTTGTTTCCAGCGTCATAGGGCTAAAAACGAAGAACTTCGACCCCTCCCCCCCTCGGCAGTGTTCTTCCAACTTTGGTTCTAGAAATGGTAGAGAGTCGTGCAATAGCTCGTTTGAAAGCTAAGAGTGCCACAAACTCATTGGAAAGCACAGTTTGGCCCCATCTTCCTTTGCTGAGGTTTGAGAGTGACATTGAGACTTTTGGTCATGTTAGAGAGCCGTTAGAGGTTGAGTTTTGTATTTTGGGCTCCAGCGGGCGAACGAAGCATCGGACGAGAAAACTAAGACCAGATTTGGATTTAGCGTCAAATTTTGGATAACCGATGTCTAACCCCCCTCTTATCGATTGCATATTCACAGGATATATAAGTACGAGTCCGGGAGAGGACTCTCACTAAGTTGAGAAACTGACTACAGGTAAGTCGTTTCTCGTGAGGTCCGATGTCGGACTTCTGACTTTTCATTGCTGATATCAGCTAAGGAGTCAGACTTATAGGTTAGTCAGTATAGCATGACTGACCATTTGATGATAGTAGGCCTTTAGACTTGATTCAAAAAACGTTTGACAGCTCATGATGTGCTGTAGGTGACAGACTACTTCTAAACGTTTTATGAGTAGCACTAAAATACTGAAAAATTAAAATTCATATTTAATGATAATAATTAAAGTTTTTGAATAAAAACCAGTCGTTTATGAGTCTCTGCGACTTGGAACGTTTCCTCTTGTAAATAACTCCACCGGTTTTCATGTCAAAATCGGGGCCCGGATACCAACACAGTGACATGACACACGGTCTGTCCACCCGAGGTTGGATTTGTGGGTCAAGGCCTTGGAGCTGGGATAACATCCCCTCTAAGTAATGCCTGTAACGGATTCAAGAGCCTAACGCCTAGACGACTGCTATCAAATGTTTTTGGACTTAGTCTTTCAATGCATATCAGCAAGTAGTATCCTATAAACACTTGCTATCAAATTCTTACTCTGTCTTTACGGAATCGTCAGTATGACTAAAATGATTAATGCACGAATGCTCATCGGCAAGTGTAGCTGTGGTCGTGTTGCCAGAGGCAGCGAGTTAAAGAAACACATTAAAGAGGGGACGGTGGGTGAGCATGTGAGGAAAGTGTTGTTGAGGGGGTGTGTGCATCATAAGGTAGTATGTGAGGATGGGAGTGATGTAGAGTTCATTAGGAACCATAGCCAGTGCCCTAGTGGCAATATTAGTATGCAGGGGTTTAAGTCGTGGTTTGAGGGAGTTTTGTTAGATATGGAAGAGGTAAGAGTGGCAGTGGCGACGATTGAGGGTGCGGTGGGGAAGAAAGGTGTTACCAAGGCGATTGATGAGCGTTTGAGTGAGGAAGAAGTTGAGTTGAGAGGGGACATCAAGAAGCCTGATGTTGATGTTGATTTGGATGACGTGTTGGAGGAATTGTTTAGGAACATTGGTGATCTTGAGGAGAAGGGGAAGGATGAGGGAAAGGAAGTTGGTAAACCGTTGGCAGCATCATCGCCTCGGAGGGAGGAAGGGAACACAAGGGATGAATATGTGAGGATGAAGGATTGATTGAGGGCGGTTGAGGAGAAGAATAAACTATTAGTGATGCGGAATGAGAAGTTGACTGCGAAGGCTGAAGGGTATAAGGTGACGAGAGAAGAGTTGGAAAGTATGAGGCAGAAGGAGAAAGAGTGGATGGTGGAAAGTAGTGAGCTGATGAAGAAAGCAAGTTTGGTGAGTAGTCTGCTGGCGAATTTGTTGAGGAAGGATGATGAGATAGATCGGATGCGAAGCGTGGTGAAGGAGACAGAGGAAGTGAAGGGCGTGAACAAGAGGTTGGTGGCTGAAGTAGAGCGATTGCATGAGCGTGAGAAGTGTAGAAAAAGAAGAATGTATGAAGTCCATCTTCCCCTCTTCAAAAATAATGTGTGTGACGCCCCAACCATCAAAAGTGACCCCAATCAGACACAGCAATGCTATGAGGGCGACGGAGTCCGATGTCTCCATATGAGCATGGATATCACTGGCGAGCTTGAGGACTTAGTCGTCCGAAAAGTCCGGACGAAAGTGCCCAGTAAGTTACTTCAACACTGCAGCTAATCTGCTATTCTTTTCCTTTCAGGGTTTCTACATCAGCAGTAGGATCTTTTGATCCCGAGAACGTCCCAAACGGCTCTTTTAAGAGCCACACGAAGCAAGAGTGATAGTACCTCCTCGTGGTTTGCTCTGGACAGACTTCGGTTCGACTGAATCTATCACATAATAAGAAAGACTGAGTCATGTCTTTGTATCAGAGGGGTATATAAACCATTGTCTCTCTTTCATTTTCATTCTATACTCCATTATGAAAATACCTAAGACGACAGTCAGCTCTCCTGACAAGCCTCGGCTCAGACCGAGAAATTTATTTATTGAGTTTCTACAAATCGAGGAGCGAGAGTGAGTCTATAACAATCTTGCTCGAATTGGCTCATCAACAACTGACGATGATGCCAATTCAACGGAGTGGGGGTATATACCGCCCTCTAACAGTCAGCTTATAGTAGAGGAGGTCGATGCCGCTGACATAAAGAGATTACAAGACTCTCTCAGCGGAATCGGCCAAACCTAAGTCTATTCATATCCCGAGAACGAACCAACGGTCTTTTTAAAGACCACCATGGGGCAAAATATGATAGTACCTCCACGTGGTTTGCCCTGGACAGACTTCAGTCTGACTGAATCTATCATACAAATAAAAAATAAAATCACAAAATTGTATCTGCTATCAGTCAACTTAAACGTTGCATGTTAAGGAGGATTTCGGTATAATTCTTCCTGTTGGTGGGCGATCTCTCTTGAAACAGCGGATGATATCGTAGTGATAAGTGTGGCAAGGGAGTGTGTCATATTTTAGACCGAAACCAATGGGGCAACTCATGTTGGGCATTTGACGCAGTTCTCAACGTAGCACTTTGAACGCCAATCGGTTGAGTCTTACCTATCTGACACAGGCTACTTTTTAAATTCTCCATTGCCAACGTTATCTGAGAATGAGCCATGAGTTCTTTTAAGAACTGCCTCTATCATTGAGGCTAAATGATTAAGGGATGAAATGATAGGTCACTCTTACGCCAGACGTATACAAAATCACTTTCTATCTTCTCTAATGGTGCGATCTCTTTTGATAGAAAAGTAGACCGATAATAAATGTGATAACTAACCCCATATATAAATTCCTCCATTTATGTCCATTTCTAGATAAATACATTGCAAAACAAAGACATGTAGTATGTAGGTTTATTTGCAATTGAAGCACATATACTTTATAGCGAGGAAAAGTTAAGCGGAAGAACCTTAAAGTTATTGTAGACTTTGTAGCACTTTGGTCGTTTTGGGGCATCTGGCGCTCTTCTCACGCGCGTTGTTTTTGGTGTAAAATCACCATTACTCCACACAACCTGCACAATCTTGCCTTTATCAGAAGTCTCCTTCTGATCACAGTCGTCATCCCACTCGTCGACCACTTCAAAGATTTTATTGAAGATCTCTAAGGCGGGAGATGTACCTTCCATCATGAGATAGATAAGAATGAGAAGTGTTTCAATTTTCTGACTTTTATATGTTTTTCAACAATGAATTCCTCAACAACAAATCAGAATGATTCTAATTTAGATGAAGACTACATAAGTCGGAAGATTGTAGCACTCTTATTCACATTATACGAACTAGCACGCCAAGATGACAAACTCAGAAACACTGTGTAATTTTGTGATCGTCAATGCGTGGTGTGATGAAGACAGGTGTGATCAGAAGGAGACTTGCGACAAAGGCAAGACTAAGAATTGTCTGGATAGATGAAGAGTGGACACCGAAAACAACGCGCGTGGGAAGAGCGCCAGATGCCCCTAAACGTCCAAGGTGCTACAAAGTCTACAATGACTTAAAGGTTCTTCCACTTGACTTTTCCTCGCTATAAAGTATGTGCTTCAATTGTAAATAAATCCAAAGAACTACATGTCTCTGTTTTTGATATTTAATCCCCTTATCATTTATCCTCAGTGATAGAGGTAGTACTTACGAAAAAAGATTGTATCTATCATCAACTGGTATGATTTATACTGAGCTGTCAAATGATCAGATTTTCACTATGATGTTAATGATTATGCATGCTACATGACCCAGAAATAAGTGAAAACAGACAGATGAAGCAAATAAACATTTATTAAGAAATTTAAAAATAACTCAAAAGTTCCTCGGAAGTCATATTGTCCCATAAATTCTCATTACCACTGCAGTTGCACTTCAACTGCCTTAATCGTTCTTCTGCCGCGACCAGCACACCATAGATGTAGTCCAATTCCACTCCATTCCGGGGTTGGGATGATAGACTGTACCATCTCCGTATATCATGGAGAAGGTTAATGTCAGTTTCCGTTTTTACATCTTCCTGATTGTAAAGCTGGTATTTCCATCGCACATAAATCATTTCTAACTCTTCTTGCTCCGTTAGAGATGGTAATTCCAACTTTGGAATATCATCCAGCCTTCTCTGCTTCTCCACCATTGCCTTTTTCGGAGCGGGAGGACAAGTTGGAATGCTTGATGCAGACACTGGTGATTCATGCGAGAGAGTTGATGGCGAATCCATGACTTTGAAATGTATGCCATAAACTTGATTTCTTAGTGCTTACGTATAAGCAAGCAACCAGTCAAAATGAATAGCTAATGAATGTTGAGTATGGGAGTATATAAAAGGGAAAAGTAGACTAGATTTCATTCGATATTTAAGATATATTAACACTAAGTGAGCTTTTCTCTCCACTCAAATATAATCTAACGTTGCTGACGTATCCTATTTTGGTTTGAGTCAATTACTACATTCTGACTATCAAAGTATCAGATTTTGGCTTAATTTCGTTGAAATGGTAAGTTAAAGATTTCATCACTCATCTCCCTTAAACGTTAGCTTAATAGCATCTTTCTCAATTTCAGGCATCTACTTCATCATCAAAGCGCTGCCTTCTCGAGGAAGCTTTACAAGTGTTGAGTGAAGGTAGGTTGTAAAAATAAACTATGACTTCAATAGATATGACAGAATGATTTCTCCTCCAGATGATGACAGTTCCAACTCAAGTGCGCAGTCGCGGGAAGCATCCAAAACATGTGCTGATTGTGGGCATATCTTCACGAGGAAGCGCGATCTCACCCGACACATCAGACAACGTGTGTGTCAACTGAAACCATCATCAATCTCCCGATGTGAGGATGATTCTATTCAACATGTCTCCTTTACTTGTGACTTGTTTCCAATCTTTTGAAACACGTTTTGAATTATCTTCACATAGACTTCGTCACACGCAAACAAATGATAGTTATAGTAACAGCACCTCTTCTATTCGACTAATTGAAGTATCGCTCAATAATGTAGTGAGAAATTACCATATGGAATCCTCAGAAACCATTGCTGATTTTCCTGAGTGGTTCCATCAAAATTCAACATTGATAGATGCGCTCTTTCATAATTAAGAGCAGTCTAGAATAAAAGCGCTCATATACCTTAAAATAAAATATGTTAAAGTTGATTATCATACTGGTAAAATAGTACAGAGGTTGGTGTTTTACATACCCTCCTCTCCTGCTACAGAGGAAGTCGATAAAGAATCTTGGTTAAATTGTCACATCAAAGGACAAGGAATATTGAATCAAATATTGATAAATTAAACGAGCGCGATAGTGGTCTAACTTTTGATGGCATAGAATCTGCCAAGTTTAAAATTACTCTATTAGAAAATTACCGAGTCGAGGCTCCTTCAATCTTCCAAAAACGTTAACAGCTAAGAATGCAGTCATTTCTGTTGATTGTGAATCACAGTGTTTTAAGCATGCGGTATTATCTATTCTCCACTATCATGATGTACAGAACAACCGTTTCCGTGGAAGCAAATATCATGAATGGGAGAATGAATTGAAGTTTGATGACTGCAATAGCGAAGACATGAAGTTTAAAGATATAGAGAAATTTGAAAAATGAAATGAAATTAAAATAGTTGTTCACATCTGGCAAGAGGGGCTTAAGGGTGTGCGTTTCAACAACCGTTCATCAACTTACGATCGGGTAGTCAATCTCCTGCTAGTATATCAAAATGATAGTGAAAATTGGCATTACTGTGGTATTCCTAAAATGACTCGACTATATTCCCACTTAACATCTAGAAGAGAAGAGTATTTCATATGTGACCGTTGTATGCGCCCCTTCTGGTCAAAAGATACATTTGAAACACATTATGAATGGTGTAAGCGAGGTAAACTGCAAATAGAATGCATGCCCAAAGATGTAGAGTTTTCATATAGAGAGAATGGTAGTGAATTAAGTCCTCTTCGTGTCATCTATGCTGACTTCGAATGCTATATTGATGATAACACCCATGAAGCGACAGCCATATCATGTTATGAGGTATGGCATGATTACTTCAAAAATAAAAATGATAAAATGCACGTCTGGCAAGGTGAGGATTGTATACATAAATTCTTACAATTCCTCGAAAGCGCTGTCAAATTTCAGCAAAAATATGAGATGTGAACTCCAACGCAGATCATTGAATATGTCAGCAGATGATCAAGTAAAATTTGAAAGTTGTAAAGTCTGCCCAAAATGTAATAAAACGTTTGATGAAGATAAAATCAAGAAAGTGCGCGACCATGATCACATCACTGGTAAATTTAGAAACGCGCTATGTACAAGATGTAATTTTTCACTGAGACTGAAACGGCGTACTCTACCCGTTATTTTTCATAACTTCAAAGGTTATGACAGTCATATGATAATAAAAGGGGGTTAGGAAAAATGAACGAGTGGAAGTTAAGTGTGATAGCTCAAACGAGAGAAAAGTTCATGTCAATGACAGCAAAAGTAGCAGTTGACAAAACTAAAGAAAATAAGACAGTCTATTTTGATATAAATTTTTTAGATTCCTATCAATTCATGGCTTCATCACTAGCATCTCTCGTTCAAAATCTTAAGTCTCTTCCACTAACTCAAAATTTGAAGAAACAATATCCTAACTTGACCGATGAAGTCATCACACGCAAAGGAGTGTTTCCATATGCATACTTTGATAACATTTCCAAACTTAGTGAGACTTCTCTTCCATCAATAGACAAATTTAAAAATGATTTGACTGGTATAGAATGCAAGGTAGAGGATTACAATCATGCTCAAGTTGCATGGACAAAATTTGACTGTCAAACGTTTAGCGATTATATGATCGCCTATCTAAAATTAGATGTATTTTTGCTGGCTGATGTATTTCAGGAGTTTCGACGAGTGGCATTAGAAGAAGATAAATTAGATCCTGTCCACTTTTTCAGTCTTCCAGCCATGTCATTCCAGTCTGCTTTTAAAATGACTGGAGAGACCATCCATCTTTTGCAAGATCCAGAGACGTATAATTTATTTGAACGAGGAATTCGCGGTGGTCTACCACTTGAAAATAGGCATCAAATAAGATCAAAAATAGTAGATGATGATCAGATTCATCTAAAGTACTATGACCAGAATAATTTATATGGTAGTTCACTGTCCAAACCACTCCCTCACTCTGAGTTTGGCTGGTTGGGTGATAATGAAATTCAACATTTCTCCAACCCTTCAAACATACTAGCTATTCCAGATGATGGTGATTGGGATATTATTTTGAGATAGATCTTATCTATCCAAATAGTATTAAAAATAAAACTGTGAATTTTCCACTTGCACCCGAATCAGGCGAAGTGACTGAAGATATGTTTTCGGAATTTATGAAACAATTTCATAAAGATTTAGAAGGGAGCAGACAGCCCAAGTATAAGCCTTGCCGTAAACGTTTGCTTACTCAATTTGATAAAGAAAATTATTTAGTCCACTTCTCTATCTTAAAATTTTATATAGAAATGGGGATGATTTTAAAAACAGTTCACCGCATTATCAAATTAAGACAGAAAGCCTTTCTGAAACCTTGTATTGATAGTAACAGCCAGAAACGTGCACTAGCCCAAATAATTTTGAAAAGGATTTCTATAAATATAAGAATAATAGTCTTTTTGGTAAGACGATGGAGGACGTTAGAAAGCGTATTAACTATAAACTTGTGAATCATAATGATAAATTTCAAAAGTTAGGGGCATCACCTCTCTTTATTGATAGAGATATTATAGATGATGAGTTGGTTGGTGTTAAAATGATAAAATCAGAAGTAGAGTTGTGCAAGCCCATCTACATTGGACAAGCTGTATTAGATTATTCCAAGCTTGAAATGTATCAACTCTTCTATAGAATATTAAAACCATGCCCTCTAATTAAAGACGTGCGTTTGCTGGGTGGTGATACCGACAGTTTCTTTTTAAGTATCGCTGCTAAGAAAGAGTTAAATTTCAATGAAGTAGGAAAATCTTTAAAAAATATTTTGATACATCAAATTATCCTACAGATCACCCACTATACTCTACTAAAAATAAAGCAAAATTAAGATGCTTTAAAGATGAAATGACAGTAAAGGAAATTAAGGAAATGATTCTTCTTCGTCCTAAAATGTATTCTATGAAACCAAAAGACTCCAGTGACAGTATTAAGCGCGCAAAAGGCATATCTAAATCAATTGTTGTAAATATGAAACATAGGGCCTATAAGATGGCCTACATAAATAAGAACATAACGTTTGTCAACATGACCATCTTAAAATCAAAGACGCATGTGGTAAAAACTCATACATTTAGGAAGCGAGCACTTTCAGCGTGGGAAGATAAGAGGTGTTGGATAGGACATAACATATCTCTTCCACATGGACATCCTGGCACAAACATATCACCACCCAAAAGAATTAAACTCACACTACCACACTCAGGAGATGTGTAAATAGATTCATTCTTAAATCAGTATTTTGATGTTTTTTGTTGATATTCATTGTTGCTTTATGTATCGCTTTAGATTGCACTTTCTTGTGAATATATGACTACAGTCAGGTCATTCCCACTATATCTGTGAAAAGACTTTCCCACTTTGTCAACGCTTTTTCAAAACACTTTTTCATACATATCTTTTTAATTCAATAAAATTTTACAATGACTTTACTTTGTTTTCCGAAACACTTAAGTTATGAGGGATTTAGTATCTTTCACACGGATGCACTCATGTAAACCATTTGTAATTTTGAGAGAAATAGACGGGATAGTTTGTTTGACAACAGGATGGTAGAAAATAGATTGAAACATCTTTTCAACGATTCCATAGAAAGCGTCTTTATCATGAATGAAATCACGTAAAATGTATTCTTTTTTCTCGACAACAGAAATAGGTAGAATCAGTACACTTTGAATGTAGAGATGTTATTCATGTTTATCAAGTGTCATTGGTATTCCTACACCAATCGTGTATGAAGCAGCAAACTTATCTTGTAGCAATGAAAAACCAAAGAGTTTTTTTTTCAAATTGTTACTCAATTGACATTGAATGTGATCACCCAGCTTCAGAACAGCACTTTGATTTTTAATTGAAAACGAAATGTGGTGTGTCTTTGCATCATATCTTCTTTTCAACACTTGCTTCAACTTATGTTGTATATATGGATTTATGACACGAATAAAGTTTTCAACTGTATTGTATGGACGCGGCATTGTATTGATACTAACTTAAGTTTCTTGATAAGATTGGTAAATTTTCTTGATGCGATCACCATAGATGTCCACCCACCATTCATCATTAACTGAATCAGCTTTAGTGTGATATTCATCAGAAGCATAAACCAATCCGCTTCCAATAATAGCCGATACATGTCTTACAAAATGACACAAGGTTGGAGAGAAATAAACTGTAAGTTTGTCACTATATTTCTGAATAACCAACTTATTTTTGTCCGCCATAATTTTCTCTCCATACTTCTTACCCACAGTCTCATTCCATCGTTCTACTAACTCAATAAGTGTCAAAGGCTTGACACCACGCTTTTTCAAAATGATGCGATCTTCACATTCTACAACATCTTCATCAAATATTTTAAATTTATAATGAAATTTGTTTATTCGGTTTGAATAGATTTTTGTAACATTTGCAATAGCCATTGATGTTAGGTACAGACTGTGTCCAAAACCGAGATGTGGATAGAATTCATTATCCAACCTCAATGTAAGACCTTTAGTAAAAGAATGAAAGCGAAGGAATAGTCTCCCACTCCAATGATAGATAGCAAACTCATAAACTTTCTGATCCTTATTCTTCATGATGGAAGTATTACCACTATTGAACGCCTTAATAATTTTCTCATTCCCAAATGGTTCATAATAATCTGATTTTATCTGAATCCATTCATAGTTCCACTTTCCATCTGATGTCAAATTGTATGGAAACGTGAATGCATTATTCATCGTTATTCCATCATGGGTGCGAGAAGTCAATACCATTTCTTCCAATTCATTCACATTCTGAATATTACTATCAGAACAAATGCTGGAAACACCTACTTCCCATTCACCGTCTAGAAGTAATGGACGATTTAATTCTACTCGATAGCCTGATGGTTTATTATTGGGAAATTTATTCATAGAAGCATTATTGGGTAAGTAAATCAGAAACGAATCCTTATTTTCACTTTCCATATCATTCACATTGGAAACATATATTTCCACACTTTTTGCATCAATTCTTCATTCGAAAATGGAGTGTGATACTTGTCACAGCATCTTTATGAAAAGAAAACAAATCACAAGCATCGTCATAAATTGAAATATCAATTTGTAGTATAGTTTGATTTCAAGTTTGTATAATGCACTTTCTGAAAAGTATGCTCAGATAGAGTACTATTGCTTTTTGGTTGGTAGGGTATCATTGCTAGAAGTGGAGCTTCAACATCTCCCACACGTACATCGTCACCAATATTGGAATATATCTGAAAATAGTTAATACCACGCGATAACGATATGCTGGGGCTAGCTTTTGTTACAGTACCACTTTTAAAAGTATTTTGATCAAATCCTAAAATGTCAATTAGGGTATTGTCCATAATCAGCTCAATATTTTTCCCTCTTACACTAAGAGACAGAAGACCTTCTTTTTCAGAAAAAGAAATATGCTGTTCATTAATCACTTCATTCAAATAATTTATAGCCAATTTCACTGAAGTGATAATGCGAGGTGTCAACACTCTTTTTTTATGTAAGATACCACCTAAAGGATCTATACACTTTCTGTATAAAGATATGGACCATTCTGTATCAAATTGATTTGAACTATTATGTCCCAGATAGCGCATATTAAATTTTCCATGAAGAGCTGCAGAACGATGTCGTAAGAACTGATGAAAATCTTCTGAACAAACCAATACTAGATCATCATCATTTAGTTTATTGATTACGATATGATTAGACACTTTGTTGTAAGTTAATGTTGCCACTTGTTCACCATCTACTCGAAGGAGATAATTAAATTTCTTCAATAATGCTTCAGGAGTCATGTACGTCTTTCTTGCCCAAATCACAATCTTCTTCACCAACGCCTTTTCATTTTTCGAAATAAGATCCACATAATAGGCTTTCTCTTTATAAATTAATTTTTTGCAACCTATTGGATAGTAATTAGCTTTATAATTATCATAGCTTGTCAAGGCGCTAGCAAAGTAACTTAAATCATTTCTTAAACTCGGACTCAAAGCAACAATCCAATCTTTATCAACTGCATGATACATATGAATATATACACCATTATGGGGACTAAACTCGACAATGTGTCTACATGCTTTATTCAGGAAATCAAATACGAATTTTTTACATGTTGAGAAATCTTTCTTCGGCCATTTCGGAATGTATACTCGACATCCCTCTTCACACTGATAGGCATCTGTACGTCTCATATTAATAGTCATCACTTCATGATCAAAAGTATAGACATAGTTACTGTTAAAAACTTGGGTGACGCCTACTTCCCACTTTCCATTCAGCGGTTGTGTATTATCAATGGGAGTAGAAAAGATAGCAGCTCGATTGCCAACATATATTTGTTGCCACATTCCTAAGAAAAACATGATAGAATGACATTTTCATTTCGGTAATCTATACATTACCAATTTGCATGACATGGAGACTTGGATTTTGGACTCTCTACAATATATTAAAGTTGATCGCGATGGAAACGTTCATTTCAAGAATTCTTATGGAAATACATCGAAAGGAATTACATTAACATGGCGACAATTTTTCAATCTTGATGATAATATGAGGGATTTGGAATATTTCAAAACGTTGAAATTCATCTCCTTGGGTAATCAAGTTTGGCTTCAACACCACAGAAATGAAATTCAAATCTATCATTCTCATCTCTTCATCTATTTTTCATTTCGGAAATGTAATTGGGAAAAATATAAAAGATGTGTACATCGCTCCATTATGTCATTCATTCGACGCGGGTTCATCGCATTGCTACGCAAAGCTTAATCAGACACCATCTTCAACACAATGTCACACTCCATCATGAAGACTTGGAAATTGGATTTCCTACAATATGTTGAGATTGATCATGAACGACGTATGTTTCAAAGATTATACTGGAAATGTAAGAAGAGTATTTGCTTTATCATATCGACATTTTTAGTCTCTAAATCATATTATGAAGGACTTAAAATACTTCTATATGAAAAAACATTCACGTATAGGAAATCGCATATGGTTGCGACTCAACAAACAGCGAATTCAAAATTATCATTAACAACTTTCTACCTACTTCACATTTCATCAAGGCAGTTGGGAAAAGTATAAAAGGAAGATACATCGCTCTATTTACTCATTTCTTCATCATGAAACGTCATCGCTACACCATCGTCAACATTCTCCGACGCATCAGACTACACGAAAATCGATCTCGCAACATTACATCAACAAATTCCAAGCAGCAAGTATTATCCGGGTCGGCCTCAAATGTTAGTGGTGACGATAAGCAATTTACGGAATCTTCAAGTCTTCCCAAATGGAACTGTTCAGATTCTCGGCGCCCTTTCTCATTCATCAGCGCGGTTAATGAGCTTAGAGCTTTAGAAACTACTACGACGGATATGGAAGAGGGAGAAGTGTGTGATGTCGAAACTGACTGTGGACAATATGGTGATCTCTACTCAATTGAGTGAAGATGTATCGTTTTTAAAGATTCATACCAACAGTTTCAATTTGTGTTATGAACCAGAACTTTTTCCCGTGGCTCTCATTAGTTGCTGGTTACCTGTACATGTTGCAATCTTTCATAATAGTAAAGTTATCATTACTCGACTGAAATCTGAAATGCAAGCAGATACGATCCTAGACTATCTAATCGAGTATGTACATAACCAACGGATTGTAAAATAAAAACAATTTTTATTCCAACATGATGCTTTTTATTTCAAATCATTATAGAACATACAAATCATCTTTTCATTAGAAGATGGATTACATGAAAACTTTTGAATAACAGATTTAAATCGACGTACATGCAAACGTTTTAAAATGAAGTACAATGCGAAAGCACCACAAGCTGATGAAAGTGGATGTTGCAGTATGCGCTCATTTCGTTGATATTGACGAGTATGCTTTCTCAACCACTGCTGTGTTGGTATATTCGGAGGTTGAGCAAGAGAGTCAAATAGTTCACCACGTCTGTCTTTTCCAATAAAGATAGCTTTCCAATGCTCACCTTCTAAATTCTGTGAATGAGTGTTCAATACGATACAGATGGGATACTGTTTTACAGTAGTCGGTAAGGTATCTAGCGAGTAGACATTATCAAAAGCTTTCAACGTAGCTTCATCTGCATTACGCTGCACTTTAGTCTTAATATCGTCAGCATTCAACCAACTCATTAGCGATTATAGTGAAGAATCACGGCACGATACTTAGTTATTTCAATACTTGAATCAAAGACTGCATAAATAATACATTGATCGTCTACGTTAGCGTTGTTTTGAACTCCAGATCCAAGCGAATATTATGAGGAACGTTAGCTTGACGATAAGGTGCACTAATATCGCTGTCGGCAGTCAAATCAAATGCATGAATAGTATATGCATTTTTTAACTCTTTCATTGTGAGTTCGTTGGTATCGTCTGTGTTGTAAAAGACAAAGACATTAATATAATCAACATAACTACGCAGAAATTGATAAGAAGTAAAATCAGGTTTATAGGGTGGACCAGGATGACTAACACCATTTACACGAAAAGCCATTTCACTTAAATTGTTGTGCTTGAAGTTGAAAGGATTCTTGACATTACCATTGAATGCATCATTTTCAACCATTGCTACCATGAGGAGCTTTGGCGCTTCCGATGGAAAAAGACCATCATTCATAAAACTCTTTTGATCTATAGTAATAGTAAATATGAGAAGCTTTGCATGTTAAATAGGATAAATGGCATTGTTGCGGTCAAGACCCTCAGCATGTCCTCTAATTACACTTGGATTAGCCACCACTCGACGAATGTATACTGTAATATCTTCCACATGAATTTTAAATTTCACAACTGAAGCAAATGCATTCAACAAAAATTCAGGCTTATTCAATGTAAGTTTGAGTCGCATACTGGTATCACAGAGTAAATATTTTGATTGTCTGAAGAAGTCTAAATTAAGTGGACCATATAGCTGATATACTTTACTATTTTTAATCAAAGCAGATCGCTTTACAAAACCAGTGTCTCACTATCAAATAGTGCTGCTTGATCTCTATACCATCCCATTGCTTCCATATGACTGTTTTGAGCTGCTGGATGAAACTGTGATACATGATTGAAATATGCTTTATAGGGATAATCGCTTTGACCACCTTCCACCTGTTGCTCTCCAATAGTAAGAGAAACATCGCGAAATAATGTAGCCAGCGGTAAATTGTTCAGACCAACTTTATGTGCATCTTCAATTTTAGTGCCATCTTCTTGTTGAATTCTAAACCTCACATCAACCATCGCATAACTCAAATCAATATAATCATCGCTAGCGCCAGGAATAACAAATTCAATAGGACCAGTATTCTCAGCTGTACGAGGATGATAATCTACAATACTTGAACTAAGAATATCTGTCTGTATTGCTTGTTGATCAAACAAACAAAAGCCTAAAGTTTTGCACTCCATGATTGGAAGTTATGACAGCGTCGTCGTTTAACACTTGATCAAAGATAACAGCGCGAGCGACGTTTGCGTGAATGCCTTTTCTTAGCTTTGCTTGAAACTCGCTTCTTACCACCTCCGCCCTGTTTTCTTTTTCTTCCAACCGTCATTCGTTTAGGTGCTTTCTTTTGTTGAGTAGCATTAAAAGTTTGCTGTCATGTTCCTAAACCGCGTTCCCTCCCACGATTTAGTTAAGTACTCTTTACATTTTTACCACTGGTAATATCATTAACAACATCACCAGCAAAGCCAACAGCATTATTGAAAACAGTTCGTTTTAAAGATCTTCCGACGGTAGATAAGAGAGGTGCTACAAGAGATGTCAGCGCACCAAATATGCTACCTCCACGTTGACGGCGGGTGCGTTGTAAATTGCATCCACGCCACTTACATAGGGGGGGGCGTGAACAAAACGTTGCAGTTGGATTCATAACTTAGACCATGACATTACAAGTTATATCTTTGCATAAATCACTGACGATCGCGTAGATGAAAGATGTCTGCACGACGCATCCAAGAGTTCATACTTGAAGGATAGCCGAGCCAATTAACAAGACACCAAGACAAGAATTCGCCTTGACGTTTTTTGCAACGGATGATTTTCTCTACTAAATATATTTCACTTTGAGTGACCAACTCAATCTCATCACGTTAAAAGCTACCATCAATTTCTTCATTATCGTTATCTTTCAACTTGTAAGTTGTTGGGGAGTCTTTTTTATTGATACTTGAAACTGTGAAAATTTCTTCTGTCCAATTCGGGAGATAACCTTTGGCAAAAACACTCTTCACTTTTGATATGCGAACGTTATCACCTATTTTCACATCACTTTTTGCATTATTACGCTTGCGTTGGAATGTTTCACGCACTCTATCTACGTTGTCAGCATTCACATCCGCTGGTCTGAGTCCAATAGAACGATGAATAGAGTGATTGTAGGCATAAAGCGTATCTTGTAGAACCTTTGTCCAATTTTGTGTTAAGTTGGCAGTGAAATGTCGCGACAAGCGATTTTTAATGAGCGATTAAAACGTTCAACTAGTGCAGCCTTATAAGCACTCTTTACACTAAACAGCTCAATATCATATCTCTCAAATAATCTTCCCACATGCTGATTTTCGAACACTTTTCCTTGATCACTCTGAATTCTCTTTGGAATACGATCCTCTCGGAAAATTGACAGGAATACCTTTGCTACTCGTTTACCTTCTTTAGGTTTTAAAGGTTGAGCATACGCATAACGCGAGAAAATATCAATTACGGTTAAGATAAAATTGTGTCCCGAGTTATGTTTTGAAATAGCGGCAACGTCACACAAATCTGCTTGCCACTGTTCATCAATGTCATGAGCAAAATAATGACGGGTTCGGTTCTTCTTTTTCGTTTGTTTGTGGAGTGTATATGTAGCTTGACCCTTTAACCATTGTTTAACTTGTGAGTGTGGAAGACCGCTCGCTTTTGATAATTTCTTTATAGATACAAATCCTGCAGGATGTTTTACATCACAATATATTGACTTTAAAAGTTCATCCGATGACGACTGACTCTTTCTCCTTCTTCTCATGCTTTTGCTTTCTTACCTTTTTGCATTTACAGCAACTACAGGATTTATGGGATTTGCGTTTACGGGAAACATTTCAATCTTGAAGTTAATTTGTAGAGAAAAGTTAAGGCCAATTGCAATGAAGTCATCTATTGAAGACAAAATTAAGGTTGAAGTAAAATCAACCGAGTTAAATTTCACCTGGTCTTTTCAAGGCTGACCCAGGAAGTGACAACTCTCTCGACATTACAAAATTGCGGTGAAACAGTGATGACAATTCAAATCACCATGGCAGAGCCAACTGTAACACAAAATCTTTCTGGCTACACAGAATTGGCTTGTAGAACCTGATGTACATAGCCTCTAACACGGACAACATGACACTCGATCGTGCACGAGTGACGACACTAAAATTAGCACGCTGATCCGAGTCACGTGACTGTTTCATGGGGCATCTTGAGCATTGTTTGAAACAAGAACGTGACTTCTTAACGTTTCGATATGTTCGCTTTGTAGATGATACTTTTGCTCTTGTGAAAAGTGCCGCAGATGCTGAGTTACTCTTGTTAATACTCTGGTTAAATGCATCAAGACGTTGAGCAATTTTTCCCATATGTCTTTCAAAAAATTCTTCAGGATTGTCTACGACTTCCATCGAATAAGAAGCAAAGTGGAAGAAACGATCTCCTACCTCTTCTTTCCCGAAATGGCTAAAATGAATTTTGCAACTAATCTCGCCATTACAATTCTATTAGAAAACGTATCCATTAACCTCAAAAATAGAGTGCTACTATCACCAATAACTGATTTGATGTTGATCTCATGTTTATGAAAAGTTATCACATAATCTTGAATAGTTCCCCTTTAGCTATGTCTATGAAAACTTAATGTTCCACAATCATTCGAGTAAGACATTATCATCCTTCATCTATCCCACCCGTTGCATCAAAATAACAAATCTCTTCATAAAGCATTTATCGAACGACTTTAACAAGCATGCATTACAAATTTTGGGTTTGAAACAGATAAAATAGATACAGTTGGTAGCTATCATATAAAGAGCAATGATGACCAAACCTTACTTTAGCAGAGTTGAGATATGGAGGAAAAAAGCATTGATTATGAATGTAGCGACTACACCGAACATATAAAATAGGAAAACTTAATTCCTTAATTCCTTTGGAAGCCATTCGAAAATACATAAGGCAGAGAAGTGGAGTGGCACAGTGAAGGACTACGAACTCGTTCATTTTCTTTTATTTTCCTTTAATTTTGTATGTTATTTATGAATGATGTTATGATGTTAATGTATTTAGTCACATGCATGAATTTGCCGTGAATATAGTATTCTCTCTCTCTCCTTAAAACGTTTAGTGACTTCATGATAGTATTGATTAACTCTACTATCCCAAGGTGGAAGTAGAATATCATTGATGATTAGATTTGGAAATAGTTTCTTCTCCTTAGTAGGATCATTGCAAAAGATACATACAACATCAAAAGCTGCTAACCATCTTTTAAAGTCAATAAGAAGAGTACATTCATTAGAAAAGCCATAGTCTTGCAAGTATTGCTGATTAAGTCCATGGCTGTGTTCTCTCGCCCAGCTATCAGCGTTGGGATCACACTTGGCATGTTGATGGTAGACACTAACAATTTGATACGACCAATTGTCCATAGCAATAGCACTGGGCTCCTGTACAGGTTCACCCTCACAATCCATGAAAATGATGATAGATGACTAAAAAGGAAATTACAAATTTTTAATCATCTGATGAAGAGTCCTATAACATATTACAAAATGATGAAGTACATCGATGCTGTTCACGACAAAATACACAAATAACATGATGGCAGCGAAGAAGTAAAATGTATCTGATAAGTCCACGTCTACGACACTCAAAGCACATGAGCGAATTGTCATAAGGTAGAGGTAGGTAAGAACTAGTGATTGTCCTTCTTTGGCTTGCGTTTAGCGGAAGCATTCTTCTCTGACTTGCGCTTTGTACCGCTCTCGTTGAGGATTTGATCAATAATGTCATGAACGTCTGGTTGCTTTGGTATATATAGGATGGATTGAGCATGCATCATCGATATGGAGGCTAATTTGTTGTTCCACTGATAGCAAAACCAATATTCCAAGTGCCTCCTGCGAGGTCTTCACATCTGATGGGTGTCACTTCATCTCCTTCCTTTTCATAGTATGAGCACCAATGCGATAGTGGTAAAGAAACTTTTTACCATCCCATATCTTTCTATATGGAGTATCATTGTCGTCTCTCGCCTTCCATTCCTTGCTAAGGGGAGTAGGGATGTCCATATTTAATATTGCAAACTCTTCAATAATATCGAGTTGGCGACGAATGTATGGATTCACAGGAATAACTACGTAGTCCCCATACTGATTGTTCAATATCTTCACTTCAGTGGAAGGAATCATTCCCGTTTGCAATATAATACTATGATCGTAATAACGTATGGCTTGTCTAAATTTACGCTGTAGTGGGGTAGGATTATGTACCTCCGTTCTCTCTTCTACTGGCCTCAACATAAGACGATCTGATTGTAGAGATCCTTGTAACGTCTGAACACTATCTTGTCCTGTAAATGTAGTAGATGCCTAAAAATAAAAGAGATGCTATAAGTTAACACTCAAGGAAGGAGAGGAAGGAAGGTTCTGACTTACCATTTCAGATGGACAATATAATAGGAATGTAGAGGGAGAACGTGCGTCCGACACCTCTGCGACTCAAAGGTAGATTGATTGTCACTCTGAAAACCTCATTATTTATAGAGATATGCTGGATTCTCATTGGATGTGCTCCTCATTGGCCAATGACATCAAGCTGATTCCAAATCTGGTCTCAGTTTTCACGTCCGATGCTTCGTTCGCCCGCTGGAGCCCAAAATACAAAACTCAACCTCTAACGGCTCTCTAACATGGCCAAAGGTCTTAATGTCACTCCCAAGCCTCAGCAAAGGAAGATAGGGCCAAACTGTGCTTTCCAATGAACTTGTAGCACTCTTAGATTTCAAACGAACTATTGCACGACATTCTACGATCTCTAGAACAAAAGTTGGAAGAAACGCTTGCGGGGGGGTCGAAGTTCTTCGTTTTTAGCCCTATGACGCTGGAAACAACTCTCCTTTATCCAAAATTGGCCAAAAAGCTCAAATCCGCCGTCCATTTTCACGTACGAGGCTTCGTTTAGCCGCTACAGCTATTTTCTCACTGAAAAACCCTCTGACGGCTCTCTAATATGGCCAAAAGTCTCAATGTCACTCCCAAGCCTCAGAAAAGGAAGATAGGGCCAAACTGTGCTTACCAATGAGTTTGTGGCACTCTTAGCTTTCAAACGAGCTATTGCACGACTCTACCACTTCTAGAACCAAAGTTGGAAGAACACTGCCGAGGGGGGAGGGGTCGAAGTTCTTCGTTTTTAGCCCTATGACGCTGGAAACAACTCTCCTTTATCCAAAATTGGCCAAAAAGCTCAAATCCGCCGTCCATTTTCACGTACGAGGTTTCGTTTAGCCGCTACAGCCATTTTCTCACTCAAAAACACAACTGAACCACACCTACACCCAAGAAACTCAACATGTCGACGCAGAATTTCATCAGGAACCCAAATCTAAACACAAAACAACCCTACACACACTTCTACACACCAAAAACATAGACCGCCGCCCAAGACCAACAAGGACGGTCGACCCAGAGCCACAACAACCCAACTCATGCTCAACAGGGGGGGCGCTGTGCGCAGTTGGGAGGATTCCTTACTACTCAACACCGTCCAACTTGACTTTCCTCGCTTCTCACTGGCCTGCACGGCTCAATGAAGTCAGCACATCCGAGTGATTTTCAGTTTTCAAAAATACATCAGTAGCTCTGTTCCCAGCTCTTTCCAGCTCGCATATATTCCGACATGTATTCCGTCACCAAGATTCCGTCTGAACTCAACATGTGCCCGATGAAACATGTGGTGTGTTTTTGGTGACAACACATTCCTTACCGGGGCCACCACCTCAATGTGCAAATACCCGACATTTCCGCCGGACTTGTCCAAACTGTTCAATTACGTTCAGTCGAAGTCATTACCAATTCTTCGAAGGACCTTGGAGGCAGCAATAAAGGTGGACGGAGTGGAAGAGTAGACGCTTGAGCTGCCCAGCAATGAACAGGGGTGTAGAAGACCAAATACAGACATTTACAGGACATGTTCCGTACATTTGATTATATAACGATAGTAGTGTGAAAGTGTCCCGTTTCAAGACAACACTATTATCGTTAATTCTCTCCTTCGCTGGCTTCATGAATGATGCCTTGCTCAGACAGGGCACGGTTTTACGGCTATTTTCTGCCGAGGTAAATGGCTTCTCAATTAAACTCGGTACAAAACCGCAGATGGCGTTCACGCACACCTCGGTTGCCGAGCTCTCAAATGGGTCTGAACTCATTTCAACCACGGTTTTTCATTTTAGAAAAATAAATTTTGCTTCTGATTTAAAATAAATAACACCATCCCATTCCACATAAAATTTCGATCTAAACGAAGTCTGTTTCGGTCATTTTGGTCAAGCATTGAGAAAAGTAGATCTAATAGATCATTTGATAACAAACCTCATGCTTTCAGTGTACGGAGCGACAGTTAACAAACCCTTATCACCAAAGTCATCATTTGCGATTGTACTCGATCTACCGAAACGATTCATGTGATCTACACTGCAAATAAATCGCAGTAATATAATGAATCTGATGAGCATAAGGATTTCTTAATTTCAAAAAATTTCATTATTTCTATGAAATTTTTTAATGAAATTTATACATTTCATATCAAGAAAATCGTAGTACAAAATTTCTACAAAAACTCTTTTTTCTAAAGCGATTTTTCATTGGTTCTAGCAATTGTTTGACGCTTCTCTTTGGTACAATTGTAGCACATGCCCGAAACTTTCTCTCAGTCATTCGAATTTTCAAAAATGTCTGCTTCCCTGCCTGGTGGGTCCAAATGAATAAAAACAGGTATTATTTTTCTAAGCTCGCTCCTGACTGGACATCTCACAGCATCAGAAATTTGGTAAATGAAATATGGCTCCGATAGATAATGATCTGTTTTATCTGATGATGCAGAAACAGTAAAGAAAGATGAAGAAATAAGGTCAGCAGAGTTATTAGAAAAGCAGCTACTTTTCGGGATTTTCAAGTTTGCAATCTTCAAAATCGCAAATTTACAAATTTAACATTTTTAAGGCTATGTATCAACTTTGCAGCCAAAACCACCGATCGATATCATTGTATTTGCATGTAAACATAGACGTAGATAAACATAGAAGTAGGACTTTCTATGGTATTGTTAATGCATATGCATGGAAGCAAGGGGGGCTAGATGTCTATACTTGTACAGGAGGCAGAATGCATAGAAATTAACAGTACCATAGAAAGTCTACTTCTATGGCAGAATGACAATTATAGATGTCTACACATCCTTGCATGGAAGCTACTGACAATGCACTATGACACTGTAGTCTGCCATTGATGTTAATAATCATAGAAATTAACAATACCATAGAAAGTCCACTTCTATGTTAATAATAGATATACTAGCAATGTCACTATAAAGAAATCTATGGCTATTCTGAGCCGCAGTAGATCCTAAATTGTCTTTTAGAATGACTGTGTACGGCTAGTATGTCGAGAGAAGGTTTGAATTGCCATGTCATCGATATGTGGGAAGCCTGCATGAAAGAGGCAACTGTTGCCGAAAGACTCCTCGACATGCTCCTCAATCCGCTATCAACCCCTAAATCAAAATATTTAGCAGCGTGGACACTTGCGATTTTACAAAAGGTCTGAAGGTCCACGAAAGACGTCTTAGAGGAATGATCGACATCTTTTTTCTAAAGTCAAATCGTTTTTTTCGACATCAAGACAGCTTCATTTAGATTGAAATGAATCAGCGACGTCTCAGACACTTCGCAATCGTTTTTATTCTGCTGGCATTTGCTCCTACCGATCCAAGATCTGCCCACCTCTCTCCTTGTCACCGAGTAAGCCGATTGAATTGGTCAATGAATCGAATTCATCTTCGAGATCCGCAATGGTCAAGAATCGCATTTGCTGATGATTCAGAATTCTTCCTGAAACCTACTGACGGCCGTGTGCGTGTCTGGAGGATACCGGACTGTCGCTATGATAAAGACATCATCATTCAGTTTTCATAAGGTGCATCTGTTCATGATTGGGGTGCAATCTGCCACAGTGTGAGGTCACCATAGAGTAAGCATATAATAAGTAGAGTGTCGACTCAAAAAAGTATCTGTATACAGTGAAAATTCTTATATGAAAAGATTTAGTTTTTTACGGAGATTAAGGTCCTGGAGTCCAAAAAATTATTTAAGCAATTTTTAAAAAGCCAAATTTTGTCATGTATAAATACTACCGAGATGAGACCACTTAAGAAGTAGTATGAAGCAAGTTGGATATGAAAAGCAATGAATATTTGCCAACAAGCATCTTAATTAAGCGGAAATTCAGCTGATCAAGGAAATTTATGAACTGTAATATACTGCAAGTCCCTGCAAGACTTCAAGGAAAGGTTGAGATCATATTGTACTTTCTTGGCTGAAATTTCAACTTTTAATTCAATTTTCATCGGTATGATTTTATGATTCACTAAATTCATGTTTCATTTCTTGAGTCAATCGAAAAGTCAATATAATGCATGCTATTGTGTAGCTTTCTATGTATACAGGTAAATAATTTCCACCATATAGCACCATAATTACCTAGATATTATAGTACCTAGATATACCTACTTTGCAACGATATAGGTGACGGTGACTAGGCATAATAGAATTAGAAAAAGCATCTCCAGATTTCGCCTTCAGGTTTGAAAAGTTTTCTAATGGATTTGCAATCGCTCACCTTGTTTTTGCTGCGGCAATGTCTGTTAGTGCGCTCATTGAGAGAATCCATTTTGTTGAACGATCCCAGCTTTGATAGTGGTCATTCTACCAGGTGCAGCTATAGTTCTACCGTGGATGATGCTTGCAAAAGAACGTTTTGACAGCGCTATGTGACGGCCCAACATATATTTTGTACTGATATAAACCAACATACCATGTCCAAGTCACTATCGGTGTTGAGCTAGAGCGTTTCTTTGGATGATAAACAGAACTCCTCCTCTTGTTGCTTCCGTCATTATTACGTTGAGTGTGATCAACCAAAAACATTGCATTCCTTTACAAATTTCACTAGATATTCAGCCTCTTTTTTTACTGCAACCTTTCCATTGTTTATATATTCTATCATAACTCGTGAAACATCATTTTGGTTGTGTTACAATACATTAACCTTCTGCAATGTTGATCAGAATTTTGTGAAAATTGGACAATGCGTTAAAACGAGTCGTGAAAACCATTCACTATTCCAAAATATATCAAAGTCCAATAATCATGCCATTGTCGATATAGCCTATTGACTTTCCACTTCAAATGCAGATAGCTGCGATAAAATATAATATTTTGCAGATAACTGCGTTTGATGCAACGCATAATAGGAATAGGCTTGCAAAATTAAGCTATTCAGTACATGTGCATTCAAATAGGCTACCGTTTGCTTTTGTTAATTTTCCATGAGATAGATAAAATCTTCCATTTTTTTTTGTTCACCGACCGACTATTGCTATTATGCAGTCTGCAAACTGACACATCCTTATCAAGGTGTTACTAGAAATTGTATGCTCTCTATCTCTAGAAATTTGAATTTCAATAATCATGTAAAATTTACCATGGCATGGTGACCTGCCATCTTTCATAATGGAAAAATATTAATCAAAAACTTGTGAAATAACAAGATTCAGACTTCAAGATATCCGTGTTTAGAGGTAATTATGACAGATATCCGTGTACAGAGGTAATTATGGAAATTATTAACCTCTTCTGAAACATATCTATAGCATGCATTACAACAGAAAATGGATAATTTATTTCGGTCATATATAACTTATTAACCTCAGGCCTGGCGGCCTTCGGTTAATAAGTTATATAATGACATCAAAATCATCCATTATCTATTACTTAAGATCTAATGCCGCTCAGAATAGCCATGGATTTCTTTATAGTGACATCAGGGATGTCTATGAAGCATAGAAAGTGTTAGGGATTTCCAACTCTCAATTGTAACACAGGTCTTACAACACGCCAAAGAATTAAATAAGAAATCGACATCTGATAACCATACAATCTATTATTTTTCGATTCCTGAATTAGTAATGGTACAGGTATTCTTCATGGAATATATACCGTATACAGTAACGAAAAATTTCAACTGAATATCAATTGAACATCGGAATCAAATTCCCGACGAATTATGTGAGTTTAAGTTTCTTCGAGGTCTGGTACGTTCTGCAGCACTGAAGCCCATTCGACGAATTCAAGCATTACACACGGAATCAGGATCGTGCCAAGTTTCTGTCAAACAAAAGACATCAATAGAAAGTTTCTTGCACAATTCATTAACAGTAATTGTGCAAGAGAGCTTTATTGTTAAGAGAGCGAACGTGTAGGAGTCCATTCGATTCTCTGCGCATGTACAGATCGGTCGAATCAGTCAGCGCTCGTGTTGAAATCTGTTCTACGGCGTTAACAATACCGAAACATTGTGTCTCTACGAACATCTAGCCAGGAATATAATAACAGTGGAATGTACTTATCATGACCCAAACTAAGCATGCATATTTCCGCGATGTCATTCAGAACTTGAAATGTGAGCAAGCGTTACCTAGAAAAGTAGTTCCATCAAATTCTGAGAAGGCCTCTGCTTCAAGTTGGAGTTTCATCATAGCGTGATGCAGAGCCAATCCAATCGATCGCATTTGCGCCGTTCTCCATAGTCCTACCAAAGAGACAATTATTCTTCAGCGTGTAAAAGTCCTTCTCAAAGGCGTTTTGCGCCTCCTGCTGCTGTGGGTGCTATACATAATGCATGACTTGAGAAAGGTAAAATACTTTCTCATCCCTTTGTAGGTGAAGCGAACTACGCGCCTGGTACGCCGTAGCTCCATTCCCATGGTCAGATAAAATTTCAAAATGGATTTGTTTTATATAGACTGCCTTATCCTACTGGGTCAGAAGTTAGACTCCAATTCAAAAATATAATTTTGTGAAAAAAAATTTTCGGACTTATAACTAATATTCAGGTTCTGGGGGGGGGGGAGTGTCGTCAAAAAATCTTATCTAGATTCCCAAAAAAATGTGATTTGAGGGAACCATGATTTTTGAAATCTCAATTTTTTTCAGACTTGGCGGGGGAGGTCATTGAAAATTATTTTCTCACTCAAAAATCGGTTTTAAGAAAGAGGCACCCTAGAGAAGAATTGACCATGCTAAATCGAATGGCATCACTCCCGAAGCTCTAAGAAACTGGAGACAGTGCGAAAGTACGAGTTGTCCTGAGCTGGGCCACATTACACTGCTGTGTCACTCGGAGGACATCTTTTTATTCTATGCCACGGCGAGCTGGCACTCTGCAATCTTCATGATTGGCAGCCGTACTGCAAAGCCAAGAAAAACAAATTCAGAGCAGCCTGTTGTGCAGTCCTTCAGATTGTCCAGTCACTCGAGATATTCTGAGCTAGTTTGGGCCATTCCGAGCCGTGCTGACGAGCTCTTGTTGTGCAAAATGTAGCGTCTACGGCTTCAGGAACTCTCAGGCTGAAATTTTTCAAGTCTGAGGACATATTTCGTTTCTATAGGGATTTTTGTTGGAAGATGATCACTATTGTGAATGTCGAAGCGGTTCTTCAAGATCCACGACTTCGAGCTACTGTCCCAGACTTGTTGGACGTCAATAATGCTGCTGATGGGAGAGACATACAATATGTCTTTGGTATTCGTTTGTCTCTAAGTGTAAAACACTTATTTGTGTCCATGCAAGATGCATTTAAAAATTATTTCTGATATTATTGTGTAATGGGTCTGGAATTCATTTGTGTTAATTTGTGACGTTTTTGGTACTAATTTGTAATCGTGTGTGATGTGTTCCATTTTCTCTTATGGTTGTGTTTATTTTGTGACCATGTGTGTCGTGTCTGTTTTCATTTCTGATCATGTGAACCGCTTTTCTAAACCGATTGTTTCTGTCCATATGAGATGTGGATCAGATTTTCATCATTAGAATTCCAATGGAGAAGCGAGGGAATCTAACACTCCGCTTTTTATGGCATTCATTGATTACAAGAAGGCGTTTGATTCAGTGCGTCACTCGGAATTGTGGCACATCTTGCTCAAAATGGGTGTGCCTGGATGGGTCGTTTCCACATTGTCGAATCTTTATCGCAGGCAACAAGCTGTTGTCAGAGTTAAAATTAACATCTGAGAAAGGCATCCCCATTAAAAAAGGCGTAAGACAAGGCTGTCTAGTTTCTCCTATGCTCCTCAACTTCCACTCTGAGGAAGTTACGAGACTTTCAGAGAATGAGCTCATAGAAATTGACGCGACCGTTTGCAGACAGAGCATAATCTCCGCTGTGGTGATGACATTGTTCTTGTTGCAACTTCTCCCGCTGACCTACAGGTCTTACTGAACGAAGTTGATAGGGTTTCCAGCGACCTAAATCTGGAAATAAGTACTAAGAAGACGAAGGTGATGGCAGCAACCCGAGATCATGTCGATCAGAATATTCGATACCGAGGAGAACGACTGGAACAAGTAGAGAAGTTCAAGTAGAACGGCAGGGCCGTAGCTAGGGCATTTTCTTAAGGGGGGATGGTTGTCGTTCGATATTTTGCCGACAAGTTCTAGCTATATTACAATACCGAAATCCTATATTATTTCAATTAATAATGTAATTCTGTAATGTAACAATGTCAGTTAATAATGTAATTTTGTTCTGTCTTGACTTCTTTTCCGACGTGAACTGAAAATCAATACTGAAGCCCCATACAGTAAACTTGATAGCTACTACGATTTTGTTAAAATATATTGATATAAATTCTATTGCATTAATTCTTTTTTATCATTACTAAATTAAATTAAATTGTATTACATTATTGAAATATAATAAAATAATTACTAATTACTTTAAAATCAAAATAATAAATTAATAATTAAAATTCTAATTTGTTAAATTAATTGATATATATCAAAATATGCCGATTGATTGATTTAATTAAATAATTTTTTTATCACATTAATATAATTTTATGAAAGTATAAGTTTCTTAAGTTGATAGAAAGTTATAGAACGTTTGTACTTGTGATAAAGAACAGGAGTTGTCAAGTTTATACTTCACAACAAATTTGCTGCAAGCATGCATATACATACATCATAGACGTACGCAAAGATGATTGAAAGCATATTCAAAGTTCTCCTGAACATGTAGCCGTCAAATGAACCATATAATAAAATACTACGGATAGAGTACATCAGATACAAAATTTTATTATTACTATTATATGTTATGATAGTAATATATTTATTATTACTGTATTATATTATATATTTTATTACTATTATGAAAAATGTACACGCTTTGACTTTAATGTAATCCAATAAGATACCGTTTCGTCGATGTTTAATCTGCCGACGGTATCTTTTTCGCAAGCAAGGATAAGTAAATCATCTAATCCCTCTCCTGTCATAGTTGATCGGTAGAAGTTTTTGATATTTTTCAATTTGCTGAAAGTTCATTTATCTGTAGTGACAGTAACTGGAGCAGTTAGCATGAGATGAACTACCTTTTGTAGAAGAGGGAAAATTGTTTTTTGCTCGATAGCTCGTGCAACGCTTTGAATCTCATCAAATTCTACCTTGCCTTCAACAAAGCTCAATAATATTTCATGCTCCGCTGAAAGTGCCAATGGATCTGGTTTATCATGAGGAGATAACTCCGTCACCTCTCTCATGTTCTCCACAGTTATTTCTCGAAGAGAAAGTTGGAGAATGCTGAGCTCTAAGATACTTTTCCATGTTGCTGCTAAGTTACCTTTCATTTCCCGCATTATTCGATCAAGAAAATTGCAAAATCTTTTCTGTAATAAGTGTGCAAATCCAGAACACATGCTGAATGAGGTTGACCTTCAAGGAGTTTTGACAGACGACGTGGACGATTTACGATCTCAAAACATATTTTCACAAACATTAATAGCAGCTGTTATCTGATTATTTATTTCATCTTCCCAATTTCTAATATGTGCAATCGATTACACAGTTGATTCCATTATAATTTTGGCACTAAGAATATTCAGGGTATTTTTTTTGTATTTCATCGGTCAACATCTTTGTCTTCATCATAACGTTTTTCATGAACATCAACGTGATGATAAAATGTGGATGGATTTTCTTTGTTCTTTAATAGTGCTGATGCCTGTGTCTTTGTGTTCTTGTCGAATGTATGGTATGCATATTCATCAGATATCATCTCATACAAGATTTCGATTACTTTGTCCAATCCTATCCACACAGGTTTCTCAATTCTAAAGAATTCTCCACATTTTTCAGTTTGACGTCTAAAGACTCATGGCGTTTCGTCCTCGACGAAAAAAATACGAATAGTGACTCAAGTAGATTGAACATTTTTGCGACATGTTTCGATTCTTTACTCATGTGTTCAACAAATGTATTCACTCTATGAGCCTGGCAGGGCCCGTACGGAACTTGTCTACCGAGTTCATCTGATAGTTTTGCTTGCACTCCATTGCTTAAGCAAGACATAACAGTCATGCGACTAAAGCCAGACAGTTCAAATCAAGTTGTACATTTTTTAAACTTGCAAGTACAGATTGACATAGTCCTTCTCCACTTTTGTCGACTGCTTCCGAGACTTGTAAAAGATGTTCCCTAGGACAACTTTTTGAGTCAACGTACCGAATTGCAACTGCTAACCTGTCAGTATGAGAAACGTCTGGTGTAGTATCTGCCATGACTGAATACATACAAGAAGCTTCTCTCACAATTTCCTTTTGAACGCTTTGTCCTAGCACGATTATGAATACCATCTCGTGAAGCAATCTGTGTCATCTTGTGAAGTACTCTGAATACCATCTCGTGAAGCAATCTGGGTGTCATCTTGTGAAATTTTTCTCCTCTTAACAGACATTAACTCAAACGGACTTTTTTGCGCTCCTAAACGTTCATAAGGAATTCCTTTGTTGCTTTTGATATAATCTGCATGGTATTGTCTATTGTGTTTCAGTCCATAATCGTTGTCAAAGGTAGGCTTTGTGCAATTGGGTACTTTACATTTGACTTTAAATCGCGAGATGTTAGGAGGGGGCATGTTTACAGACAATACGTGCAACTGAATGTGAAATAAAAAGAAAAAAGTACAATATGTAATCAACCAGCCAGTAGTCCACAGATCACAATTTCCATGTCGTTGCAGTTAGCACCAACTTCAACAACTTTTTGAATAGAGTTTGTACAGAATAGAAAACCACATGTACAGATTACCACATCTGCCACTAATGACGCTGAGTTTGTACAGCCAAAACTTTCTCCAAAATTCGAACTCCTTCACCTTCAAAATTCAAATATAAAATATATATCAAATATATATATCAAATACAAAATATTGAAAAATTGGTGCAAAAAGTATTGGTGCTACCTAGTCAGCGAGTATGTACAGCATTCCGATGGAAAAATTTAGATAAAAGCACAATAAACTAAGTTTGTACAGCAACTTCCAGCACCTTCACTACACGAACAACCGGTAAAAACCGCCAAAAACCGATTTTTTCAAAAAAATGATAAGATTTTCGAGAAAAGTGCTTGGTGCTACATGGAAGATGAGTTTGTGCAGTGCTCTAACCGGTGGAATAGTGTTCTACTAATCGAGTCTGATTTTGAACAAACACTTCTCCGACACTCCAGCAGTATTCTTGTATTTTTACCGGTTGTTCGTGTAGGGAAGGTGCTGGAAGTTGCTGCACAAACTTAGTTTATTGTGCTTGTATCTAAATTTTTCCATCGGAATGCTGTACAAACTCGCTGACTAGGTAGCACCAATACCTGCACCAATTTTTCAAATTTATATTTGAATTTTGAAGGCGAAGGAGTTCGAATTTTGGAGAAAGTTTTGTCTGTACAAACTCTGCGTCATTAATAGTAGCTGTACAAGTGGTTTTCTATTGTGTACAAACTTTATTCAAAGAGTTGTTGAAGTTGGTGCTAACTTCAACGACATACAATTTCCAGTGACTAAATTCGAATTACTGTAGGCCAGCAAAGCTTTAACTGTGCTTACGCTTTTCTGATAATTTGCTTGCTTAACTTTCAAATCGATGTCTAACAAATTACTTTTTTTACAGATTCTGATTACTTTAATTAAGGTAGCAAACATCTCGCTTCATATAAAGTTGTGCATATTATACACTTTCTAATGTATATGTATCATGCGTATGACAGTTTATTCAGCTAGACGAAGGTTGGGAAATCAGTTTTGAGGGCATGTTAAAGAGATACCTTGTTACCGACGTTAAAGAACATAAGCTTCTAATACTGCTGACGGTGATGCACACGAGGAAACAGACACTATAATATTGGATTTCACAACCAATGATGACGATGAGGGACACAGACACTAGATTGGACTTCAGTTACTGCTGCCGATGAGGGACACGTAGTTGTAGACACCAACAAAGTTTTAGTTATGTTTTGTTAAACCAATCACATTCAAATATGGCATCGCGAACCAATCAATTTTACCCATCACTGAAGAATTATTGATTTCGTGAGAAAATGCCATTAGGGTATACGACTTACCACAGAGAAAAGTATTACCTATCTGCTGAACACATATTTACAATTAAAGAAAGCAAAACACTCGAGGAATTTAGAAATTGTCACAAAATCAATCAAATAACCGACATGCGATAGCATAAGAATTCCTCATCCTACCGACAGTCAGGGGTGTTGAACACCCCCTTTAACGACAGTCCTATAACTCGGATCCCACATTGATCAGTCAGCAGATACCTCGGAGGAAGTCGGTGTGCGTTTGGGGGCAGCCCTCAGGTCTCTTAGTACGCTATGCAAGGACCGTGCCCTCTTAAAACCTTTAAAGTTCGTTCTGTTGCACACGCTTGTTTGGCCTGTTGTATTATATGGATGCGAGACTTGGACCCTACGCGTAGACGACATTAATCGCACATAGGCTTTTGAAATGATTTGCTATCAGCGTCTGCTAGGTGTACACTGGACCCAGCATCGCACAACCAGTCAGTGCTATCTGAGCTAGGAACAGAAAGACAACTGCGATCAACGATCACAAAGCGCATGTTGCAATACTTTGGCCATGTCATCAGAGCCCAGAACATTCCAACACACATATTGGAAGTCAGGACTGAAGGAAGCAGATTGAGGGGTCGACCGAGACGAAGATGGACTGACGTATCAAGGAGTGGAGAAGACGCGGGCTAGCTGATTGCACAAGAATCGCTAAGGACAGATGTGGTTGGAGAGCTCTGGTGCATACGTTCATGATATCCGACACTCAACATAGAAAGATGGGACTAAAGGGAAGGAAAGGAAAGACAGCGATAATTCGTAATCGGCCGATTATTTGTGGATTAGTGGACTTTTGGAGATTTTTGTTGATTTTCAACAAGTGACTGATCGAGAGACATGATTTAATGTTAGGAACTACGATCCATGAACGAAGCTGGGGGTTACTCAATGCACAAGTAATAAATTGTGTTACTTCAAATAAATATAAGTAAAATAACAGATCTTCTAATCTGATTAAGCTGTCCCCATCAGAAACCTGTTCGAACGCCTCTTGAAGACTGTATAGGTCAGGGTTCCGGGTAAACTGCTTCTAAAGATGTGCCGTGCGAACAAAGCTTTTCGAACGACTTACAGTACGTGCGCGCTCTAAACTCACATGATAACATGTGAGAGCGTTAGCTCTGCGCGTACCTCTGGAGATCCTAGGTATGGGTACGCACTGTCATTTCCTGCAGAGCTGCTTCTACCGAAATAGCATCTGTAGAAGAGACTGAGTGAAGCAGCATCCCGTCTGACGGAAAGCGGCTGCAACTCGTCAGCGAGTTTTCCACCCATAAGATTCTTGACACGCTTCTCAACCCGTTCAAGGCTAAGATGTGTTTGTGGGGCGGCCCACAGATGACAACAATACTCCATCAGAGGATGAATAGTGGACTTGTAAAGATAGCAGAGAGTCTGTGGTGGAAGATAGCTGTTGGCACGATAGAGACTACCAATGCGTTGAGCTCTCTGCTTGCTAATGTATTGGATGCACGGTTTCCATGACAAGTCTTTCGAAATCGCCAATCCAAGGAAGGAGATGGCATTTTGTTCTCTGATCCTATTATCTGACCTCCTAATGCTACGATGAACATAATCTCCTTTAAGTAGTGAGTGCAGAGAACACTCCGAATTTTTGAAGGATTGAAGGAAGCAAACCATTTGGCGCCCCATTCATAGACCTTGCACAAGTCTTCATTAAGAAAGACGCATAACCACTGACTTTGCTCATATGCATACATCACCAGTTCACTCACTAGGCAGTCTGAGAGGTCATTGATGTACAGCAGAAAAAGAGTGGGTCCTAAAATTGACCCTTGAGGAACTCCTGCATTGACAAGCTTGGTGATAATAATAATGACATTCTTTATGTGTTTTATATAAAAAGCATGTCCTTATTTATTTTTTATTATGAACCTCTTAATCAGAGACCTAGGAGTAGGCCGAAGTTAATAAAGCGTAATACAATTATTACCATCTTCTGTACTTTCCTAACCAATTTTTCCAACTAAATTTATCAACAATATGTTGGTTAATCACTGCTTCAAAAATCTTGCCAGCAATTGGAAGAAGGCTGAAAGGACGGTAACTAGATGGAAGAAATGAGTCAGAACCTTTCTTTGGAACTGGAACCACGGAAGCCACTTTTCAACACGAGGGAAGTTCACCCATGGATACGCATCTACTGAATAACGAGATAAGAGTGGAGAAAGCTCGGGTGAAAGGTGCTTGAAGACTGAAACCGAGATACCATCTGGTCCACTAGACGTAGAGCTATCGAGACCTGCGATGATCTTTTTGACGTTTCGGACTATGACTGAAGGAGAGCTCATCGTCTCATCAGTGCGCGTGGGAATTGGAGGTAGAATTCTGCCTCCATCATCCAATGATGAACTCTTCGCAAACTCCTTGCAAAGAACCTCGGCTTTGTCTGCGACGTCGACGAAGTGCTGGGATGGAGGATTTTCTCCTATTGGTGACACTGTTGTAAATCCTACAGTCCTTAGAGCCAAGCTTTTGGGTAGCAATGGATTTCCGTACATACAAAGCGCAACGGCTTTTGGCCTGATGTATGGTTTCCTTGTAGTTTCTACGTGCGGTTTTGTACAATTCAAGATTGCCAGCAGTACTGTCACGCTTGTGCTTATGGAAAAATTGGTCACGCTGGCAGGTTGCAGCTGAACATTCTGGTGTAAACCAAGGTTGGGAGTGGGGCATCATTTGGAAAGTACGGTGAGGAATGTAGGCCAACATCACTATCTGAAACCACTGTCAGTTCTTGCGCCGACGTGTGGACGTTCTCGCTGAGAATCAAATTCTCAGCTTGAGCTTGACTAAGAAAAGTGCGGAATCCACACCAGTTTGCTTTGGATGATTGGTGAACTGTTCCATGGTAAGGCACAGACTTGTGGAGTAAGTTTGTTTGTCAGAACTGTGATAACACAGTGATCAGACGTGTCGAGGGGTGAAGTAACTTGTGTGAAAAACAAGTTGGATTTGATGTGAGAAACAGGTCAAGGACATATCCAGTGTCCCCAGCTCGGTTAGGCACTCTGACAGGACAAGTGACAATTTGACCAAGATTGTGAGAGACAGCAAAATCCTCCGCTGCCTGACCGGAGAGATAAGTGGTGCGTAAGTGCACAAGCGAGTCAGCGTTGAAGTCACCAAAAACGGCAGCCTCAGCGCTGGGATACAGCAATTGAGAATCGTTCGATCTCATCAGAAAGAATGTTGAAAATGTCCGCATCAGTTGATGGAGAGAGGTATAGGAAAAATAAAAGGCGAATGGTTTTCTGGAACGGCACCATGAAGGCAAGATGCTCATGCCTTGTATCCTCTGAGCTACGAAGCCTCCCTCCTCACGGGAAGGCTTGTCTTGGCAAAAACTCCAATACCATGACAAGGTGCTTTATTCATCCGGTGAAATCATCATCCATCGGGAGAAGCATCGCTTGATGACACACTGGGATCTAACCTGGTATCCCACAGGGCTAGATGTTGATGTCGTCGTAATTGAACCTCAGTCCTCTTACACTGCTGAAGCTGATCTTGAGAGGGGTTTTGAGCTTTGCGGCTTGACTACGTTTCTTGTGTGTCTTTATCATTATCAGAGCTTCTCGTAGAATATCAATTAAATAAATCACTTTGTTGTATAAGAAACTTTGGAGGGCATCAGAAAATGTAAATAATAACAACAAAGCTGCAATAAATAATAAGCAAAAAAAGACACTTATAGACACATTTCATGTCACAAAAGCTTGTAGAAACCCAAATGAGAACCCCTGTGCCTTAACAATGGGTACAATTCAGATAGGCCACATAGGAACCTGATACAGCTACACGGGCTAAACCCCTCAGTAAAACTACCGAGGCATGTCCTTGGCAGTTGGTCTGTCGCGCCTTTTCTCGGCAGTTGACTGGGCCTGCCTCCCAAAGCATTACCAGTGGGTTCGGGCCCTCGACCTTCCTGACGGCCGCATGCTGTGAATACGTTGGATATCACACCTCAACCTGCAGCAAATGGGGAAGTGCGAAAGAGAACAGTGAAGGGAAGTTCGATCACAATTGAGCCAATAAGTGCCATGCCCAAACACCTGATTCAACAACATGAAACATCTGAAGAATATACGTTCTGGGAATATACGAATATCTGGGAAATCAGGCAATGGTGCTAATTGGGACGGCCGAAGCCTATCACACATGTAGAATAAGCAAACGTAGAGCATAAGAATAAACAGTTAATGAGACATAAACAAATTCAATGACCAGTGAAATAATATTCCAGCGCCTGCTAGTTAGACGGAGCACGGTCACCAATCGCCGACAATAAACCTTTCCGACAAGGTAGAACCCAAAGAATTAGCATGAGCTTCAAACGACAGTTTGATGGCGACTACGCTTCACCCTTTTACTGCTTTGAGTCCGCAAGTTGTATACGAAAGGGAATGCAATTTTTCAGATCTTTACATGTACACTGTTTGCTGAGCTACAACACTGGAAAACAGGTGAATTCTTCCAACTATTATACTGTATTTATTTGCCATCAAACAAGCAAGTAATTACATATACATTAGTAAAAAGTTCAAATGGCGGCGTCACAGGATTCGTGGACGCACGCAGCGTTCCCCTTCTGCACAGCTATTGAAAGTCGCTGCCTCAAGAAGAGCGTTGAGCGGTGGTCACTGTTGATGGCGTAGATGCGGCTGCCAAGCTCACGCAGGAAGGTGAGCGTGTCTTGGCCGAGGCCGCTGAGGGTCTCTATCGCAACAGGTTGGAACACAGTGTGGGGAATCAAGTCTTTGTATTTTCTCCTCTTCTTTTCTTCCGCCAAAGTCGCTACTGTTGAGCCTTCATGCTTTGAAATATCAGTGTAACTGGCGGCGAGGCGATGGACACAAGTAAAGTCCCACACAAGTGGTTTCCCGCCTTTCCAGGCGAGGAGGGACGCTCCATCCGGCCGCTTGCCGTCGTTTCGGAGAGGCCAAGAGGTTCACGGGTGGCTGGCACCTCGGCGGTCTTCAGGGCTCGGAGGATGATGTCGTTGCCAAGTCGATGTCTGGCGTGCCGGCTCCTTTTCTTATTGCAGACGAGGGCATGCTGTGCCGATCGCTCCACCTCAGCGCCACACACACACGTGTAAGCAGCACAAACAGGTGCGCCGAGTCGTAGAGCGGTGGCAGTCGAAAACTGCTCGTCCGACAGTCGAAGCCCGAGAGTCCCGGAAGGCAGGGCATTGAGCCAATCCCCAGCACCCGGAGCACGACGACCATGGAGGCGGGAGGTGGTAACCTGGTCGGCGTCATCCAGGAGAATGGTGAAGTGGCGGTCGACGATGGGCTTGGTCCAATGCTTCTTGCGAGTACGGACTGCAGGAGGCTCAGCCAAGGAGAGTTCACGCCAAGAGGCACTCGCTTCCTCGGCATAGGAGAAGGGCGTAGCTCCAAGGATGCAGGTCGACAACGGAGTGGAGGCGTGGACGGAGGCGAGGTACGCACATAAAGCCGTGGCCAAAGGTGGTGGGATTCCGAGGCCGCCATCACGACAGGGAAGGCAGGCCTGCCGCCACCTCGCGTCGTTGAGGGAGGTGTTCGTCACGTCGGTAAGGGACGCTCTCAAACAACGGTCGATGTCACCAATGAGTTCGGGGGCCAAAAACGTCGGTGCAGTCCTAAACGTGTACAAAAATTTTGGCACAGCCAAGCAGTTCTTCAACAAAAAGAATGCATCATGATGGTGAAGGATGCTCAAACGTTTACGTTTATACTGTAAAGATAACAAAGGCTGGCAAAAAGTCATTTTCTCATATCAAGTGTTAACATTTTTTCCACGCGCCTGGGTAGATGATCTCTCTTAGATTGGATACCGGGCCCTAAGTTTTCGACCCGGACCCAACCCACGAATTTCAGTTACTAGGCATCGGCCTGACCCACTGCAAATTGGTAAACATTTGAATGCATTGGCAAATTATGCTTGAACAATCAATTATCCTATTTCAAGATTCACTCAATATGTTTTCTTGTTCAGAATGAAGGCATGTGAGCATTTATGAGCTGATATACATGGTCAGCAACTAATATCAATTTTTTATTAATATTTTATAAAACTAGGTGTGACATAACGACTTCATTGCATTTCAAACGAGATTCAGAAGTGGCCAGTATACAAGAAAAAAAGTTAGTGACAGAAAAAATAGAAAACAAGCTAGCTTAACCTAACTTTATGAATGGCGATTTGAAATCTAGGGTCTGAGTTTTGATTTTATGATGAGAAGTGTCAAAGCGATTAGAAGTGAGTATCTCGAATAAGTTGTGTCATAGATTATAGTGGATGTTGAGGGTCTAGTGCCTTTTTGGCTAGACGACGGGCCATTAAATAGTCACAGTTGCGTATATGTGTATTCATAAATCGAAATATGCTAACTCAAAGCGTGCTTGTTTTTCAAAACGTACTGTATTTATGACTCGCACCCGCAAAGGAAATTACCATGTTGAATATCCTGTCCCGCCAAGAGAATACTTCAAAAATCATCCCATATGGCAAAAGTCGAAAAATCCTTTTTCATGTCTTGTTCTGTACAGAACGCTCTGGTCTTTAAATCCATTGGCAGAATCATTCTTAGGAAAACGATTATGCGTGTTCATCCGGGGAGCTCATGTTCTTACCAGCCTTGTGCAATATTGCAAGGGTTCGTCATGAATTGAAACCCGACAAATTAAACTCAATTGTGCATCAACGCAATATATCAAGCATGTCAGTAGTAAGTAAACGGCGAACACTCGACCGCCCCCCCTCTGGAACGTGAGAGTTGGTAGAGGTGTGCAAGGAGTCGTGGTGTGCCGGCCATGTTCGCTGACGTCCCCCCCCCTCGGGAGAGCTAGCTTCGATCTTGGCTTCCAGTGGATGGATTTTGTCGTACAATAGCTCGTTTGAAAGCTAAGAGTGAGACAAATTCAGTGAAAGAAACGGCTTGTTCATTTCTGTCTTCGTTTAGATGTGAGACGCCATTTAAGATTTTGGGAGATTGGTGAAAAACGACAGAGTTAGAATTTGGGACGTTTTGGTCTGTAGCGCCAAAACGAAGCATCGGATGGGAAAACGGAGGCCAGATTCGGATTCAGCGTGAAATTCTGCATCGGTATGGTGAATTTCAAAGCAATCGGAGAGAAAAACTTTTCGCTGACGTCCCCCCCCCCTCTTATTGATTGCATATTCACAGGGTATATAAGAACGGGATCGGGAGAGGAATTTCACTAAGTTGAGAAACTGACTACAGGTAAGTCGTTTCTCTTGAGTTCCGATATCGGACTTCTGACTTTCCATTGCTGATATCAGCTAAGGTGTCAGACTTATAGGTTAGTCAGTATAGCATGACTGACCATTTGATGATAGTAGGCCGAAATCTTCAAACGGCTATAACTTTGCTTCTACAAGTCCTTTAGTCTACAAGTCTACAAGTACTTATAAACGTTTTATGAGTAGTACTAAAATACTGAAAAATTTAAATTCATATTTAATGATAATAATTAAAGTTTTTGAATAAAAAGCAGTCGTTTATGAGTCTCTGTGACTTGGGTCGTTTCCTCTTGTAAATAACTCCACCGGTTTTCATGTCAAAACTGGGGCCCGGATACCAACACAGTGATATGACGCACGCTCTGTCCGATCGAGGTTGGATTTGTGGGTCGAGGCCTTGGAGCTGGGATAAGATCCCCTCTGAGTAATGCCTGTAACGGATTCAAGAGCTTAACACCCAAACGGTTGCTGGCTTGCTATCAAATGTTTGGTGACTTAGTCTTTCAATGCATATCAGCAAGTAGTATCCTATAAACACTTGCTATCAAATTTTACTCTATCTTTACAGAATTATCATGACAAAACCGAGTAACGCTAAGATGTTGGTTGGCAAGTGCAGTTGTGGCAAGATTGCCAGAGGTAGTGAGCTGAAGAAGCATTTAAAAGATTAAAGAGGGGACGATGGGCCATGAGAGGAAAGTGATGTTGAGGTTGTGTGTGTCTTGTCGGAAATGTGTGATGGGGGATGATAGGGAATTTATCAAGGCGCATTTACAGTGTGAGAGTGGGAACATCGGAGAGAAGGGGTTCAAGACGTGGTTTGAGGGAGAGTTGTTGGAAAGGGAAGAGGTGAGGAAGGCGGTGGCAACGATTGAGGACGTGGTTGGGGAGAAAATGGTGACGAATGCGAGTGAGGGGAGTTCGAGTGAGGAAGTTGAGTTGAGAGCGAAAATGAAGAAGAAGGATGATGTTGATTTGGATGCGGTGATGGAAGATTTGTTTGGGAATATAGCGGATTTGAAGGAAGAGTGGGAGGGGAAGGAAGTGGCTAAGCCGATGGCAGCGTCATCGCCACGGCAGGAAGAGGCGTATGATACGGAGGTATTTGTGAGGATGAAGGATCGTGTGATGGGTTTGGAAAGTAATAATAGAAAAGTTTTGAAGGAGAATGAAGAGCTGATGGCGAAGGTTGAGGGGTATAGGGCAACGAGGGAAGAGTTGGAGACTTGAGAAAGAAGGAGAAGGAATGGATGGCGGAAAGGAGCGAGTTGATGAGGAAGGCAGGTTTGGTGGAGAGTTTGCAGGCGAGTGTGTCGAGGAAGGATGAAGAGATAGAGCGGATGCGAAGCGTGGTGAAGGAGACGGAGGAGGTGAAGGCTATTAATAAGAGGTTGTCGGGTGAAGTGGAGCGACTGCATGAGCGTTTGAAGTGTCAAAAAGGAGAGTATATGAGGTTCATCTTCCCCTCTTTGAGAATAATATCTGTGATGTCCCCACAATCTCCAGCGATTTGAATGAAACACAGTTGTGTTACGAGGGGGATGGAGTTCGCTGCCTCCACATGACGATGAACATCAATGGAGAGCTTGATGACTTCGTCGTCAGAAAAGTTAGAAAGAAGGTTCCCAGTAAGTCTATTCAACATAATCATTTTTGTAGCTCATCTAATCTCCTATTATTTTCCTTTCAGAGTGTTTGCAGTAGTAGTGTCGGTGGACGGAGAACGACCCATGGGCTCTTTTAAGGGCCAACCTTCTAATGCAGCTAAAGCGGTCCCAAGCCCGCCACATATCCTCGGATATGGAATGCAGAGGAGAAGAAAAATGATGAATGGAATGAAATGGGAGGACACTCAAGCGCCACACGCAACATAACACACTTCTCTCTTCCGTAGTCTAACAAGCTCTTTACACATGGATTGCAGTCGATTGCTATCCCTGTATCGGAAGTGTAAGCTATCTTAATTTTATTTAACACTATTTCATCTACCATTATCACCCATATGAAATGTTATAAGATTTGCCAGTTAAACTAAGCGTGCTACTATTTCCAAATGAAAAAGTATACATGGTTAAATCATCCACTGAAGCCCCATTCAAGTAAGTCAGTATGAAAGCAAAGATAATACGAAATAAACATTTATTATGGAATGTATTTCAAAAGGTCTTCATCGTCAATATCGTCCCAGAGTCTGGCTTCACATAGATCACAAAAACAGTTCACTTGTTTCAATCGTTCTTCTACCGCGAGCCTCACATTGTCGATGTACTCCCACTCCGCCATAGTTCGTGGCTGGGAGTTAGGGGTGTACCATTCCCATAATTGGTGGAGGAATTTGGTGCTGGTGATCTCCATCACATCATCAGTATCGTACTGTAGATACTTCCACCTCACGCCTGTTAAGTCGGGACACTCCTTCTCACATACACTCTCCTCTTCGTCATCCGCTGCTAATGACAACTTTCTGATATTGTCGAGTCGGTATATTTTCTCCACCTTCCCCTTCGTTGGTGCGTTTGGTGCAACGAGCGCCTTTGGTGTTGAGCATGGAGAAGAGAATTTTGTGTTCGGTGTTGTCGGAGGGCTTGTCATGTTGACTGTGAATAATAACTTTGAAATGTTTTCTAATTCTTAAGTATAAACAAGCAACCAATCAGAATGAACAGCCAATGAATGATGAATATTAAAGTATATATGTAAAGTGACATTCGTGTCATTTCACTTTGTCTTTGAGACGTGTAAGTGAAGTGTTCTCTGGCGAATTATATATTTGAGGCGTACAAGTGAACTGCTCTCTCGTGAATTCCAAATTTGAGTGAAGTCTCTATCTTGTTGAAGTATCAACCTTAAACTCGATTTCGTTGAAATGGTAAGTTGAAGATTTCCTCTCTCATCTCCCTCAAACGTATGGCTAATAGCATTTTCCTCAATTTCAGGCATCTACTTCATCACCAACGCCCTCCCTTCTCGAGGAAAGTTTAGAGTTGTTGAGTGAAGGTAGGTTGTAACAATACACTGAGACTTTAACAGAGATGATAGAATGATTTCTCTTTCAGGTGATACCAGTCCCATCTCGAGCGAGTCGGGTAACAACAGCGACTCCATGTCAACATTGTCGCGGGAATGCAACGATCGGGAATGTGCTGACTGTGGACACATCTTCACGAGGAAGCGTGATCTCGCCCGACACATCAAGCGAGATGTTTCTAGACCTAAGTCAGCATCAATTTCCGAAGGTGGGGATGATTCTGTTAACGATGTCTCCTTTTCTTGCGATTTATGCATTCAGTCTTTTGAGTCCCATTTTGAACTATCTTCACATAGACTTCGACATACACACAGTGGTGATAGTTATACTAACAGCACCTCCTCTATCCGACTCTCTGAAGTGTCGATAAATAATTTAGTGAGGAACTACCAGATGGAATCCTCAGAAACCATTACTGACTTTGAAGAATGGTTTCATCAAAATTCATCTTTGATTGGTGCGCTCTTCAACAATTTAGTCAATTGTATAATGAAGGTGCTCATCTATCTCAAAATAAAATATGCAAAAATCGACCACCATACTGGTCAAATAGTAGAGAGGTTGGAGTTTCACATACCCTCCTCTCCTGCAACCGAAGTTGTAGACTGTGAGTCTTGGATAAATTTTCATATCCAAGGGCTAAAATATTATACAGATAAATTTAACGAGCGTGATAGTGGTCTCGTTTTTGATGGTATTGAGAGCGCCATGATTAAAATCACTTTATTAGAGAACTACTCTGGACGAGGCTCCTTTAAACTTCCGAAAAATTTAAGAAATAAAGCAGCAGTCATTTCTGTAGATTGCGAATCGCAATTTTTTAAGTATGCCGTCCTCTCCATTCTCCACTATAATGATGTACAATATAGCCGATACCGTAAGAGTAAGTATGAACAATGGGAGAATGAATTAAAGTTTGATGACTGCAATAGTGAAGATATGAAAATTAAAGATATAGAAAAATTTGAAAAATTGAACAACATCAAAATAGTTCTCCATGTTTGGGAAAAGGGATTGAAGGGTGTCCGATACAACTCGCGTTCGAGTTGTTATGACCACGTTGTCAACCTTTTATTAGTAAGACAGGATGATAGTGAGGAATGGCACTACTGCGGTATTCCCAAAATTTCTCGCTTATACCATCACTTAAGAAATTCTAGCTCATCAGAGATTTATTACTGTGACAGATGCATTCGGAACTTTAGGGGTAAAAATAGATTTGAAACTCATTACGAATGGTGTAAGCGAGGTAAACTACAAATTGAGCGCATGCCCAAAGATAAGGAGTTTTCATATAGAGAGAATGGCGATGAACTAAGTCCTCTTGGTGTCATCTATGCTGACATCGAATGCTATATCGATGATAACACCCATCGAGCAGCAGCCATTTACTGCTATGAAGTATGGAATGACCATTTCCAAAATAGAAAAAATAAAATGCATGTCTGGCAAGGTGAGGATTGTATTTACCAATTCCTACAATTCCTCGAACAGGCTGTAAAATTTCAACAAAAGTATGATGGTGAACTCTATCGCAGATCATTGCGTATGACAGCAGATGATCAAGCAAAATTTGATAGTTGCAACGTTTGCCTCAAATGTAGTAAAACATTTGATGATGATAAGATTAAGAAAGTGCGCGACCCTGATCACATCACTGGTAAATTTAGAAACGCACTATGTTCAAAATGCAATTTTTCACTTAGGATGAAACGGCGTACATTACCCGTCATTTTCCATAATTTCAAGGGCTACGACAGCCATATGATAATAAAAGGAGGTTTAGGTGAAATGAAAGAGTGGAAGATTGATGTAATAGCACAAACGAGAGAGAAGTTTATGCCAATGACAGCAAAAGTGCCTGTTGATAAAACTAAAGAAAATAAGACGGTCTATTTTGATATAAAGTTTTTAGATTCCTACCAATTTATGACTGCATCACTAGCCTCTCTCGTACAAAATCTAAAGTCTCTTCCACTAACACAAAATCTTAAGAAACAATATCCAAATCTAATCGATGAATTCATCACACGGAAAGGAGTCTTTCCATATGCATATTTTGATGCGATTAGTAAACTCGGCGAGACTTCTCTTCCACCCATAGATAAATTTAAAAATGATTTGACCGGCGCAGAATGTAAGACCGAAGATTATGATCATGCACAAGATGCATGGATAAAATTTGACTGCCATACATTTGGCGAATATATGATTGCCTATCTTAAGTTAGATGTATTTTTGCTGGCTGATGTATTTCAGGAGTTTCGACGAGTGGTATTAGAAGAAGATATGTTAGATCCCGTCCACTTTGTCAGTCTGCCAGCCATGTCCTTTAAGTCTGCTTTTAAAATGACTGGTGAGAACATTCATCTCTTACAAGATCCAGAGATTTATAATTTATTTGAGCGAGGAATTCGCGGTGGTCTCACATTTGTAAATAAACATAGGTTAAAATCAAAATTAGTAGGCGATGATCAGACCCATCTTAAGTATTATGACCAAAATAATTTATATGGTAGTTCACTATCCAAACCACTCCCTCACTCTGAGTTTAGCTGGTTAGATGATAGTGAAACTCAGCATCTCTCCAACCCTTCTAACATACTAGCAATTCCAGATGAAGGTGATTGGGGATATTATTTTGAGATAGATCTTATCTATCCAAATAATATTAAATATAAAACCGTAGATTTTCCACTCGCACCCGAATCAGGTGAAGTGACCCAAGATATGTTTTCCGACTTTATGAAACAATTTCATAGAGATTTAGAATCATGCGGTCAGCCCGACTATAAGCCTTGCCGCAAACTTTTACTCACCCAATATGATAAGGAAAACTATCTAGTTCACTTTAGCATCTTAAAATTTTATTTAGAAATGGGCATGATTTTAAAAAGAGTTCACCGCATTATTAAATTTAGACAGAAAGCCTTCCTCAAACCATATATTGATAGCAACAGCCAGAAACGTGCACTAGCCCAAAATAATTTTGAAAAAGATTTTTATAAGTATAAGAATAATAGTCTATTTGGTAAGACGATGGAGGATGCTAGAAAACGTGTAAACCATAAACTAGTCAATGATGTTACAAAATTTAAGAAATTGGTCTCATCACCTCTATTCATCGATAGAGACATTATCGATGAGGACCTTGTAGGTGTTAAAATGATAAAATCTGAAGTTGAGTTGTGCAAGCCCATCTATATTGGCCAAGCTGTACTAGATTACTCTAAGCTTGAAATGTACCAACTCTTTTATAAAATACTAAAACCATGTCCTCTCGTAAAAGAGGTTCGTTTGTTGGGTGGTGATACAGATAGTTTCTTCTTAGGCATTACCACTCAAAAAGATTTAAATTTCAATGAAGTAGGAAAATCTTTAGAAAGATATTTTGACACATCAAATTATCCTACTGATCACCCACTCTACTCCATCAAAAATAAAGCAAAACTTGGCTGCTTTAAGGATGAGACAGCAGGGAAGGAAATAGATGAAATGATTCTCCTCCGCCCAAAAATGTACAGTATGAAATTAAAGGATAGCGACGATAGTATTAAGCGCGCTAAAGGCATATCAAGAACATTGGTGTCTAACATGGAACATAAAAATTTCAGGGAAGCCTATAGAAATAAAAATATAATGTTTGTCAATATGACAATCTTAAAATCTAAGTCGCATGAGATCAAAACTCATACTTTTAGGAAACGGGCGCTTTCAGCATGGGAGGATAAGAGGTGCTGGTAAGAACATAACATATCTCTTCCAATGGACATCCTGATACAGACATACCACCACCCAAAAGAATTAAACTCACACTACCACATTCAGGAGACGTCTTAGCATAATCATCCTTAACTAAGTATTTTCATGTTGATTTCTGTAGATAAACATTGCTGTTTTATGTATCGCTTTAGATTGCACTTCCTTGTGAATATATGCCTACAGTTAGCCCATTCCCCTATATCTGTGAAAAGACTTTTTCATACACATATTTTTATTTCAATAAACATATCACAATGACTTCACTTTGTTTTCCGAAACACTAAAGTTACGAGGGATTTAGTATCTTTCACATGGATGCACTCTTGTAAACCATTGTACTCTTGATAGCAATAGAGGGTATAGTTTGTTTGACGACGGGATGATAGAAAATAGATTGAAACCTCTTCTCGACTATTCCATATGAAGCGTCTTTATCATGAATGAAATCACGTAAAATGTATTCTTATTTCTCACCAACAGAAATAGGAAGAATCAAATCACTTTGAATGTAAAAGTGCTGTTCATGTTTATCAAGTGTCATTGGTGTTTCTACACCAATCGTATGCGCAGCAGCAAACACAGTTTGTAGCATTGAAAAACCAAAGAGTTTTTTCAAATTTTTACTCAATTGACATTGAATGTCATCACCCAGTTTCAGAACAACGCGTTGATTTTCAATTGAAAAGGAAATGTGGTGTGTCTTTACATCATATTTACTTTTCATCACATGCTTCAACTTCTGTTGTATATAAGGATTTACTACATGAATGAAGCTTTCAACTGTTTGATATAGACGCGGCATTATATTGATAGCAACTTTAGATTCTTCATAAGACTGGTAAATTTTCTTGATGCGATTACCATAGATGTCCACCCACCATTCATCATTAACTGAATCAGCTTTAGTGTGATATTCATGAGAAGCATACACCACATCGCTTCTAATAATAGGTGTATAATGTCTTACAAAATGACGCAAGGTTGGAAAGAAATAAACTGTAAGTTTGTCATTGTATTTCTGAATGACCAACTTATTTTTGTCCGCCATAATTTTCTCTCCATACTTCTTACCCACAGTCTCATTCCATCGTTTTACTAACTCAATAACTGATAAAGGTTGAACACCACGCTTTTTCAAAATGATGCGTTCTTCACATTCTACAACATCTTCATCAAATATTTTAAATTTATAATGAAATTTGTTGATTCGATTTGAATAAACTTTTTTAACATTTGCAGTAGCAATTGACGTTAGATGTAGTCCATGGCCAAAACCGAGATGTGGATAGAATTCATTATCCAACCTCAGTGTAAAACCTTTAGTAAAAGAAAGAAAGCGAAGGAACTGTCTCCCACTCCAATGATAGATAGTAAACTCATAAACTTTCTGATCCTTATTCTTCATGATGGAAGTATTACCACTGTTGAATGCCTTAATAATTTTCTTATTCCCAAATGGTTCATAATAATCTGATTTTATCTGAATCCATTCATAGTTCCACTTTCCATCTGATGTTAAATTGTATGGGAACTGGAATGCATTATTCATCGTTATTCCATCATGGGTGCGAGGAGTCAATATCATTTCTTCCACATCATTCACATTCTGAATATTGCTATCATAGCAAATACTAGAAACGCCAACCTCCCATTCACCTTCTAAATGTAGTGGACGATTTAATTCTACTCGATAGTCTGATGGTTTATTTTTGGGAAATTTATTCATAGAAGCATTACTGGGCAAGCAGATTAGAAACGAGTCCTTATTTTCACTTTCCATACTAATCACATTGGAAAAATATATTAGCATACTTTTGCATTAACTCTTCATTCGGAAATGGAGTGTGATACTTGTCACAGCATCTTTATGAAAAGGAATCAACGCACCAGCATCGTCATAAATTGCAATATCAATTTGTGGGATGTAGTTTGATTTCAGCTTTGTATAGTGCACTTTCTTGAAAGTATGCTCAGATAAAATACTGCAGCTTTTTGGCTGGTATGGTATCATTGCTAGCAATGGAGCTTCAACATCTCCCACACGTACATCTTCACCGATATTGGAATATATCTGAAAATAGTTAATACGACGCGATAGCGACATGTCTGCGCTTGCTTTGGTTACAGTACCACTTTTAAAGATATTTTGATCAAACTCAAAATGTCCATTAGAGTTTTATCCATAATTAGTTCAATACCTTTTCCACTTATAGTGAGAGACAGAAGACCTTCTTTTTCAGAAAATAAAATATGTTGCTCATTAATCACTTCATTTAAATAATCTACAACCAATTTAACCGAAGTAATAATGCGAGGCATCAACACTCTTGTTTCATGTAAGATACCACCTAAAGGCTCTACACACTTTCTGTATAAAGATACGGACCATTCTGTATCAAATTGATTTGACCTTTCACATGGTAAATGTTTCTTATCAAATTTTCCATGAACAGATGCAGAACGATGTCGTAAGAACTGATGAAAATCTTTTGAACAAACTAATACCAGATCATCATCATTTAATTTACTTATTGCAATATGATTAGATGATTTGATATAAGTCAATGTTGCCAATTGTTTACCATCAACTCGAAGGAGATAATTAAATTTCTTCAATAATGTTTCAGGAGTCATGTTTGTCTTTCTTGGCTTAATCACAATCTTCTTCACCAACGTCTTCTCATTTTTTGGAATAAGATCTACATAATAAGCTTCCTCTCGATATATTTACTGTTCATGATCACTTATGTGGTAATTAACGTTATAATTATCATAGCTTGTTAAGGCGCTAGCGAGGTAACCTAAATCATTTCTTAAACTTGGACTTAAACCAACAATCCAATCTTTCTCAACTACATGATGTACATAATTATGATCATCATTGTGCGGAGTAAATTGGACAATATGTTTACACGCTTTATTCAGGAAATCATATATAAACTTTTTACATAATAAGAGATCTTTCTTTGGCCACTGTGGAATGTATACTCGACAACCCTTTTCACATTGGTAAGCAGCTGCGCGTCTCATATTAATAGTCATCACCTCATGATCAAAAGTATAGACACAGTTGCTATGAACAAGTTGAGTGACACCCACTTCCCACTTTCCATTTAGCTGTTGTGTATGATCAATGGGAGTAGAAAAGAGTGCGGCTCGATTACTAGCAAATCTATTTGCGGCCGCATTGCTAAGTTTGGCTTCAACGTCGCAAGAATGAAATTCAAATCTACCATTCTCATTCCGCAAACTGTTTCTCATTTCGCAAATACAATTGGGAGAAGTATAGAAGATACGTACATCGCTCCATCATGACATTTATTCGTCGTGAGTTCATCGCCCTACTATGCAAATCTTAACCAGACATGACTACCACGCACCATGAGTTGGAAATTAGATTCCCTACAACGTATTGAAACGGATCATGATCGAAACGTCTATTTCAAAGATTCAACTGGAAATGTGAGAAGAGAGTTTGCTTTATCTTATCGTCATTTTCAATCTCTACATCATATCATGAAGGATTTGAAATACTTCTATATGAACATACATTCACGTATTGGAAATCACATCTGGTTGCGCGTCAACAAACGGCGAATTCAACTCTATCATTCCCAACTCCATACTAACTTCACATTTCATCAAGGTACTTGGGAAAAGTATAAAAGGAAGGTACATCGCTCAATTTACTCATTTTTTCATCATGAAGCGCCATCGCTACACCATCGTCAACATTCTCCGTCGCTTCAGACTCTACACCAAAATCGATCTCACAACATTACACCAACACCTTCCAAACAGCAAGTATTACCCGGGCCGACCTCAAATGTTAGTGGTGAAGATGAACAATTCACGGAATCTTCAAGTCCTTTATCTTTTTCGTTTTCTCTCTTTTTTGTATTATTTTTTTAATCTTCTTTATTGATTTATTTATTCTTTTTTTCCTCTTTCATTTATTTTTTATCTTTTTCTCTTTTCTTTCTCTTTCTTTTTCCCCACCCCCGTGTTATTTTTTTATGGTCTCTCATTTTTTCTGTTTCCTTACTCTTCTTAATTTTCTTTCTCTTTTCTTTATTCAAGTGCCTTTTTCTTTATCTCTCTTGTTCTTTTTCTTGTTTTCGCATTATATTCCTCATACTTAGCCTCTTTTTAGTCTTGTCTTTTTCTTTATTCTTAATGTTTTATTATTAACTTATTTCTTCAATTTCTTTTTCTTCTATTTATTTCTTTTCTCTTACTATTCTATCTACGACTGTCAATCTTTCATCATTCTTTTTTTTTAATTTTTCTTTTTATATTTTTTCTTTTCTTTCTCTTATTCTCTTTTGCTTCACTTTTTTTAGTTTCTTCTTTTCTTATTATCTTTCTTCTCGCTTATTTCAATCTTTCTCTCTTATGTTCTATTATTTAATTTATTATTTTTTCTTCAGTCTATTTTTCTCTCTTTTTATTTTATTTCTGCTTTTATCTAGGCTTAATCTCTTTTTTCATTTTTACTTTTTTCCTTCTTTTTAGATACGTTTTCTATCTTTTCTTAGTTTATCTTTTTTCTCTTTTCTTTTTTTCTTTCTTTCTTCTTTCACTACTTTCTTTGTCTTTTCTTTCGCTCTACCCTTCTATCTTTTTTGTTGTTCTTTTCGATCTTCTTATCTTTTTTTTTCTCTTAAGTCGTCATTCTTTGTCTTTTTCTTCTTCTTTGCTTTCTCATTTTTCTCACTTATTCACTAATTACTCTCTAATTTTATTTTCAAGTCTGTGCTAGTCTCTTATTCTATTGATTTTATTTTATTAACTTATCCGTCTTCTTCATACTTACATTTTTTCTATTAATTCTCCTAATCTGTATCTTTACTTTCTTCATCTTTTATTTTCTTTTTTTCATCTCAGTGTCTCACAAATTATCTTTCTTATATACCTTACCATTTCTTAATTTCTCTTTAATTTCTTTTCTATCTTCTTTTTTTCTTAGCTTCTATTTTTTTCTTTCTTCTTATCAAGTCTTTTCCATACTAATTTATTATAGACTTATCATATATTTTTTTTTTTTTCTATTTCTATTTTTTACATTTTTCTTCAAGATCTCTATTCTTTCCTTTTCGTTTTTCTTTTTTTTTCTTTTCTCTGTTCTTTTATCTTCTTAATTTTTGGTTTTTTTCTATTTAAATTGTCATATTTTTCTTATATAACTTTGTCTTTCTATTCCCACTTTTTCACTTTTTATTTCCTTTTTATTCTTTATCCATTTTCTTCTAACTTTTGTATATATTTTATTAAAATCTTTATTTCCTTATATCTATTTTTTTTTTTTCTCTTCTTTTTATCTTTTTTCTCTTATTTCTTTCTTTTTCGTTCTTCTTTTACATTTACTCCTCTTGTTTTATCTTATATCTTTTTCTACTTTTTCTTTCCATAATTTTTATTTTTCTATGTTCTTTTTTTTTAATTTATTTTCACTTTTTTCTGTCTTAATATCTTCAAGTCTCTATTCTCATTTCTTATTTTCTTTTCGTCTCTCTCTTTTTCTTTTTTTCTTCTTTTTTATTATCTCTTTGATATAATCTTGTGTCTCTCTCAATCTATCCTTCATCCTCTTATTCCACTATAATCTTTTTGTTTTTTTGTTATTTTTTGTTATCTTTATTCCTTTTTCGTTTCTGTTTCTTTTCTTTCTTTACTTTATCTTTTTTTTTTTTTTCTCTCTACTTTTTATTCTTTCTTCTATTCTTTCCTTCTTTCGTTTTCTCTTCTATTCCCCCCCCCCCTAGTTTTCTTTTTGTTTATTTTTTATACTTTTCTTTTCATTCTTTACTTTTTTGTCTATCTTCGTACTTTGCCCTCTTCTTTTGTTTTGTCTTTCTCCGTTCTTGCGCTAATCCTGCTTTTTATCTTTCTTTTCTTTCTTTCTTTTTCTAATCTTTTTTTAATTGCCTTCTTCATATTTTTTTTTCGTCTTTCTTTTTCGTATTCTTTTATTGTTTTCTCTTTTCTGTCTTATCTTTCTTCGATTCCTTTCTTTTTCGTTTATTTTTCCTTTCTTGTTTCTTCACTTTACTGTTCTTTATTTCGCTTTTTTTATCTTTTATTTTTCTTAGCTCTTTAGCCTTCCTTCCTCTTTTTAATTATTTTTATTTTTTCTCTTTTCTTTCTCTTCTCTTGTCCTTACTTTCCTTCTTTTCTTTTACTTACTTCGATTTCTACACTATCTTTGTCCTTTTTTCTATTTCTCCTTTTTCTTATTCTATATCTTCTCTTCATTCTTCTTTCTTTTTCTCTACTAGGGTCCGTTTTTTTTTATCCTTTTGTTCTTCTCTTACTTTCTCGGTATAATTTTTTCTTCTTAATCCTTCTTCTTTTTTTCATCCTTTCTTACTCTCTTTCTTTCTATTTTTTCTTTTGTATTTCCTTCTTCTTTCTCCCCCCGCCCTTTTTCTACATTTTTATTTATCAATTGTCTTTCTTTCCTTTCTTTTGCTCTTCTATCAAGTCCTCATTTTCTTATTTTCTTTTCTTTTTTCAATCTGTTCTTTCTTTTAATTTTATAATTCTTTTTCTTTTTTCATTTATCTCTTCTTGTCTACTTATCTTTCTTCTACTCTTGAATTCCTTTACATTTTTTCATGTCTCATTTTTTCTTCTTTTTTCTCTTTTAACTTTTAAATTTTTCTTCCTATGTTTTATTCATTTCTTTACTTTCTAATTTCTTTTATTTTTTCTTTTCTTTTTCTTGTTTTTCCTTTTTCCCTCCTCTAATTATTTATTATATTCCATATATTGCTTTTTTTTTTTTTCATTTTTTTTCTTTTTCTCTATATAACTTCATGTCTTCTCTGTGTTCTTTCTTGCTAATACTTTATCTATCTTTTGTTTCTTTCCTTCTATTCGATTCTATTATCCGGTATTTTTTTTCCTTGTCTTTTTATGTCGTGTTTATTATTTCTTGGCTTTTCTACTCTTTTCTGTTGTTGCTTTTTCTTTTCTTTCTTTCTCCTTAATATTTAACTTCTTTTCTTTCTTTTCTCTATTCATCATTTCTCTTGTTTGTCACGTCGCCCGTGTCTAATTTTCTTTCGTTTTAATTTTATTTTTATCTTTGTTAATTTCTGAACACCCTCTTATTTCAATTTCCTGATGCCGCTTTTATATCTTTTTTTTATATATTTCTTTTTTTTCTTTCTTTTCTTTTGCTCTCCATATCTTGTTTTCATCTTCTTCTGTTGGTCGGTCTCTTATTTGAATTATTTCCCTTTCCTCGGCGACCTCCTTTAAGTCTTATTCTTTGTTACTCTCCTTCGGAATTGTTTTATGGATTCTGTCATATCCTCTTTTATTATATCAAGTCTTTATCTTTACTTTTAATATTTTTTATTAAACTATGTCCTTAAGTCTTTAACATGTTATTCTCAATTCACTTCCCAAATGAACTTACAATTCTCCCCCTTTCTCATGCATACGCGCATTCGTTTGCACTTATGAGCTACTGAGACACTACTCGAGAGGAACAGGGATTTATTCAATCTGATTACAAGTATGGATCTCTACTCATTTTTTAAGTGTAACAGTTTTGAAGATTCCGTACCATGGCATTTACAAGTGGTTTATGAACCCATCTTTTTTCCTCAGCGCTCATTATTGTTCGGATACCTTGCAAAATTTGGGGCAGTTACTTATTTTTCTAAGTGCCAAAATCTTTTCCCCATAAAAGTAAAATGTGACATTAACCTGACTAAAATCTGATCAAGAATTAATAAATGGGTTTTAACATACCCCCCCCAAAATTTAAATACCTAGACTACCACTTCGATTATGTACGTACCACAGTCGGATTGTAAAATAAAAAAACAATATTTTCCAACTAAAAGTTTTTATTTCAAATCATGATAGAACGTTACAAAGCATTTTAACATTAGAGGATGGATTACATTAAATGTTATGAATTAACAGATACATAATCGAGTATACATGTTATACGCTTTTTTAAGATGAAGTACAGTACCTAAAAGCCACCAACACTTGATGAAAGTGGAGGTTGTATAGTATGCGTTCATTTTCGCTGATATTGACGCGTATGTTTTCCCTCAACCCACTGACTGTGTTGGTATTATTTGGAGAAGGGGTTTGAGCAAGAGAGTCAAATAGTTTTCACCTCGTCGGTCTTCTCCAATAAAGATCGCTTTTCCAATGCTCACCGCCTAAATTCTGCGAATGAGTGTTGTTAGCACAATAAGATGGGATAGTGATTTACTGCAGTGTAAGTATCGACGACATAGAATTTATCGAAAAGCTTTCAACGTCGCTTCGTCTGGCCCATTACGCTGCTACTTTAGTCTTAATATCGTCAGCAGTCAACCAACTCATTAACGATTATACTGAAGAATCACGTCACGATACTTTGTAATTTCAATATTTGAATCGAAGACTGCATAAATTAATACATTGATCGTCTCAGGTAGTGTTCTTTTGAACGTCAAATCCAAACGAATATTATGAGGCACGTTCGCTTGACGATAGGGTGCACTAATATCGCTGTCAGCAGTCCAATCAAATGCATAAATAGTATATCCACTCTTAAACTCTTTCATAGTCAGTCCGTTGGTGTCATCCGTATTGTAAAAGCCAAGACATCCATAAAATCAACATAACTGCGCATAAATTGATCCGCAGCAAAATCTGGTTTGTAGGGTGGACCAGGATGACTCACACCATTTACACGTAAAGCAATTTCACTTAACTGATTGTGTTTAAAATTGAAAGGATTCTTCTTTATATTACCATTAAATGCTCATTTTCAACCATTGCCACCATGAGGAGCTTCGTGCTTCCGATGGAAAGAGGCCATCTTTCATGAAACTCTTTTGATCTTTCGGAATTGTAAAGGTAGAAGCTTTGTATGCTGAACGGGGTAAATGGCATTTTGGCGGTTAAGACCTTCAGCATGCCCTCTAATGACACTTGGATTCGGTACTACTCGACGAATGTAAAGTGCAATATCTTCCACATGAATTCTAAAATTGTCAACTTTAGCAAATGCATTCAGCGCAAATTCAGGCTTATTCAATGTCAGCTTGAGTCGCATGCTGGTATTACAGAGTAAAAACTTGACTGTCTAAAGAAGTCTAAATTCAAGCGGAACCATATAGCTGACATACTCTACTATCTTTAATCATAGCAGATCGCTTTACAAAGCCACTGTTTGTTTCAACATCAAATTTTCCTGCTTCATCTCTGTACCATCCCATGGCTTCCATATGACTTTTTTTGTGCTGCTGGATGAAACTGTGATACATGATTGAAATATGATTTATAGGGATAATCGCTTTGACCACCTGCCACCGGCGGCTCGCCAATCGTTAGAGAAACATCGCGAAGTAATGTAGTCAATGGTAAATTGTTCAGTCCAACTTTATGTGCATCGTCAATAGCAGTTCCATCTGCTTGCTGAATTCTAAACCTCATATCAAGCATCGCATAACTCAAATCTATGTAGTCATCACTACCACCAGGAATAACAAATTCAATGGGGCCAGCATTCTCAGCTGTTCGAGGATGATAATCTACAATACTTGAACTAAGAATATCTGTCTGTATGGCTTGTTGATCGACCAAACAAAAACCGGAAGTTTTACACTCCATGATTAGAAGTTATAGCAGCGTCGTCGTTTAGCGCCTGATGAATGATTAGAGCCTCTGCGACGTTTGCGTGAATGCCTTTTGACTGAAGATCGCACCTTACAGCTCCGCGATGTTTCCTCTTCCTTTATTCATTCGTTTAGGTGATTTCTTTCCTTAAGTAACACCAGCAAAGGTCTGCTTCAATGTTTTTAAACCGCGTTCCTTCCCACGATTCAACAAACTGCTCTTAAACTTCTACCTCTGGAAAGATCACTAGCAACATCACCAGCAAAGCCAACGGCATTACTTAAAACGTTTCGTTTTAAAGATCTAACGACATTGGATATGAGAGGTGCTACAACAGATTTCAGTGCACCAAGTATGCTACCTCCACGTTGGCGGCGAGCGCCGATGTAAATTTGTCCTCCACCACTTACATAGGAGGGTCGTGAATAAAATGAGGCAGTTGGATTCATAAGCTCCAAATACCCTAAACATTGTTCTAGTTACAACCTTGCCATGTAATCACTGTCGATCACCTTAAGATGAAAGATGTACCGGCACGACGCTTCCAAGCAGAGCTTCATAACTTGAAGGATATAACCTGCTCCATTTAACTAGACAAACCATTACTTGCACTTGGTGTCGCTTTCTATACATCCGAATGATTATCTCTAACCAATTATGGGTCCTTTCATGACTAACCAATCCATCGCGTAAAGCTACCCTCAATTTCCTTCATTATCGATAATCTTTCAACTTGTAGTGTGCAGTCGTTTTGGATCAATTCCTTGATACTAATACCTCCCCCTATAAACAAAAGTACCACCATAAACCCTCCACCCATTCCAGCCTCTGTCCTGTCGGCGAAGTACACCTTAAGCAAAAACCCTCTTTCCACGTTGAATACAACTTTATCACAATTTATACACAATCAAATAAACCCCTATGTTTTTTTTTCACAGAATAGCGTTTACGTTGGAATGAGTCGCACACTATATCTACTTTGCGTCAGCATTACACTACTGTCAACTGATACCAATAAACAGATGGATAGAGAGTGAATTGAGGCATGAGTAGTGTAATCTTTATAACTTGTCCATTTTTTGTTCAGATTGCAGTAATATTCAGCCACATGCGATGTTTCAATTCGATTAATAACGTTCCAACATGCAGCTATTATATAGCACTCTTTACACTCAAACAAGCTCGAATTCATCCTCTCAATAACGTCTAACATGCTGCGATTGTCAACTCTTTTCCTTGCAATCCTGAATTGCTTTTAGGAATGCGGACCTTCACGAAAAATTGTTTTATTGGAATCTTTAGCAAAAAATTTACAATATAAAAACACAAATACTCTAATACAAAACCTATCCAAAAAAACAGCTACGACCTATACAAACAATCACTACGTATCAATACCATACAACCAAACTCACTCACCTTATGGCTATCAACAACAACAAAAAAGGCATATCTAAACAATACTCAACACAATATAAACCAAAATAGAACATACACCATAATAAACCGTTAATCAAACCAACACCCCCCAAAAACTCCATCTACATTACTAAAACGTCAAAAAAACAAATACAAAATTATTGCTCAAAAATCTAAAATTACTACACTTACTTTCAGAAAAACCCAATATGAAATTACCACGTACACATACATTAAACAAAATAAAAACAACCCACTATAAAAAAAACCGATAAAAACAATACATAACGCAATACGACAATACAAATAAACCTAATAAAAAAATAATATCACATAACTACTACAAAAAACAATAAAAATATCACTACTAACCTAAACCCATAAAAAAAAAAAGCTAACACTAATAAACAGCCAAAAAACATACAATTGCTATACCACACAATACGTAACAAATATAAAAAATAAAATAGTAATAACATAATAACCAAGACTAAACATATATCAGGATAATACTCCCTATTCCTTATACAACAAATACACAAAAACCATACCACATTGATGCTAACTAATCTTCAACCAACAAAAATTAAAAAACTAATATGCCTACAACTCAAAACTATATTCTTAACAATCTACTAATAGTACACTTAAATATCCAATAAACAACCTATACAAAACATACTATAAACCCAACTAATATACACAAATTCATTTAAATTCCAAAATACATACGATAAAAAACCAAACTACTCCTTATACTAACAATACTTAAATTTGATTTACTTTTATTATATATTATATTATACACCTAATACTCTAAATATAAGACGATCATCCAACGCCAGTCTCCTTCTTTATTTTTTTAAGGTATGAGCCCACGCAGAACCAGAATAGATCAATGACGAGTTATAATAAAATTTCCACATTATGTTTAAATGAGGCACATCACACAAATCTGCTTAGCCACGGTCTCGAGTCAGACAAGTATAAGTGCGGGTGCTACTTCTTTCGGCTTGGTTTGTGTAGTGTATGAGCCGACCCTGATAATACCATCGTGCACTTGGGATGGAAGACCACCGCTTTTGATAATTTCTTGAGCGTTGCAAAGCCCCGGATTTTTAACCTTCATAAGAGATTGACTTATCAAAACGTTCAGTTAGAGACGACTGACTCCTTTTTCCTCCTTCTCATCTTTTTAGTTTTCTGCCTTTCGACATTGACAACGAACTGTCACATTTTGACTTTACTTTTTGCGATCAGTTCACCATGCTTTGGGTTTCATTGTGAAGCTGGCCAGCAATCAAGTTCATCGACAAGTCACCTCTGGAGCTGATTACATACATGCAACACATCTCTTCATCTTAATAGTCTGCAACATGTATTTCCCTGCTGAGGACAGTTTTTAACGTTTTCCTTTAACCAGTTTTAGTTGGTGCTAGATTTAACGTCGAGTTCTTACCCTCTTGTTTCTTTGTGAGTGTGGGAGGATGGAGCATTGAATCCTTTAACCACTTTTGTTGGCAGTTTCAATCGAGTCTTATAGCAGTTAGACAGTAGCCACTGTTGAATCAAGTTCTTTCAATGTCTCATTATGCTAAAGCAAATTTTGGCACATTATGCGCTTTTTATTCAATAGTATTTAAGAAAGGTATGACCAACCAGGTGAAACATGACCTGACGCCCTTCTACGTGTTCGCATACTGAAATCAAGGTCTTCATAACAACGTGAAGGCATCAATCACTTTATTTCATCTGTAATTGATTTCTCTCTCTATCATTTACATTGAGATGGGGTTTCAATACTGTTTTGAAAAAGATATGGCATAATGCGCCGAGATGCTAAAGGTGTAGCAGTCGATACAGAGTCACGCATTCTTATTCTTCAAGTTTTTCAATTGCTCAACAGTTTCCGATTGTAATAATACAGCACGATGTGGATCTTTGATGTGAACATTTTGCTGATAATCTATTTCTTTCCTATACATTTGATTTGCAAGAGGTTGCTTTTACTTGCTGCATGGCAGTCAATTGTACATATTCATCCTGAGGAATAACAATCATGCGAGAATAAGAACTCATAGTTTGTAGATAATCATGGGAGTTTTCAAAATATCACTTCGAAATCTAAATTCTTCCGGACACTCTTGCGTAAAGTCAATGAATAATTAACCGTATGGTTTTTCAGTAGCTGCTTGAAAAATTTCAATTAAGGCTTTTGATCCTCTGGGTGCAACTTGTCGCGCTAAAATTTCAAATTGACTTTTATCTCGCGGATTCTTGAAATAGCATAATAGTGTGTATTCAGGTTTCGTGTACGAGCTTCTTTTCCATCAGGAAACAAATTTTGTGTAATATAGATGATAAAACACCTTTTATGGTGTGCTGCGCGAGTGAACATATCTGTAACATCTTTTGAATTCTTACTTTCTTTTAATAAATCATCCAATACAACAACATCATTAGACTGAAGTTTATCCACTGGAATAATTCATTCATGTCGAATAAAGTTGCGACTTTGCAATTCCTGAAACAGCGACGGTTGATAAATACCATAACACCAAATCACTCGATTGATAGGTTCCTTAAACAACTCCCTTCTTTTATCCAATAAATTCAGCGTGAAAACAGTTTTACCTGCATGAGATGGACCTGATACAGTCAGAACTTTATCACATTGAAGTCTGAAATCCATTTTATTACTTTGAGATCAACATTTGCATAATTAACGCTTAGAGCCAAAGATATTTCCCAATAGGTTGCCCACGGCAGGAGCTATCATTGGAAGTATTGCTGAAAGGAAACCGCCCTTTTGTGTTAGAGTTTTCCTCTTACTTTGAAGGGCGACTTTAGGATTAGAGATGAAACGCAATCTCGTAGCATATCGCTTAAGTAACTTTCGTTGTTTTGGCGCTAATTTCTTCGTCCTCAACTTCCTCACATGAGAAATAATTTCACAAATGAATTTATCGTTAGCATGTCGTATAGCATTGTATCGCTGATTTGCTTTCATTCGTCGGAGAGCTTGAATGGCTGAAGAAAACTTTTGACTTTTACGTTTCGTCATTTTACGTTTCGCCATTTTCCGTGTTAGTCTTTGCTAAAACCTATCTTTACCACATTTGCATAGGTACTAACTATTGCGACATAAGTGACACTCGAAATGAGCAATGTCACAGTGGTTACATTGGCAAAGTTGAATGCAATTACGTATGAAACAGCGTTGACAAAAGCATGCTTACATCTCTTGAAGATGCGCTTTTCATTTCCATCCTTTCGCTTACATACATCGCAACACATAGTTTCACCGTTACTGATGTCTATAGCAAGTCTTTTTGAAGATATGAATTTGCTAGCCTTTTCTAAATAATAGACGCATGTACAGAAGGAATATACTTCGAGAGTGAGCAGACATAGCTCGGAAACCAGTTGTGCTACAATCAAGTACCACTGCATTTTCAATTTTTCTTTATGGAAAGTTGAATGTGAATATCTGAAATCGCTTCAATCACTAGACTGCTACCATGATGGTTAAATGCGTTAAGACGTTCAGCAATTTTTATCATATGTCTTTTAAAAAATTCTTCGGGGTGATCTACCACTTCCATTGAATAAGAAGCAAAATGGAAAGAGCGACTTTCCACCTCTTCCTTTCCAAAATGACTAAACTTAATTTTCGCAACTAATCGCGCCATGACAATGCTATCAGAGAATGTATTCATTAACTCTAGAAATAGAGTGCTAGCATCATCGACCACTGCTTCGATGTCGGTCTCATCTTTATGAAAATTTATCACATAATCTTGAACAGCTCCTTTTAAACTTTGCCTATGAAACGTAATGTTCCGCAGTCGTTTGAGAAAGACATGATCGCCCTTTAACTAACCCATCCATTGCATGAAAACAACAACTCTTCTCATAGTAACATTTATTGAATAACGGTAACAAGCATGCATTATAAATCAATGGTTTGAAAGAGATAAAATAGATACAGCTGATAACTATCATACAGCGAGCAATGATAACCATACAGGACTTTGGCAGTGTTGAGGTAAGGAGGAAAGAAGCATTGGTTATGAACGTAGCTACTACAACGAACAGACAAAATAGGAACACACAAATCCTTAAAACGTTTCGTGACTTCATGATAATGTTGATTCACTCTACTATCCCAAGGCGGGAGCAAAATATCATCAATGATTAGATTGGGAAATACTTTCCTCTCCTTACCAGGATTATTACAAAGATGCGTATAACATTGAAAGCAGCTAACCATCGTTTAAAGTCAATAAGAAGAGCACTTTCACAAGAAAAGCCATAGTCTTGCAAATATTTCAGATTAAGTCCATGAATGTGTTTTCTCGCCCATTGATCAACATTGGGATCGCAGTTGGCATGTTGATGATAGACACTAACAATCTGATATGTCCATTGTTCATAGCAATAGCACTGAGCTCCTGTACAGGTTCACCCTCACAATCCATAAAAATGATGATAGAAGCCTAAAACGGAAATTTACACATCTAAGGAAACGTTCTATAACATATTACAAAATGAAGAATTACATCGATGCTTTTCACGACAAAATACACAAATGATATGATGGCAACGAAGAAGTAAAATGTATCTAATAAGACCACGTCTACGACACTCAAAGCACATAAGCGAATTGTCATAGGGTAGAGTTAGGAAAGGACTAGCAATTCTCCTTCTTTGATTTGCGTTTTGATGTAGCATTCTTCTCCGACTTGCGCTTCGTACCACTGCTGTTAAGGATTTGATCAATTATGTCGTCCACGTTGGGTGGTTTCGGAATATATAGGATGGATTCCATATGCATGGAGAGAGAGGCTATTTTATTATCCTTGTGTCGACCATAATATAGCCCATTCACTTTGAAAAGGATATCCCAAGTACCTTCTCCGAGCTCATCACATCTGATGGGTATTGAATGATCTCCATCCTTCTTATAGTAAGTACACCAATGTGATACCGGTAGGCAAATGTGATTACCATCCCAAATCTTTCTATAGGGAGTATCCTTGTCATCTCTCGCCTTCCACTCTTGAGCAAGAGGAGTAGGAATGTCCATATTTAATGTCACGTACTCCTCAATAATATCAAGTTGGTGGCGAATGTACGGACTCACGGGATCAGTATGTAGTCCCCATATTGATTGTGCATTATCTTGACATCCGTGGAAGGGAGCATTCCCGTTTGGAGTACTACGCTATGATCATCATAACGCAAGGCTTGTTTAAATTTACGCTGTAGCGGTGTAGGATTATGTACCTTGGTTGTTTCTTCCACTGGCCTCAGTTGTAGATGATCTGACCGTAGCGAACCTTGTAACGTTTGACCGCCATTTTGTCCTACTAGTGCAGCAGATGGAGTAGATGCCTGAAAATGAAAAAAGATTGTATTAAGTTTACGTTCAAGGGAGGAGAGGGAGGGAAGTAGCGACTTACCATTTTAGTTGGATAATAGAACAGGGAACTAGAGAGAGTGAGAAAATGTGCGTCCGTCACTCGTGTGATTCAACGATGGAATGATTCTCACTGTGGAAGGCTCGCTATTTATAAAGAAATGCTTGATTCTCATTGGATGATGATCCTCATTGGACAATAACATCAAGCTGATTCGAAATCTGTTTACCCAATCCGACGTTTTGAAGCTACAGCCCAAAACGTCCCAAATTCTAACTCTGTCGTTTTTCGCCAATGTCCCAAAATCTTAAATGGCGTCTCACATCTAAACGAAGACAGATAGGAACAAGCCGATTCTTTCACTGAATTTGTCTCACTCTTAGCTTTCAAACGAGCTATGGCACGACAAAATCCGTCCACTGGAAGCCAAAATCGAAGCAAGCTGTCAGAGGGGGGGGACGTCAGTGCTAAGTGATTCTCTCCGATTTTCGCTTACACATTACCCTACAGGATGCAGATTTTCACGCTGAATGCCGAATCTAGGCCATCCGTTTTCCCCATCCGATGCTTGCGTTTTTGTAAGCTACAGCCGCAAAACATGTCCCACATTTTCTATACTCAGTCGTTTTTCACCAATCATCCCAAAATCTTAAATGCTCTCACATACTAAACGAAGACAGAAAGGACAATCCGTTTCTTTTCACTGAATTTGTCTCCCTCTTAGCTGCTCAAACTAGCTATTCATCGACAAAATCCGTCCACCTGGAAATGTAAAAAAGTGGACAAGATCCATGGAAGGGGGAAGAAAGAAAAAACTGGAAAAAAGATCTGGAAATAAGAACTGTCATAATAAAATGGAAAAAGAAATAAAATCGAGACATAAAATAAAGAAAACGGAAAGAAACTTCTGGAATAAAAAACGGAAAAATCTGGATGGAAGAAGAATCAATGTATTGAGATAAGGAAAAAACTGGAATCGGGAAGGAAGGGATGGAATATAAAAACAAACGGATAAAAAACAGGAAAAGAAAAACTGGAAAGTGGATTCACTGGACAAAAGAAAGAAGTACAAAAAAACTGGAATATGGAAATCAAGACCGAGAACCGCACAAAAATGATAAGCAAAAGAAAGCGATCAAACTGGACAACAGAAGAAAGGAAAAAATATGGCACACCAGGAAAAAGAACCTAAGAAAAAAAAAACAACTGCGAAACCAGGGAAAGTGAACATAGCTGGATCCCGCAGGCCGCACGAACGACTCTACGACAATAATGGCGCAACTTGAACCAAGGAAAAAACGAACAGAATGGCGGAGAACATTTTGGCCCCGCCAAACCAAACCTACGGTCGCCCGCCAGCACCATTCCCACCGACCTACTCGGCCGCCAGCCCCACCCCAATGCCAAGCCCATCAATGCCGCCACATGATAATTGACTACCCCTCCCAGGTTACCACACCACCGCTCTTGTCCACCCCCTCTCTCACCACCTCTCCCATCAAATCCCTCCTGCACATTCCACTCCTCGCCCTCCCCCCTTCGGCCCCGAACTGCAACCACGCAGCCACGACAGTGAAACAACTCCCACGTGAACACCAGGACCTGAACACCATAGAAAACTCACCCATCGTAACTCGTGAATAACAGCCATAAAATACCTGCAAAGACAAACTGCTGGACAACAAAGAACAAACCGATGAAAAACGAACTGAGGCACTGAAAAACATGCAGGCGAAAAAATACACGCACTGACATGAAAACACAGAATAACAAACCATCCATACTGAAAAAAACACCTGGCATCAGGCAAACAACAACTTGCTAGGGAAACCATTGAATAGAAGCAACAAATGTCAAGACTCACAGTAACATGGCCAAATATTGGACCGTAAGCCCTACACCCCCAACACCGTGACACCCCACACACCCAGACCCCACAAACTTCAACGCCCCACATTTCGAGACAGACTCCACAAGGCCATCCCCCGAAACATCCCCAGTACAACCAGACTGGTCTGCAGCCCCTTGACGACACGCCATAGAGCTAAAAAACACAGGCAACAACATACGAGTGAATACGGCAAGGAGACCCAGGCAAACGGACATACACTAAATCAAAAAAACATGCAGCTAGGACTGAGAACCAGACAACAGAAACAAAAAACTGGAACTGGAACATTGACTGAGTAAAACACATACAAAGAAAATGACACATCAGAATTGGAACCACAAAGAAACAAAGAAACGCGAAAAAAAAACACTGGAAACAGAAAAAACCACATGGAAAAAAAATAGTCGAGAACTGGAACATGAAAAAAAACTGAAAAAAAAAAACACTGGAACAAAAAGAAAACCAAAAACAGAACAAAAAATAAACATGAACTGGAAGAAACTGGTATTATGTAAAAGAACGACAGCTGAAACAGTGAGACAGAAACTGTAACTGTAACGGAATCTGGATATTAAAAACCAACTGGTAGACGGAATTAAAGAAAAAACAACCACTGGTAAATAAAAAAATATAGACTTATAATAAACCTGGTACTGAAAAATATAAAAAAGGAATAATAACCGAGATAACAAAAATGACGAAGATTACTGACAAAAATGGATAAAGAAATAAGATGGAATCAATCACTGTAAAATAAAATTTAAAGTAAGAGAATTTATTAAAGGACATAACAAGAAATATAGATAGAAAAACTGGATCGAATGAGAAGGACTGAAAAAAACTGAAGAAATATAAAAACTGGAATTAACAGTAGAAAAAGAACCTGGAAATGTAGAAATGAAAAAATGAAATATAAACAAAACGATGCTAACTGGAACAAAAAGGAAGGAACTGAAAATACGAACTGCACCTGTAAGACTAACAACACTGGATCTGATGGAGGGAAACTGTAGAAAAAGAAAAAATAAAACTTGTAATAAAAAGGTAAAGAAAGAAACAAGGAGAAAAGGAATGGAAAAAAGCGAAAACGAATAACATGGAAAAAGGAACTGTAAGGAAAAAAAAAGAAAAAATCCCAGGACAAAAGACTGAAAGGTGAAACGTAAGAAAATAAATTATGGAATGGAAATAAAAGGTAGGAAGAGAGAACCTGAACAAATGGAAAGAACTGAACTTAGGAAAATAGAAAACAGAACAAGAAGAACGGAACTGGATATAAAAAGGAAAGAAAAAGAATAAAAACTGAAAACAAAAGAAACTTAATGAATGAACTCCACTGGTAAACAGAAAAACAAAAAAAGAAAGAAAGAAAAAGATAAAAGGAACACAAAGAAAAGGAAGCAAAACAAAAACATGAAAGAACTAAAACAAGAAACTACAAAACTGGAAAACTGAAAGAGCATAAGGAACTGGACTGGAATATGAGAATAAGAAAGAGAAAATAAACAAAATAAGAAGACGGAACACACTGACGAAAGAAAGGAAAAGAAATATACTGGAAACCTGAGGAAAACTGAACAGAAAAAATAAAAATAATGGAATAAAAATTGAAAAATGGCAAAAAGTGAACATTGGAAAATAAAAGAAAACCGAACAGAAGGAAAAACCCACTAAAAGGAATAATATGTAAACGTAAGAATAACAGAAGAAACTAAAAAAAAACAATAGATCTGGAGAAAAAAAAATAAACAATAAAATAAAAAGAAATAAAAAAGATGACAAAAATCAGAAAAAAAAGAGAAAAATATCGAAAAAAAAAATAACTGAAAAAAAAAGATGAAAGGAGATTAAGAATAAGATCTATAAAATGAAAATAATGAGAGAAGAAGTAAACCCCAGAGAAAGGAACAGGAGACAAAAAGAAAAAACAAAAGAAGAATGTTGACCCATAAGAAAAGACCGCTGCCCTCCTGTGACACAAACAAAACGCCCTCCCACAAATCACATGCCCAAACCAGCCGAACGCCAATCCAACACACCCACACTTGCACACCCAGCCTGCGTCCCAAACCCAATATCCCTTATGATTCGCGGGTACAGTAGACCTTCAGGCCTCACCCTGGCGCCCCAAGTAATTCCCCCACCCACCAGCCATTTACAACCGATCCTGCTCGTCGCAACGTCCTATTCACAATCCCACACCCCCATGCCTCACCCACGGCCAGCCCAACAACCATGAGAGGTCAGAATATGGGGAAGTCACACGAAAACCTTAGTCTAGCGTACGCCCACACATCATCACCAAGAACAAAAGCACCATCCCTGGTTTACGAACTGGGAAGACCTGAACTGGAAAAGACTCAGTAACGCACACGACCCAGGCCACCCAACCAGGAGCAACTGCGCCGTCACCACTGACCCTTCCCCTTCCCACGTTCGACTGCCCCAGCATCCCCATGTAGCACCACCACCTAACCCCTCGCTCAACCCCCATGCCCCCAGCCCCAGCCCCACCACAATAGGCAACGGTCAGAACGTACCCTAATGCCACAAACCCTTGCCCCCCCCTTTAAATCCATTGCCGACCCCCACCCCTCCCCCAGGCACATCCATTCCACCCCCTCGCCAACGCCCCACATGCGGACCCCACCCCGCAGGCGAAACGCCCTAGTCAATCACACCCGAATGGAAAAACAAACAACAAAATTAGCACAGGACGAAGAATGCAAGGAACTGAAACAATCACAGAAAAACACTGAGCCACAGTAAAGTACAAGAACAAAAGAACAACTGAAGCCGAAACACAGGCAAAGAAAAAACCAAAACAGGCACTGAACCAGAGCCACCCAGGCCCACCACCCAGGAACAAAACACAAAAATACGACGACTGAAACCCACGGACCAAGAAAATCGGACCGAACTACATTAAACAGGCGTAAGCCGTCCCAAAAACAGCACATGCACATAGAAAAACACACTGTGTCCAAGCAGCACTCAGCAAAAAAACGCTGAAGGAATTACCTACACAGTGAAAAAAAACAGAAACACCTAAGAAACCTAGACCGAAAGAAACAAAAGGAAAAACTGGAATGTAAGATGAAAAACACACGCAACAACCACGCCACACAGGAAACAGAAATCCCACCCTGTTACTCCGCCAGAACCCCAACGTCGAACAACTGGCCCCGTCACCAAAAAAAAACCATGCAAATAACAGGCTAGAAACCTCATTCCAATAAACAAAAGAACTAAGATGAACACCCAGCAAAAAACACCACTGTCAAAGAAAGGAATTAAAATCCCCGAAAAATTCCCACCAACCAACCGTGCACAACCATGCCCCTAGGACTCACTCCCCATACCCCCCCACAAGTGCTCCCAGAAACAGTACACAGGCCCCCCATGTACCCCGACACAAGAACAACAAGACGAACGCTACGCACACCCGAGGTGGACGGACAGCGAACATGGCCGTGCACACCACGACTCCTTGAACACCTCTACCAACGCTCACTTTCCAATGAGTGGTGGGCGGGTCGAGTGTTCGCCGAATTCTTATCTACTCATGTCAAAATTTGAAAGGACCACAAGAAATATATTCAGACCTGGGCCCCGGTGCAGCGCAGATCACTTGCTTTACTACACTCACCTTACAAATTCATTTAAATCCTGAGCCTACCATTTCATGACGCTGAGATATGCCATTCCAGTCGATTTTGTGATGGAGAGTTCACTTGTGCAATTAGGATGCCTGGGTTCGAATCCCAGTGCGAATATCACACCTATACTTCATTTTTCGGAAACGAACGTGCGGAATTATATCATTTGCTAAGCGATTCCCCATAGCAATAATTACGAATCACATTCAAATACCACTAAATACATGGCAAACGAACAATGGGACTTTTGGAGTGCCACCAATCGGTCAGAAAATGGATCAATGCAAAATAAATTTGGAGACAAACAACAACTGTTTCATCATTATTACATTCTAATCCGCGAGGCCTATCGACCGACTCTCGTCACAAGCGGTACGTCATATTTTACAAGATAAAATCAATGAAAAACGTTTATATACAAAATGAAATAAAAAGAATGTGAGTTAAAGTCGAAGGTCAGACGTTAGAAGTCAATACCACGTAGAGCGAGCGTCCATCACTGTTTTGCTTTTGTATACCACAATTTTGTCTTTGGACGTTGATAATTAGTCGCCCTCTAGGAATGGTAGCAACGTTGTCTGACGAACTGTGGCGACCTTCTTGAAGTACGTATATCTTTGCGCGTGTTGAATATTTGGTCAACAATTCGTGACACAGTAGCAAATTTCAATATCAAAGATTCTTTCGATTTCGTAAATCTCCTTCGTTCATTACAGCTATAAACAAAAAGCAGTTTTGCTCTTTCGACATTAGCTCACTTTTCACGATAGGTCCCCTTGATGGAGACAATCGATCTTATACGAAAATATACAAAACAAAATTCAAAAATAGAAACTTCCGATCAGGTTTCCAAAATTAAAAACTTTAATTGTTGATTTGTACTTATAACATCCAGTTTTCTTCTTCAATGGAAAGTATTACTTTTCCTAAAATGACGTGGTTGCTGGGGATCAGTCGACTAGGCCAGATTTCTCGCTGACGTTTGGCTGTCGAAAATTAGGTTTTTCAAACTAAAGTTAAGAATAACAGACCCCCTTCATAATTACTTTCGCCTTCGTATTATAAGCCGACATCCTCCAAATAACCTTATATTTACATTATATAGGAGAACATATATAATTCTCATCCTAATTTGTGATTTTCACATGCGAATATACCCGCAAAATAGCAAACGATCATTCCTGGATATCAACATTGACATAACTGAAAACGACTATGAAAGCTTCCTCTACATCAGTATTTAGAAAAACCAGTTGGACAGGTTTAACATTCTACATTTCTTCAGCTTTGCCCTGAGTATTACAAGCGCAATCTTTGTCAAAAACAAATCTTTTTTTGATCGTGGCAAAGACCGTATTTGCTATACTTTATAAAGAAATACCTATGCAGATCAACTGTCTTCTGAAATTAAAGGCTAATTCAGATTAGCGTCCAATTGGGGTCATCCATCCTTCCTTCATCGAGTAGTACAGTCAAACCAAGGCAGGAACAAGAGACTGAAAATGGTCCCTGCAAAAAGACCAAAGTCCGTGCCGTAACCTTCTCTAGACTTGCCAGCTATTGAGCCGAAGGTCATTTTCATCACCAAAGAGTTCCGGTACGATCCCTGAAAGACATGCTGCCCACTCAATTGTTCGCCTGACGTCTCCTACCAATTCAGTTGCAACTGCGGAGACAGATATGTTTGACGGACTGAAGGGGGTCGGGTGGGCTGGCAAAGCGAGTAGAACGAGCATCATCCGGCATGGCTGATGAACAAAAGACACCCGACCACGATCATCAGAGCCTTTCGCAGCAGTGCTGTAGCAAGACAACCCCGATCAATTGTCTGGCAGTTTGACATCCACAAACCCAAAACGCGCAAAGATATCGTATCTTCAAGAAGGTTCCTCCAAGAGTTTCGTACAGACAACGTTGCTACCATTCCTAGATGGCCGACAATTAATCAACGTCACAAGACCCAAATATGCGTGTATACAAAAGCAAACAGTGATGACGCTCGCTCTAATAACCAACCTATCGTGAAATTCAGACTTCCAACGTCTGACCTTTTACTTTATTTCACTTTCTTTTATTTCATTTTGTATATAAACGTTTTGTCGTGATTCATCTGTAAATACGACGTACCGCTTGACGAGAGTCGTCCGATAGGTCCTCGCGGATTAGAATTTAATGAATGAAACAGTTGTTTTGTCTCCAATTTTTTGCAATGCTACATCGGACCTCACGTTGCTTTAATAGAAAATGGATCAGTTGGTTGATAATCCTTCCGTGTCTCTAATATTTTGATAATGATTTAATTGATAATTACCATAATATACATGATAATTATCGATGCGATTTTCATTGGAATTTCATACTTTTGTATAAAACATTTTTTATAAATATAAAACACATGTATAAAGATACTCATATAATTTACTTTTTGCTTTCATAAAGTAGCAGCCCCTACTACTCTAAGCAAAATTAATAGATCAAAATCTAAAAAATCGTTCAACTCTACGTTGCATAAGAATAGAATCATAAACAATTTGCATGGAAAATTCCAAGGATATGTCTGGGTGCATTTCATCATCAGCAGCCATTTTTGACTAAATCTGGCACCTTCGGTAAATCGAAAATGTCGATTTCAGATGAAGTTAAATAAAATTATCCATCGATTAATCAGCCAATTCTTACCGATTGATTGCAAATCGGTCTGATTAGCAGAATCACTAATCACGTACAAACCCCTAAGTCATTTATGACCAATGTAAAATGTGTTTTGTTTGGTATTCATTTGCGTCCTTGCAGGATGAGTTTGGAATTCATCTTGCATCCATGTCTGACATTAGTATTCAATTGGATACATGCAATATGTCCCTTTGGCAATAATTTCATGTTCGTGTAAAATGTGCTTGCTATTCATTTGTATCAATAGAATGAGTGTTTGGCATTTATTTTGTATCCATGTCTGATGTTTGGTCCTCATTAGGATAAATGTAAAATATCCTTAAGTATTCATTTGTGTCCAGGCATAAGTGCATTTGAGATTCATTGCTCGGCCATGTAAGATGTGTTTCAAAATCATTTCTGACCATGTGTAATGAGTATTTGTATTCATATGTGATATGTTTCGGTAATAAATAGTTTCCAGGTACGATGTGTTTGAAATTCGTTTATTTCCATGTATAATGTGTTTGCTATTCAATCATGACCATCTGATATGCTTGGTATTCATATGTTTTCGTATGTGATGGGTCTGTTTTCATTTCTGATCATTGTGTGTTTTGTTTGATCATTATCAATATTTTTTTGTATTCATTTGTGTCCATGTGTCATATGTTAGGTATTCGTTTGTGACCATGTATGATGTGCTTGGTCTTCATTTGTGTGCACGTTTGGTGTCACTTGTGTCCATGAAAGATGTACATTGCATTCATCTGTGTGCATGTGGGATGTGCTTGATGTTCAGCCGCAACACGAGCCTAAAGGGAGTAGATTCATGATTGTGGTGTGCAGACTGCATCCCCACTTGTTTAACGACATGAGCCACGGTGTTGATGTCAGCCCATATCCCCCTTTATGGCTGTGAATAAAATTCATATCGTACACTAGCAACATTGCCGCTGCGTCTTTAAATCAAACCCCTTCGAAAGAAATTGAACACAGGAAAATATCAAGCGTTTATTTGCCCATCACACAACCCTTTAGTCTAAAAGATCACAAATGCGATATCCATGCGCCGTCTCTGGCTGTGTTCGTGATAGTGTCAAAGTCACAGGTTTGAATACCCTGCGACCGTCTATTCACTGACGTGACTGCCGGCGCTTCCTCCCCATCATACCGCCTCGCTTCCTGGATTACTTGAAATATTTATGGCGACTTTGTACCGTTGGTGTATGGTGTAGGTCACAAGATTAAGAAAAATTTTACGCCTTGACCCACCTCCGCCGTTTAGAAACAATTTTGTCGGGAAGGGGGGTGGTCGGCGAAAAGATTTCTAAGTTACCTTCCCACTCAAAATTTTGATTTTTCATATTCATCACTTTCGAACCTCAGGAAGCACATCTTAGGAGGAGGAGATGTTAGTCAAAATTCTTCCCACGCAAAAATCGGTTTTTGGAGATTATGGGTCCCTAAGTAGAATGGGTGACACTCATACCGTCGCATTTCACCGGTCCTTCCGCTCGAGAGCCGATGACATGATCAATTTGACTATTTGTCTATGATATCAGAGAAATTTTTGTTTAAGTCTTTACGGACAGCAATAGGATGACATGGAGAACTCTCCACGGATCTTAGCTAAACCGAACATTTGCCAAAGTCTCCACGGGCCACAAGCGGACCACGTACTCTATCAAGCAGGAAAGAGTTTCATGAGAGGAGGGGGAAGTCAGTGGAAATTTTTCTAAGTTATTTAACCTCTAACATTTTTTGATTTTGACAAGCATCCACTTTTGAACTCAAAGGTTTTTCAGGGAATATGGACGTCAGCGAAAATTTTTTTTAAGTTATTTTCCTCACCTCAAAAATCCGATTTGAGATTATACTAATAAGTAGAAAGTAGAATAACGACGTCGAATCAGGAATGGTCCCGTTCCCGAGAAAGCAAGGAGACCGGGGAGCCGGTCACAGATGGTAACTGTCCAAATCGAACGCTTTATTACTAGTCCTATCGTGTACAAAATTAGTATTGTTTATTATTACTTTACTCGCGATTTTTATTATTGAGGCAGTTATCGTCAAATATATACGTACCTCATTTTATACATATATCTATATCTACATATATATATATATAAGTAGTAAGCAAGTGACAAATACTGGATAGCGCAAGATGGCCGCCGTCGTGGCTGACGTCCCCCCCCTCTGGAACGACAGTGTCGTGGTGTGCCGGCCAGGTTGGCCGAGACAAGTCGCTGACGTCCCCCCCCCTCTGGAACGACAGAGTGTGAGACTCGGGTGAATGGGTCCGACCGCCTGGTGGACGTGGGCGACCGTCTAGGTTGACGTGGGCGACCGTCTAGGTTGACATGGGCGACCGCCTAGGTTGTCTTGGATGGTGAAACGGTGGCCAGATTCGGATTCAGCGTCAAATTCTGCATCTGTGATGTGATTTCCAGCTCAATCGGCGAGAAAAACTGTTTCCTTTCTCAAAATTTTGGCAGAGTTAAAAATGTGGGACGTTTTGGTGTGAAGGGCCCAAACGAAGCCTCGGATGAGAAAACGGAGGCCAGATTCGGATTCAGCGGTGAAATTCTGCATCTGTCATGGTGAATTTGAAAGCAATCGGAGATAAAAAATTTTTCGCTGACGTCCCCTTCCCCGCCCCCCCTCTGGACAGCTTGCTGTCGATTCTTGGCTTCTAGTGAGAGACGAGATTTTGTCGAGTGAAGGTGGATTGGTCATTTGAAAGCTAAGAGTGAACAAATTCACTGAAACAAACGGCTTGTTCCTATCTGGTCTTCATTCGTTTAGATGTGAGACGGCCATTTACCAGCTATAGGGGGGCTTCACCTGAAAAAATCCTAAGTGTCAGAGTGACTTTGTATGGGATAAATTAAAACTTTTCCAAAGTGTGGAATTTCGACCTGGGACCTTTACCAAAGTTTTTCAATCAATTTCGTTGACCCACCCCCCTTGTTCTAAACTTTGGTGCGAGGGGAGCGGATTTTGGGCGCGTCGATTTGCCGTGGAAAGAGGAATGGAACATGATCGACCACATTTTTTGGAGGCGGAGACGAGACGGAGAACCGCAGCCGTTCACAGGGGGGCGCATTTACAAAGATTTTAGGTCGGAGCTCACCTGAAAAAATCCTAAGTGTCAGAGTGACTTTGTATGGGAAAAATTAAAAATTTTCCAAAGTGTGGAATTTCGACCTGGGACCTTTACCAAAGTTTGTTTCATCAAATTTCCGCTGACCCCCAACCCCCCCCCCCTTTGTTCTAACTTTGGTTCTAGTGGACGGATTTTGTTCGTTCGACTTGCATTGGAAAGAGGATGAAACACTGCTCGACCGCATTTTTCGTTGCGAGTCAATAGGAGCAGCCGTTCAAAAGTTAGAGCGGTTACAAGATTTTAGGTCGGAGCTCACCTGAAAAAATCCTAAGTGTCAGAGTGACTTTGTATGGGTGAAATTTTGAAAATTTTCCAAAGTGTGGAATTTCGACCTGGGACCTTTACCAAAGTTTGTTTCATCAAATTTCGCTGACGCCCCCCCCCCCCGGGAGCGTTAGCTTCGATGTTGGCTTCCAGTGGACGGATTTTGTCGTGCGATAGCTCGTTTGAAAGCTAAGAGTGAGACAAATTCACTGAAACAAACGGCTTGTTCCTATCTGTCTTCGTTTAGATGTGAGACGCCATTTAAGATTTTGGGACATTGGCGAAAAACGACAGAGTTAGAATTTGGGACGTTTTGGGCTGTAGCTTCAAAACGAAGCATCGGATGGGAAAACGGATTTCAGATTTGGAATCAGCGTGAAATTCTTTATCTGTATGGTGAGTTTCAAGTCAATCGGAGAGAAAAAATTTTCAACATTTTTCGAAAAAACGACAGAGTTAGAATTTTTGCGATGGCTGCCTACTGTAGAGCCAAAACGAAGCATCGGATGGGAAAACGGAGGCCAGATTCGGATTCAGCGTCAAATTCTACATGGAAATGGTGTATTTCCAGCTCAATCGGAGAGAAAAAAATTTTCGGCTGACGTCCCCCCCCCCTCTGGACAGCTTGCTTCGATTTTGGCTTCCAGTGGACGGATTCTGCCGTGCGATAGCTCGTTTGAAAGCTAAGAGTGAGACAAATTCAGTGAAAGAATCGGCTTGTTCCTATCTGTCTTCGTTTAGATGTGAGACGCCATTTAAGATTTTGGGACATTGGCGAAAAACGACAGAGTTAGAATTTGGGACGTTTTGGGCTGTAGCTTCAAAACGAAGCATCGGATGGGAAAACGGATTTCAGATTTGGAATCAGCGTGAAATTCTTTATCTGTATGGTGAGTTTCATGTCAATCGGAGAGTTTCAAGTCAAGCGGAGAGAAAAATTTTCAACATTTTTTCGGAAAAACGACAGTTAGAATTTTTGCGATGGCTGCCTACTGTAGAGCCAAAACGAAGCATCGGATGGGAAAACGGAGGCCAGATTCGGATTCAGCGTCAAATTCTACATGGAAATGATGTATTTCCAGCTCAATCGGAGCACTAGAACCGGAGAGAGACGGGTTTTTTAGTGTGTGGATGATGGGTGTTTACGTCATCAGCTGATCGCCACACACTATATAAGCTGGGAACCGAGAGAGACTTGTCATTAAGACGAGAACGATTGTCAGAGGTAGGTCGTCTCTCTGAGCTCCGATGAGAGCTTCGGACATTCCAAATTCCGAGTTTCTGTAAGAAACCGACTTAGAAAATTTCATTGCTGATATCAGCTAAGGCGTCAGACTTAGAGGTTCGCCAGGAGATGGCCTTCGTCTCCAGGCCATAAAAGACTCCAAAACTTTAAAGGCTTGTAACTTTGCTTCTACAAGTCCGTTTGACTTGATTCAAAAAAGGTTCGGTCGCTATTGACCTGGCCTAAGTGACAGACTACTTATAAAATTTCATAAGTAGTGCTAAAAAGTTGAAAAATTTAAATTCACTAGTTTTGGAGGTTTTCTGGGGTTTTCAAGTATGCTGAGTTCAAATCTACTATCAGATTTCAAATTTAACTAAGTCTAAGGCAGCTTTGAGGGGTTAGATCCCAGCTACTGTTCACTACCTTTGACTCGGCGTTACTGTTACCACTTCGGGGCAGTGACAATGATGTCTTAAGCTGTAAATAGCGGGTATCGGGGAAGATCTCTCACTTCCCTAGTGATCAGTACAAGGCCTTCGGGCTGTCGACGGGATCTAGTGCCACTCACTACACTCAAATCTATCATCTCACTAAGTGTAAAATCATTCTTTTCCGTTTTTATAAACTAGGAATCAATCGTTTGCTATCAAACGTTTACGGAATTAAAATCATTGTTTCCCCCTTTTCACTTCAGAAAATGGTTAACTACAATAATGCCAAGACGGCTTTCAAGCTCTGCGTTTGTGCATTCGATACTTTTGCAGCAGCCATAATGCATCTCGCCTTGTCGAGACGCTACCGGAGTGGCATGCGAAGCATAGCAGCTGCAGTCAGCCAGAGCTGACTGAGGAGGCGAAGCAAAGTCTCTTCAGCTCAGAGTTGAAAGCTCTGGAGACTCAGTGCGCTGTCGAGGCTATCGCGTCACCAAAGCCTCCCTCATCTTTTGCACCAGCAAAGGCTCTCTCACCCACCCCGATTCTGGAGACTCAGTGTGCTGTCGAGTCTATCGCGTCAGCAGAGGTTCCTTCATCTAGCGTGCCAGCAAAGGCTCTCTCACCCACCCCGATTGAGTCTTCTCCGAAGTCGAGTAAATCCTCCTCCTCCTCCTCTAGCGATGAGTCGGCTACTAGTAGCAGCGACAGTGAGGAAGAGGAGGAGGAAAAAGGCTCGACGAAGGCTGACCTAGTCGAGAGTGTCTACCTCGATAGCGAGGTAGAGGCGGTGAGGGAAGTTGACCTCGATAGCGAGGTGCAGCCGGCTAAGTTATCGAGCAGTGGTGGGATTGCGGCTCAATGTCGCAACTTCATTATGCGCCCACCACTGGTCGATAACTATGACAAGTTAAAGAATGAGTTGGAGGTGTGGAAGAGGGACTGCTTCTTCTATAAAGCGAGTTCCGAGAACCTCTCGCGAGTCACTCAGGAGCTCAAGAAGACTCAAGCTAGTCTTTTTGAGAAAGAAGGAGAGCTCGATCGCGAGAGGTTCTCGCACCTCGCTAGTAAGGCTAGAGAAGAGCAGCTCCTGATCGAGAGAGAGAGTCAAGAGAAGGAGTTGAGAAAGATGAGGGAGGAGTTGGAAGGGCTGCGAAAGCAGTTGGGGAAGGTGGTGGCGACTAATCAGGAGCTGCACCAGCAAGTGATGAGTAGCAGTACTCGTCGATCAAGTCGCCTCCACATTCCCCTGGATAAGAAAGGACGTGTGCCCGCAAGACCGCTCCTCTGTGAACGTGGCAGAGACGAGATGTGCTACAGCAGGGCTAAAAAAGGTATCGAATGCCTTCATTTTACATTCGACCATAAGGAGGCAATCACAGGATTCCTGTTCGAACCACGTCCGGAGAAGATCTGTAAGTTAAAACAAGTAACTTAGAGTTCAAGATGATAACTAACAACTTCTTTCTTTACAGATATCAAAGAGAAGCGCCCACCTGCTTCCGTCAACGAACCGGAGGCGAAGCGGCAAGCTTGAGTCCCATATTCCTTCTATTATCCCGAGAACGAACCATCGGCTCTCTTAAGGGCCACCATGGGGCAAGACATGATAGAACCTCCACGCGGTTTGCCCTGGGCAGTCTTCGGACTGGCGAATACTATCATTAAGTTGAATCTGCTATCAGTCAACTTGAACATTATGCAGTCGATTGCTATCCCTGAAGCATTCTGATTCGCTGTTGAGCAATTCATTGTTGAAAACCCTATATAAGCCAGAAGATTGTAGCGCTTCTCATTCAATTTGAAGTCACGATGGAAGCGACATCTGCCGACAACATTCCCGTCTTCATCGATGAAGACAACGCCATTCCCGAGTTCGTCATCCTCGACGAGTGGGATGAAGAGACTGAGAAGAAGGGGAAGATCAACAGGATCGTTTGGACGGATGAGGTGTGGACTCCAAATACCACTCGCATCCGAAAGGTGCCAGATGCACCAGCACGGCTTAGGCGGTATAGGGTCTATGAGAACCTAACCGTCATACCCCTTGACTATTCAAGCCAATAGTCAAATTCACACCCCCCGAGAACGAACCATCGGCTCTCTTAAGGGCCACCATGGGGCAAGACATGATAGAACCTCCTCGCGATTTGCCCTGGGCAGTCTTCGGACTGGCGAATACTATCATTAAGTTGAATCTGCTATCAGTCAACTTGAACGTTGCAAATGAAGTTCGGTGTAATACTTCCTTTCGACGGGCGTTCCTGTAAAGGGCGGCGGTGAAACCCGTAGCTATGTATACCGCAAGGGACATTCGGCAATGGTCAATCTTGTTAAACCTCTCTGCGTCATGTTTGCAAGTGATTGCCTCTGTCTCAACGTAGTATGCATTCGCGCCAGGGCGACATTTAGCCAACTGTCGAAGGTTGCCTAAAACTTTCCATTGCATACGTTATGAGAGCCATGAGTTCTACCTGTCTCTATCAATGAGACGAATTGATGAATGGAATGAAAGGGAGGACACTCACGCGCCACACGCAACATAACACACTTCTCTCTTCCGTAGTCTAACAAGCTCTTTACACATGGATCGCAGTCGATTGCTATCCCAGAATCATGTAAGCTATCTTAATTTTATTTAACACTATTTCATCTACCATTATCACCCATATGAAATGTTATAAGATTTGCAAGTTAAACTAAGCGTGCTACTATTTCCAAATGAAAAAGTATACATGGTTAAATTATTCACTAAAGCCCCATTCAAGTAAGTCAGTATGAAAGCAAAGATAATACGAAATAAACATTTATTATGGCATGTATTTTAAAAGGTCTTCATCGTCAATATCGTCCCAGAGTCTGACTTCACATAGATCACAAAAACAGTTGAGCTGCTTTAAACGTTCTTCTGCAGCGTCCCTCACGTTGTCAATGTACGCCCACTCCGCCACGGTTCGCGGTTGGGAGTTAGGGGTGTACCACTCCCATATTTGATGCAAGTGCGACTTGCTGGTCATCTCCATCACCCCTTCGACATCATATTGTAAATATTTCCACCGTATGCCTGTTAGGTCGGGCAACTCCTCTTCATCGTCCTCCGATAATGATAACTTTCGTACATTGTCGAGATTGTATGTCTTCTCCACCTTCGCCTTTCTTGGTGCATTTGGTGTAACGAGCACCTTTGCTGATGTGCATGGAGAGGAGAACTCCAATGCGGTATTTGGTGTTGTTAGAGGACTTGTCATGTTGTCTTTGAAATGCTGACTTTGAATAATGATAACTTTAACATTTTTCTAATTCTTAAGTATCAACAAGCAACCAATCAGAATGAACAGCCAATGAATGATGAGCATGAAAGGATATAAGCAAAGTGACATCCGTGTCATTTCACTCTGTCTTTGAGACGTATAAGTGAAGTGTTCTCTAGCGAATTCTGCTATTATTTGAGGTGTACAAGTGAATTCCAAATTTGAGACGTATTAATTGAGTGAAGTCTCTATCTTATTGAAGCATCAACCTTAAACTTGATTTCATTGAAATGGTAAGTTGAAGATTTCCTCTCTCATCTCCCTCAAACGTGTGGTTAATAGCATCTTCCTCAATTTCAGGCATCAACTTCATCACCAACGCCCTCCCTTCTCGAGGAAAGTTTAGAGTTATTGAGTCAAGGTAGGTTGTAACAATACACTGAGACTTGAACAGAGATGATAGAATGATTTCTCTTTCAGGTGATGTGAGTTCCAGCTCAGGACTCTCGCGACAAGGCAACGAGTGGGAATGTGCCGACTGCGGACATATGTTTACAAGGAAGCACAGTCTCCTTCGACACATCAAACAACGTGTGTGTCAACGCAAAGCGGTGTCAATCTCCGGAGGTGAAGTTGATTCTGACGATGACATCTCCTTTCCTTGCGATTTGTGCCCTCTTTCTTTCGATAGCCGCTTTCAGCGATCTTCGCACAGACTTCAACACACGCATGCAAATGATCACTACACCAACGGTACCTCTACCATCTCCCTCATTAATGTTTCACATAATAATTTAGTACGCGACTACTGCATGGAGTCCAATACTCAAATAGTAGATTTTCCTGAGTGGCTCCTTCAAAATTCTAACATTATCGAAGCGCTCTTCAACAATTTAGACAATTTTAGAATGAAGGCGCTCATCTACCTTAAACTAAAATATATTAAGATAGATTTTCAAACGGGTCAAGTGACGGAGAGAATACAGTTTCATGTTCCTTCCTCTTCCGCAACCGAAGTTGTAGACTGCGAGTCTTGGCTAAATTTTCACATTCAATGTTTAAAATCAAATGTAGATAAATTCAATCAGCGCGACAGCGCTCTCATTTTTGATGGTGTGGACTCAGCCATGTTCAAAATTTCCCTATTAGAAAGTCATGCAGCTCGAGGCACATTTAAACTACCAAAAACGTTGTATAATAAGAAAGCTGTCATCAATGTCGATTGTACATCACAGTGTTTCAAATATGCAGTCCTATCCATCCTTCACTATAATGATATCAACGCGAATCGAAATCATACCTATAGCTATAGACAGTGGGAGGATGAACTAGACTTTGAAGGTTGTGATAGTAACAACATGAAAATCAAAGATGTAGAAACGTTCGAAAAACATAATAAGATTAAAATTGTCGTTCACGTGTGGGAGAAGGGGTTGAAGGGTGCCCGCTATAATTCGCGTTCGAGTTGTTATGAACGTACAGTAAACCTGTTATTAGTAAAACAGGATGATAGTGAGGAATGGCACTACTGCGGTATTCCCAAAATCTCTCGCTTATACCACCACTTAGAAAACTCTAGTAGAGAGTTATATTACTGCGACAGATGTATTCGCCACTTTAGGAGGAAAACTAAATTTGAAACTCATTACGAATGGTGTAAGCGAGGTAAATTACAAATGGAACGCATGCCCAAAGATAAAATCTTTTCACATAGGGATAATGGTGACGAATTAAGTCCCCTGCGTGTCATTTACGCAGACATCGAATGCTATATCGATGATAACATCCACAAGCCAGCAGCCATATCCTGCTATGAAGTATGGCATGACCACTTTAGGAATAGACAAAACAAAATGCATACTTGGCAAGGTGAAGATTGCATTTCAAAATTTCTAGAATTTCTCGATAAAGCTGCTAAATTTCAACAATCATATGATTCCCAATTGCAGCGTAAGTCACTACATATGTCAGATGAAGACAAACAAAAATTTGAAAGTTGCACATCCTGTCCTAAATGTCATAAAACGTTTGATGACGATAAAATTAAGAAAGTGCGTGATCATGATCACATCACTGGTAAATTTAGAAACGCACTCTGCTCCAAATGTAACTTTTCACTTAGGTTGAGACGTCGTGTACTACCCGTCATTTTTCATAACTTTAAGGGCTATGACAGTCATATGCTCATAAAAGGAGGGTTGAGCCAGATGAAATCGTGGCAGTTCAATGTAATAGCACAAACGAGAGAAAAATTCATGGCAATGACAGCAAAAGTACCAGTAGATAAAACTAAAGAAAATAAGATAGTCTTCTTCGAAATAAAATTTTTAGATTCATTTCAATTCATGTCAGCGTCACTAGCTTCTCTCGTTCGAAATCTCAAGTTTCTTCCCCATAGTCAAACTTTGAAGAAACACTATCCAAACTTAACAGATGACATGATCACTCGCAAAGGAGTCTTTCCCTATGCGTATTTTAGCTCAATGTCTAAACTAAATGAAACAACCCTTCCTTCCATTGACAAATTCAAAAACGATTTGACGGGTGAAGATTGTCCAGTAGAGGACTATGAACATGCTCAAGAGGCATGGACAAAATTTGATTGTAAAACGTTTGGCGATTATATGATCGCTTACTTAGAATTAGATGTCATTTTGCTGGCTGATGTCTTTCAGGAATTTCGACGAGTGGCATTAGAAGAAGACAAATTAGATCCTGTCCACTTTGTCAGTCTACCAGCCATGTCCTTTAAATCAGCCTTTAAAATGACTGGTGAGACCATTCATCTCTTACAAGACCCCGAGATGTATAACATATTTGAGCGCGGAATACGCGGTGGTCTCACATTTGTAAATAAACATCATATAAAATCTAAAACAGTAGGTGATGATCATATCCACCTAAAGTACTATGACCAAAATAATTTATATGGCAGTTCACTGTCTAAACCACTACCTCATTCCGAGTTTAGTTGGTTAAATCAAGATGAGCTTGAGTATTACTCCAACCCTTCAAACATACTGAAGATTCCAGATGAAGGTGATTGGGATATTATTTTGAAGTGGATTTGATTTATCCAAATAGCATTAAAAATAAAACTGCTGATTTCCCACTCGCACCTGAATCTGGTGAAGTGACTGAAGATATGTTTTCACCATTCATGTCACAATTTCATAATAACTTAATAGAGTGTGGACAGCCAAGGTACAAACCATGCCGCAAACTTTTACTCACCCAATATGATAAGAAAAATTATCTCGTACACTTCTGCATATTAAAATTCTATTTAGAAATGGGCATGCTTCTAAAGTCAGTTCACCGCATTATCAAATTTAGACAGAAAGCCTTCCTCAAACCCTACATAGATAGTAACAGTCAAAAACGTGCACTCGCCCAAAATAATTTTGAAAAGGATTTTTATAAATATAAGAATAACAGTCTATTCGGAAAGACCATGGAGGATGTTAGAAAACGTATGAATTACAAACTAGTCGTTGATGGACAAAAATATCACAAATTGACCTCATCACCTCTTTTCATTGATAGAGACATCATCGATGAGGATCTTGTAGGTGTTAAAATGATTAAATCAGAAGTTGAGTTGTGCAAGCCCATCTATATTGGCCAAGCTGTACTAGATTACTCTAAGCTTGAAATGTACCAACTCTTTTATAAAATACTAAAACCATGTCCTCTCGTAAAAGAGGTTCGTTTGTTGGGTGGTGATACAGATAGTTTCTTCTTAGGTATTACCACTCAAAAAGATTTAAATTTTAATGAAGTAGCTAAGTCATTAGAAAAATATTTCGACACATCTAACTACAATCCCGCTCATCCACTCTTTTCCATACAGAATAAAGCCAAACTTGGTTGTTTTAAGGATGAAACAGCAGGAAAGGAAATAGATGAAATGATTCTCCTCCGCCCTAAAATGTATTCCATGAAATTAAAAGAATGTGCAGATAGTATTAAGCGTGCTAAAGGAATATCAAAATCAATTGTCCAAAAAATGAAACATCGGTCCTATAAGAAGGCCTATAAAAATAAAAATATAACGTTTGTCAATATGACAATCTTAAAATCACAAATTCATACTGTGAAAACGTACACATTTAAGAAACGAGCGCTTTCAGCATGGGAGGATAAGAGGTGTTGGATAGGACATAACACATCTCTTCCACATGGACATCCTGATACAAACATACCTCCACCCAAAAGAATAAAACTCACGCTACCACATTCAGGAGATGTATTGACATAATCAACTTTAACTCAGTATTTTGATGTTGCTTTCTGTAGATAAACATGGTTGTTTTATGTATCGTATGAGATCGTTTCTTCCTTGTGAATATGTGTCCACATCTGTACATTCCCCATGTGATGACTTTTCCACTGAAAGACATTTTTCCTATCCCTGTATATTTCCACCCTTCACGAAGTAAAAAGACTTTTTGTATATAGCAATGTTTATTGAAGTGCGCTCATGTATATATTTTCAGTGGATGTTGTATAAAGTCTATTGCTTCACATTCATGTACATATTTCAATAAATGTTGTATAAAGACTTCACTTTGTTTTCCGAAACACTAACGTTATGAGGGATTTAGTATCTTTCACGTGGATGCACTCTTGTAAACCATTGGTAATTTTGATAGCAATAGAGGGTATAGTTTGTTTGACGACGGGATGATAGAAAATAGATTCAAACATCTTCTCGACTATTCCATATGAAGCGTCTTTATCATGAATGAAATCGCGTAAAATGTATTCTTTTTTCTCACCAACAGAAATAGGTAGAATCAAATCACTTTGAATGTAAAGGTGCTGTTCATGTTTATCAAGTGTCATTGGTGTTTCTATACCAATCGTATGCGCAGCAGCAAACACAGTTTGTAGCATTGAAAAACCAAAGAGTTTTTTCAAATTTTTACTCAATTGACATTGAATGTCATCACCCAGTTTCAGAACAACGCGTTGATTTTCAATTGAAAACGAAATGTGGTGTGTCTTTACATCATATTTACTTTTCATCACATGCTTCAACTTCTGTTGTATATAAGGATTTACTACATGAATGAAGCTTTCAACTGTATGATATAGACGCGGCATTATATTGATAGCAACTTTAGATTCTTCATAAGACTGGTAAATTTTCTTGATGCGATCGCCATAGATGTCCACCCACCATTCATCATTAACTGAATCAGCTTTAGTGTGATATTCATGAGAAGCATACACCACACCGCTTCCAATAATAGGTGTATAATGTCTTACAAAATGACGCAAGGTTGGAGAGAAATAAACTGTAAGTTTGTCATTATATTTCTGAATGACCAACTTATTTTTGTCCGCCATAATTTTCTCTCCATACTTCTTACCCACAGTCTCATTCCATCGTTTTACTAACTCAATAACTGATAAAGGTTGAACACCACGCTTTTTCAAAATGATGCGTTCTTCGCATTCTACAACATCTTCATCAAATATTTTAAATCTATAATGAAATTTGTTGATTCGATTTGAATAAACTTTTCTAACATTTGCAGTAGCAATTGACGTTAGATGTAGTCCATGACCAAAACCGAGATGCGGATAGAATTCACTATCCAACCTCAGCGTAAGACCTTTAGTAAAAGAATGAAAGCGGAGGAACTGTCTCCCACTCCAATGATAGATAGTAAACTCATAAGCTTTCTGATTTTTATTCTTCATGATGGAAGTATTACCACTGTTGAATGCCTTAATAATTTTCTCATTCCCAAATGGCTCATAAGAATCTGATTTTATCTGAATCCATTCATAGTTCCACTTTCCATCTGATGTTAAATTGTATGGGAACTGAAATGCATTATTCATCGTTATTCCATCATGGGTGCGAGGAGTCAATATCATTTCTTCCAAATCATTCACATTCTGAATATTGCTATCATAGCAAATACTAGAAACGCCAACCTCCCATTCACCTTCTAAATGCAGTGGCCGATTTAATTCTACTCGATAGTCTGATGGTTTATTTTTGGGAAATTTATTCATAGAAGCATTACTGGGCAAGTAGATTAGAAACGAGTCCTTTTTTCACTTTCCATATTATTCACATTGGAAAAATATATTAGCATACGTTTGCATTAACTCTTCATTCGGAAATGGAGTGTGATACTTGTCACAGCATCTTTATGAAAAGGAATCAACGCACCAGCATCGTCATAAATGGCAATATCAATTTGTGGGATGTAGTTTGATTTCAGCTTTGTATAATGCACTTTCTTGAAAGTATGCTCAGATAAAATACTGCAGCTCTTTGGCTGGTATGGTATCATTGCTAGCAATGGAGCTTCAACATCTCCCACACGTACATCTTCACCAATATTTGATAGTTGGGTGGGGGATGGTGTAGGTGAGGGAGTTTATGGGGGGGATTTGTTTGTGTGTGTTGGTGGTGTGTGAGTGTGGGGGGGGGGTGTTGGTGTGTTGTGTGTGTGTGGGGTGGTGTGTGTGTGGGCAGTTGGGTTGTGTTG